>OY978216.1:39759088-40136588 GCA_963854785.1 Vaccinium vitis-idaea
ACCCTATTTTGATAGTTGCACCCCCTTATGGTATAGTTATCGAAATAGAGAGTGTGAAAATCATTTATCAACATAGAGCGTGTGAAAATCATTTACACACTCCCACTTCGGATAACTACACCCCTATAAAAGTTTCACTGCAAGACAAAAAGAGAGGGAAATGCTATAGACCCGGAAATGTTACCCCCAATTGACCCCGAAAGTGTAAATCAATGGTCCAGATTCACTTGGAGTGAATCTGAGCCATTGATTTTTAAATTATGGGTAAATTATGGGTGTGTTTTCTGTGTATTTAGCAGAGCTGAAAAGAGAATGTGCAATTTTCAGATTAGGGAGCGTGAAAATTGTTTCCCGAAAAAAAAAAAAAGGAATAAATTGAGAGGATAAAAGTGAAATTTAGCCGTAGAGAAGATCATAACCGTTCAAATCTTGACCTCCTGAGTTTCCACCCAATGAAAAGGCGACGCGTGCGCGTAGCAGGAGATTGTTACGTTTAAGCGTGCATGGTGGGGTGGCCCCACCTAATATTAGGAGTTTTGCAACGGAGCTGGCGCTTAAATAGAGAGAGGCTCTGTGAAACAACTCGCTCAGAAAAAACAGGGGAAGAGAGAGAGACTGATATTTTGCAACTGAGAGGAGAGAGAGAGAGAGAGAGCTTCTCTCAGAAGTGGGTGGAGGAGAGGAGCGAGAAGCTCATCTGGATCTTCCTTGAGGTACCCTTTCTTCTAGCACTTCCTATATGTATACATGTTTATACGTATTATTACAATCTCTGTATGAATTATTCCTCTGTTTTCGCCTTTGAAATTGAACCTGCATTGAGGTTTTATCGATAGATCTGTGGATTAATTTCATGTTTTTTTTACCCAAAATGGGTTTGGTTAATCTGATTTTTAATTTCAATGCCATTAATTTCAAAAAAAATTAAAAAAAGAAAAAGAAAAAGAATCTGTGAAAAGGTTGTTGTTCCTTGAAAATTCTTGTTGAAGTGATTGTTTGGTTGAAGATTTTCTCTCTCTAGGAAAAAGTTGTTTGTGATATGTCCATGCATATTGCATTGTGGGTCCTCAACTTTGAGGGAAATGCTGGTTTTGTGGACAGGAGAAGAGTTTTCTTGGTATGATTTTGTTGTTCATGGAAATTGGAAACACCTTTTGCTTTAGCTCTTTTTTTTGTCATACTGCACTCTTTGTAATCATTTAACTACTTGCTTTTTACAAATTTCTAGTAGTATTTTATTGTGTTCGAACGAATAAATGTCAGAATTTCGGCGCGTTTTCTATCATTGAATCACGTGAGAATCTTCGCATCTCTAAAGATCTCGCTCAATTTATTACTCTCTCTGTCCGGATTTGTTAGTCCACAAACATATTTTTTCAAATCCGAAAATGTTTGTCCATTTTCAAAAGTCAAATGATAAAGTAGAGGAAAATTGCTTTTGATGATATGAAAACAACAAACACAAAAAGTAATGGAAAAAAAGTTGGAATCCCCAAAACGGACCAACAAATCCGGACGGAGAGAGTAATAACCAAACATGCATTTAAATAATCATTTCTCGTTATAAAGAATTTGAGGGGTATTTTCTTCTTATTACTCCCTCCGTTCCTATTTGTTTGTCGCACACTCTCTCTCTTTCCTCTTTTCAAATAAAAAAATTAAGTGCTTCCGTGTATTATTTTTCAATTTTTTTTGCACCGAATTAAAGTACACGATGAGTACTTTAATTCGGTGTAAAAGAATTTGAAAAATGATATACGAAAATACTTTCTTTTTTTATTTAAAAATTGGCACGACTTTTCCTAGTGGACAAACAATAGGAACGGAGGGAGTATTTATTTTTGAACATGATTTTCTTATTATTTGTCATCGTTATTGTCACCAATGGAATGAGATTTTCGGACTTAAATTCTCGTCCTTGTGCAAGCCATCAAAACTTTGATTTAATCAAGATCTTGTATTTTAGAATTTATGAAGAGACTCCAAATTTGCGTCTTAAATAAAATGAGCGGACCAGAATCCATGTGAAAAAATAATAACGTAAATTTAGGGTACACATATCCATCAAAAAAAATTATGGCTCATTTTACGAATTTTTGAGGCTCCTTTTATGAAATTTTTTGGCTTGTTTTTATTTTAGAGTGTACACCTTATGAATTTTTTGGCTTACATTACAAATTTTTGCGGCCCAAAATATGACTTATTGTAGTTGTTGATTTATGAATTTTTGTGGTTACTTTTACATATTTTTTTTTAGTCAAAAAGATGGCTCAAGGTTGAAAAAAAAAAAGACGGATCTAAATTATTAATTTTTTGCGTAGTTTATGAATTTTTTAGGTTACAAATTTTTGTGCTACTTGTTACGAAATTTTGTGGGTTGTTAGGGGTATTTACGCTAGGCATACTCGCAATAAAATGATGGGAAAATTCATGTTTTATGGACACAGTTTTGGTTTTGTTTGCATCTTAAATAAAATGAGCGGACGAGAATCCATGCGATCTGATTGTAAAATGGATATATATATATATATATATATATATATATATATATATGATAAAAGGAAATAAAAATATGATAAAAGGAAATAAAATAAAAAATTATTTAGATTTTCTTCACTTGTCCAATGGGAATATTATTTTTGTGCTCCTCAAGCAATGCTCCTTTCTCTCCCAAACGTATGCCCAAATTTCAAGTGCGATTGCGGAGTATTGCTCCTGAAGCACAGAATAATCTCTCCAAAATATAGGGTAAGAGGAGAAAAACACAATGGCCATCTATCTAGTTTCACCCTGTTTCTCTACTCCTGCCCTTTTGCTTTGGGTCTCTTTAGTTCGAAATTTTTTTGGGTGTCGGGCGGGCACTGCGTTTGTGTCCGTGTCTAAGCACCCAATCTAGCCATCCAAAACATTTTTAGTCGGCCCAGATTTATTTCCTCTCTCGTTCAATAAAAGCTAAAAGCACACGTCATAACCATTTTCTAAGGGCAAAAGATTTAAATGACCCCAATTTTTAAGTACATCGGCGTGTCCATATAGTGTTCCTTTGAAAAGTTGGGGTGGACGTAAATTTAATGGATGCATTAAAAAATATCCCATTCATCTTCTTCCTCATAGTCATGCCACCTTCCCAAAAAAAGAAAATGTCTTCTCCCATAAGAATTCACTGGTCCCGCCACCCCACTCCACCCGCAGCAAACCGGCTCCATTAATTTGCCACCCACCTCACCAAGATAAAAAGCAAAATTAGAGGTTAATACAATTGGGACAAAATTGGGAATTGGGTGAAACTCGAGGGACGATAGTTGTCATTTTCCCGGAAAAGAGCAATTCATTTTGTTTTTTCTTTTAATCAAAATCTTAGGGGTGTTTTGGTTGTGTATAACGGAGCAATGCTATTTTTTTTTGTCATTATTCAAAAAGAAATTCGTATTTATTAATTTTGCATCAATTTTTTCCATGGATTATTTGTTTGTCTCGGCCATAGGAATCTAAAAAGTAATTTTTCCTGTATTACTAGTTTGTCTTGGCTGTATGAATCTAAAAAGTAAAACAATATTAACCAAACAAAATTTTTGTGAATAAAGACAAGATAATCTGAAAAGTGTGCCTGTTTTGAATTATTTTTGTCTTCAGCAAACTTTTTAAAGATTTTGATCTTAAGTTTTTACTTTTTTGATTCTTCTAACCGAGAGGAAACAATAATCTATAAAAAAATTGACACGAATCTAACAAATGGAATTTTTTTTGGAACAAATGACAAAAAATAGTCTGGCTCAAAAAATTTGGAATAAAAAACTAACTAATAAAAAAAATTAAATAAGGACGAGAACATAAGTTAGGTGACTTATTAAGCCAAAATTGGCAAAAATACCCCTTAATACGTATAAGAGTACAAGTTTGTTGCTTACCACCCATTTTCCTTTCGGTTGAAAATCTACTCTTAAATGGCATAAATATTTAATGCGCTTTTATGGTTTTCCCAGACAGCATCAATTAGCGAGGCCGGACAGGACCAGTACTTGTTGGATCAACCTTAGGGACAACAAAATTTATTCATCATTAAACAGTGGAAAATTTTTCTGGCACGTTGCATGATAAAAACAAAACTGATTCGCGTACACCAGGATGCGTACCCCACTTGCACACCAGCACATCCTGACCGTCGAAAAGTTTTTTTCGACGTTTGAGATTTGAAATGAATTCTTACCGATAAGAATTAACTCTTACCGGAAAGAATTTATTTCAAATCCGGACCATTGATTCTTGAAATGGACGATCGGGATGTGCTGGTGTGCATTTGGGGTGCGCGCATGATAAAAATATCTCAATTTATTCATCTTAAAATATTTGCTCTGTTTAATCATTAATGAAATGCCCAACGCCCCTACCAATTTTGGATATTCACACTGCTGTCAATGTATGAACAAAGTACTCTCAGTACTACTGTAAATTATCCTATGATTCACTATACGAATCGACACGTATGAAGGTAAAAACGATACATATCGTACCTGATATTTTAATAGATCTTACGATACGCGACAGTTGTGTTTTTTCGTATAAGAACAGTTGAATAGTTGAAGGGATTAAATGTTTGATGGTCATAACTTTGCAATCGATCTTACATTCATGTGCTGAGTTCAACTATTCTTCGAACTCGTATTTACTCTTGTTAAAGAAAATTGTGATGCACATTACGTTACCCCATCCTGATACACTGCACAAAATGGCGAAAATTGACACTCGACACGTATCTTGTTTTGACAACCTTCGTCACTACATTGTTCTGGGAAACGACGTATGTGACGAATCGCGGGTAGGAAAGACAGTGTGGCATATAAGGGGATGGATAACAGAGAGTTATTTGCAACCTTGTGTTTCGATTGTGTTTGGTTTCACCTATCTTCACAGCCATTCATATGGGGTAGGCCCCAGATATAACAGACCACATAACGTGACTACTGGTCCTTATAAAAGTGAATCTGTGGCTCTTCTTGCATCATCAGGACTTATTAAGGCCCGCAGTATCCAACAAAAGTGTCCCTAAATTTATTCCGACACTCTGACGTGGCACTTGTTTGTTTGCATTTTTGTGAAGCTTTTGATATTTCCTATGTGAAAAAGAACTTGCATGTGTGGTGTATATGTTTTCAAACTGTCATTTGTTCCAAAGTCTCATTGGATTTTTAGGTTGAATTTTATTTTTGTCAATTGATGGGAAAGACATCATATAGGAATTATAAAGTACAAACCACGAGACACAACATCAGTTTGGTGAGAGATAGTCCACAAGATAACCAAACTCAACGAACCAAAGAGCCCCTTCAAGGGGAGAAATTATCGATTCTTGCCTTCCGTAAGATTCGACTCATTGACTTTCCAATTAGGAGTATATACACGAGTGATCGATCAACTGAGCTAAACCCAGTTGGTTAGTTTGAATTTATGAATGTCTGATGATCTTATGCTAAAAGTAACATGCATGAATCTTGGACGGAGATTACTAGTTTCCTACACATCAATAGGCTTCTTGTTGGCTCAAGGTTTTAAAAACTTATTTTGCCCTATCGGTAGCAGTTGCCCTCAGTTTTGGGGCAAAAAAAAATTGTAGCTTAACGGTAGAGGTAACCGAAGACGTGATTTTAAAAAAAAAATAAAAATTGCACATGGAACAAATATCAAGAGTGAAAATAATTGATTCTTTTTCTTTGTCCGCAGTGGCCCGCTACAGGCGTTACCACTGTAACGTAACCCAACTTAGCCATGACATTTCTCATTTTATATGGTAGCATATAATTGGGCTAAATTATAAG
Organism: Vaccinium vitis-idaea; assembly: GCA_963854785.1. NCBI lineage: Eukaryota > Viridiplantae > Streptophyta > Magnoliopsida > Ericales > Ericaceae > Vaccinium > Vaccinium vitis-idaea. The sequence continues at coordinate 39,764,902 of OY978216.1, forward strand.
GAGAAAAAATATCGTTGCATGGAGTCTATTGGTGCGTCCACTGGGATATTAATTATTAGCATAAGTCCTAAGTGGATTCAATCACTTAAAGGTGATATATACTAATGAGATTTGGACTACCTAATTGATAAAGATAAGTAGGTCTTAGCTCATCTATATATATTCATAGCCTTGTATATAATACAATTACATATAATCTCTCTCTCCCCTAGTTCACTCTAGGGCACCATTATAGAACCCTAGGGATTTTAAATGCGTGAAGATTAGTGGATGATTCTAGTAGCCGCTCCATCAGCGTGAAAGGTTTAACATAAATTCGTGCAGGCCGTGCGTATTGGTAGGAGCTCGTAAAACAAGCTTTCTATCTTATATATTTGTGTAATCTGCACAGGTATTTCGTATTAACCGCATTATTTTCCTACAAATATATTCTCATTCATTGCTAAAACTATCCCTATATTCTCATTCTGTTTGTGTATACCTCTGTTTTCGGTTGGTTCTTCATTTACTATCATGTGTAGGCAAGAGCAAGAGATATATTATGTGTTGTCTAACATGTATTCTTTGGAATTGTAAACAGATCACATTTGCTTGAACAACAATGGGTGCCGGTGGGAGAACGTCTGCGCCAAAAACCAAAAACCAAAACGGCTATCACCAGAACCCCATCCACAGGGTCCCCCACTCGAAACCACCGTTCACACTCAGTGAAATCAAGAAAACCATCCCGCCCCATTGCTTCCAACGCTCTCTCCTCCGTTCGTTCTCCTACGTCGTTTACGACCTCTCCCTCGTCTTCCTGTTCTACTATGTTGCCACCACTTACATCCACCTCCTCCCCCTCCACTTCCGCTACCTCGCTTGGCCCCTCTACTGGACTCTCCAAGGCTGCGTACTCACGGGCGTTTGGGTCGTTGCACATGAATGCGGTCACCACGCATTTAGCGATCACCAATGGGTTGATGACACCGTGGGCCTAACCCTTCACTCTGCCCTTTTAGTCCCTTACTTCTCTTGGAAATACAGTCACCGCCGCCACCACTCCAACACCGGGTCCCTCGAGCGTGACGAAGTTTTCGTCCCGAAACCCAAGTCCAAAATCCCATGGTACTCAAGGTACCTAAACAACCCCGTTGGTCGCGTTCTCACCCTTACAATCACTCTCACTCTTGGCTGGCCCTTGTACTTGGCCTTCAACGTATCAGGCCGACCCTATGATCGGTTCGCGTGTCACTACAACCCATATGGCCCAATCTACAACAACCGCGAAAGGCTTCAAATCTATATTTCGGACATCGGAATCATCACCACTTCTTATGTTCTTTATCGCGCTGCTCTCCTAAAAGGGTTGGCATGGCTTATATGTGTCTACGGAGTACCTTTGCTTATCGTCAACGGGTTCCTCGTACTGATCACGTTTTTGCAGCACACTCACCCGGCACTGCCTCATTACGACTCCTCCGAATGGGATTGGCTGAGGGGGGCTCTTGCGACCGTGGATAGGGATTATGGAATACTAAACAAGGTCTTCCACAATATCACAGACACGCATGTTGCTCACCATCTCTTCTCTACAATGCCACATTACCATGCGATGGAGGCCACGAAAGCGATCAAGCCGATTCTTGGGGATTACTACCAATTCGATGGAACTCCGTTTTTCAAGGCAATGTGGAGGGAGGCAAAAGAGTGTTTGTACGTCGAGCCGGACGAGGATACCCCTACCAAAGGTGTGTTCTGGTATAAGAACAAGTATTAAGTTTGATGATGATGGCATATGAGAGTGGAGTTTTAGTTTTTTTGGTTTAGTTGTTGTGTCAACTGTGTTGGGACTTCTGGCTTATGTTCTCCTTCCAGTTGAACTGTTATTCCTCTTGGTTTTTGTGTATGCAATGTTGTAATGAATCTCTAGTCTTCAAGTTGTGTGTGTTTTTGAAAAGTGTTTGTTTCCACTCTCATCTGTTCGGTACTCTCATCTATTCTGTAGTCCTGAATTAAGGGCAAATAAATAAAGGGAAATAATTTTTGCACTCCACTTGTTCTATCTCTTTACGAAAAGTTCTTTTTTTTTTTTGGTGTGTGGTTTCGCAGTGCAATGCCTATGGTTTTTGTCCACCCTTTTATAAGTTGGTGCGCGTTAAAGCACTCCAACCCACACCCTATTTCTCCATTTTCTCCTCTATATCTATGTTAGATGAAAATCAAACTTATCTACTCCCTCTGTTCCTTTTTTAGTGTCAACTATTCCATTTTGGACTGTTCCTTAATAAATGTGTGTTTTGAAAAGTTAATGGGTAAAAGTTTGTAAAATTATTGTTTTACCCTTTTGAAAAGTTAGTAGGTAACGAGTTAACGGGTAAAAGTGCAGGATAATTTTTAAAAGTTGATGTAAAAGGTGTAAAGTAGTAAAAATTGACGAGAAATGTGCAATGGTGATGTCTATTTAATAAGTTGGATTTAGAATACAATTAAAAAGGGAGAGAGGGAGTATAAAATTATATCTTGATGCTTCAAAATAAAGAATTGGGGAGTATAGGTTGGAGATGCTCTTGTGAACGCACTTTAAATTTGTATTTACTTCTTCAAATTATACGCAGTATAATTTTCAAAACACATTAAACGAGAGATTGTAGAGCGCATTTATTATAAAAATAAGAAAAAGGTGTATTATAGAAACCATTTCCCTTAATTAGGGAGTGTTTGGGAGCCTCGTTTTGCATTCTATATTTTTTGGATTTTTCAATTATGGTTAGAATGTATTATAAATATGTAGAGTGTTTGAGATATATATACGGAAGACATTTGGCAACAAGAGTAATATTTAAGAAATATGTACTACAAAACACATTGTATATCTTTTAGGGAAAATTTTAGAAAAACCCCGTGAACTTTCTGACAACTCGCAAAAAAACACCCGAACTTCAGCCGTCAACAAAACCACACCCAAACTTTATATTCCGTCAACAAAAAAAACCTTGCCATCCCATTCCGTCACGTTTTTAACAGAGGAGACCTAAAGGTTGGACTTAACAGGGTTTTGGACGTTGGGGTTCAGTTAAGTGCCCAAAACAATGTCGTTTAGGGCAGAACTCAAAGGAAAAAAAAAACCCTCCCTCTCCCCCCCTCTCTCTCCCCAATTGAAAAACCAAAAAACAGAGCTCTCTCTCTCTCTCTCTCTCTCTCTCCAATTGAAAAATAGAGCACCCAACCAATTATGCCATGGGGAACTACTTGCAACTTAAAAAATGCTTGTTGAACATTATGTTCTTCGTATTATGTTTCACCCAACAATACCTTTTGACACTGCAAATCATAAGTTATGAACAGGGTTGTAAAACTCATTTGTTAGCAAGTACAATGGATTGTTCTTTTTTTTTTTAATCAGGGTACAATGGATTGTGGAAAATTGAAATTTGGAATTACAAAATTTATGCACTTTCATGTTGTTCTTGTTAAATTGTTAATTGTTAGTATAATCTTGAATCTTATATGTGGATGACCTTTGTTTTGCTTCCCTGCTCTTGCTTTGTTTATTTCTTCTCTCTCTCTAACATCACAATTTTAGAGTTGGTTTTGTGGAATTTGGTTTTGTGCATGCAATGTGTTTGATAAAATTCCTGACCCGTAGACACCTCAGCACCCTTTGATTGTTCATTGTAGAACTCTTCTTGGGGTAAATCTTTTACCCCTAGTGTAGCCAGATGGCGGCAGCGGTGGACAATCCAAAGCAAAACCGAACCAATTGTATACCCCCTCTCTCAATTTCCTCCCAATTCTTCTTTCTTTCCACATTTCGGTTGTATGACAATACTGCAAATTGAGGTTGAGAAAAAGACAACGAAACTTATGAAAATAGAGTATGACAGTAGTGCAAATTGAGAGAGAGAGAGAGAGAGCTCTGTTTTTCTTTTCTTTTGAGTTCCGCCCTAAACGATGTCGTTTGCGCACTTAACTGAACCCCAACGTTCAAAACCCTGTTAAGTCCAACTGTTAGGTCTCCTCTGTTAAAAACGTGACATAATGGGACAATAGGGGTTTTTTTGTTGACGGAATATAAAGTTTGGGTGTGGTTTTGTTGACGGCTGAAGTCCGGGTGTTTTTTTGCGAGTTGTCAAAAAGTTCAGGGGTTTTTTTAAAATTTTCCCTATCTTTTATGTTAACAAAAGTGAAAAAAGTAAAAAATGATAAGTCGAAAAGCTACTTCCTTACTTATGGCTTTTGCTCTCCGACACTAAAAGACGAGAATGCATTTGTTTCATTAACATCAAGGCAACAACAACTTCTACCGAGTACTTCAGATTATCGTAACAGAATTGACTGAAAAATGGTTTAGTATTTGTTTGAAACTTAATGGATAGTATGTACAAAGATTACATGAATGTGTAAAAGGTAATAAAGATTAGTAATTTATTCAAGAAAAGAAAATGTTAGTAATCTATTTAAGATTGCATGGGAGATTCATTGCAATTCATTTGAGAAAAATCACAGTAGAAACCTCTTTTAGAATGGCAAAATAGTTATTTTTAAGAAAATAAGTTGACCAAAGCGGTCATCTGAGAAGATTTCATTCATCATTCAAAAGACATGGACTTATTAAATTGCATGTGTAATCTCACACAAAGCTACAAAAGTATTAAATAGAGATGGTTGTAACATATTTGTTGCATGTTATATTTATTTTTCCAGATATTTACACTTACCAAACAACAATGGCTTGTTTTTTGTGTGAATGCAATTACTCTAGCATAGCGATTTTATAAAGAGAGAAACCTTAAGCAAATACTTCTCACACAAACTCATCCTTCTTTTGCATATCCATCTCTCTAACCACTTTGAATTGCTTCTAGTTTGAAGCAACCTCCTCCCCCTCTCCTCCCCCCCGATGGCTATGCAACAGTTGTTATTTTGTGAAGACAACCTCAGTGATGCTGATATTAAACACATGTTGATTGAGGAAACAACTTTTGGAGGTAACAACACTCAAGGTTCCTCAAATGCCAATGGCAGAGTAACCCAACCAATGAATTGTCATGGTTTGCAAGTCAGTGAGATTGTTAGGGATCATGTCATAACAATCTCAACTAGACAACACATTTCTCTTTCAAACCAACATCATGTTTTTCCAAATCAACCTTTTGAAAACATGGTCCATGGAGTTATCAATCAAACTCCAATAGAAGGCCTAAGATCTTCAAGTTTCAACATTTGTGGCTTTCAGCCAACACATAACATTGATGGTGTTGGTAATTCTTCACATCTTCACACGCGTTCTCAAGAAATGAATGACCAAGTGATCCACCCTAATTTCCAACTAAATTGCAATTCAAGAGGCCTTAAGCTTCCAATGCCTAGAGCTTTTTCACCCCTGCTTAATCACTCTACTATGGAACATCAGCCAAAGTTTGATGAACTTGGAGAACAGAAAAACCATTCTCCATATAACTGTACAAAATGTGATGAGATGTTCATCACAACCCGATGTTATGCAACTCATGTAATGGCTCATTACGAGTATGAAAAAAAAGTTGAAAGGCTAAAGAGACAGGAATCTAAACATCGGGAGAAGCTTCACCTTGTCCAATCAAACGATGGAGTTCTGTCTAAAGGTCATAGAAGCAAGAAGCCAAAGATGACTGTCAAAACTGTGGCTGTTGCAAAGAAAGATTAACATGTTGTGCAAGCCCAAAGAGTGTAATATGATTGTACTCTTATCTATGCATATGCTTATGCTATAAGATCCTGAAATCAAATAAAACTTTTAGAAATCTTCTTGTTTCATTCATGAATTTAGTCTAGTGTTCAAAATATTCTCATTGGTTGCTTATGCTTATGCAAATAGTCGTTAATGCTTTGTATGAATCAGATAAAATTGGGAAAAAAATTGTGTGCCATTTCTGCACATAAATGAACGGCCTAAATTATAGTGAGAAAACATTCAAATCGTTAAAAGTTATCAAATAAGCATCAAGAATTTTTTTTCTTTTCATTAATTTCTGAATTCAAGACCGAAGTCATCACTACAAGCAGTTGAGACAGTAATCATGGACATGAAGAGAAAATTAAATACTATAATTCTTTGTAATTTTTCAGTGTTAAGTTCAAATTTTTTACTTTAAGTAATGGAGATCGCGAACGCATTGTTATATACACAACGACAAACGACATATTCTATTCTTGTGTTGGCTGGTGAATGTGAGACCAAATTTGAAATTATGAGCCATTTGAGACCACAATTATAATGATTGAGAAGCTATGCCAGACAAAAAATTTATCTTTTCGTTTCGTTTATGTTATTGTGCTCTTGAAAATAACCATCAGTTGTTGCATTGAAAATAACCGCGGTTTTTTTTTTTTTTAAAGTAACTTTTCAGTACCGATGTGAAAAATTAGATAGAGTGCCTTTTGACTATTCAAATCTTGGAAAAAAAAGAAACCGTAAATTCTTGTTGTTGGTCTTCTATTCTTGATCTGAGGGGGTGTTCCACTAAGGGAGTTTTGTTTTAAAACTGTCTTGGTTTTGTGTTTACAACTTTTTATGTGATGTATTGTGAGAGGATGACCTGTCTCGGTTTTTGAAAAAAACTAGTTAGTGGAACTAGACGCTTTTGCTTTGAGGTAATAAAAAATTTAAATGAATTGATGCATTTATGCTTCATGCAGGCAGGTGTTTAAACTCAGTGACAGATCCAGGATTAAGAACCCGGGGGTTGAGTTTTAACAAAAATAAAATAAAATTCAACACAAAATATCTTTCTATTCCTTACTCAAAAAAAAAAAAAAACTATCAACATTCTTACATTCCAATATTCCATAGTCATAGAAAAAGCCAAAACACATTTTTCAAGATTGATCATCCATCAAAGTAGAACATGTCGGACCGCTTTTCCACCAACTCTCCTAAAACCAATTGGTGGTAGGAAGGGTTTCAATTAAGTCTTTTATGGCATTCGACATCGCACCTGCAAGTTTGTTTTTAGAGCAGTTGCAGGGAGTGGCATTGTGTAACCAAATCCATGGGGGCACTCCGGGCCCAACAATCCCTCCCTCACGATGACGCTCCCGCGACTCGAAGCCATGACCTCCTGGCTCTGATACCACTTGAAAATTAACCCAAAAAAAAAAAAAAATACAAACAACAAAACAGGTAAAAATCGGAACACGCTATTTGCAAACGATGCTTTTAACCCCATCTCCCTGAATGGGTTAAATCCGTTCGTGAGAAAAATCTGTTCGTGAATGGGTTAAATCCCATCTCCCTGAGATTGGTAATCATTTTAATCCTGTTGTTCATGATCATCAAGAAGATTTTGGAAGATTGGTTTTAAACCAGGAGATGAAGGATCAATCAAAATCAGATGTGCATTTGCAAAATTCTCAAGCAAATCCAGTTGAGGTAGTCTAGCAAAAAGATGAGGACATGTCAATTAAGGGAAATGGAAAAGAGGCCATGAATGAAGGTCTGGAGAAGGATACAGAGTTGGCTGAAGTGTCTGTTGGTATTCCAGAGTTCATTAATGAATCTGCAAATTTGAAGAATGCTAGCGGAACATTTGTTGATGAGAATTCAACGATAAAGCAAGTTTCCAAGACAGCTGACTTTATTTTAGAAACTATTTATGAGGAAGATGAAGAGTCCATGATAGGTGAGACAATTAACTCAATGATCAACTCTCCGAAAGATGACGTGCAGATGGGTGATAATTTGAATGTTATTCAAGAAGAGAATGAAGTGATTGGAAAAAGTAACTTTGGGTCTGTAACATTTTTGGAAGTTCCGAATAGTCTAACAGCCAGAGAGAAAAGGGCTAAGATTAGGAAGAACATTAGGGATATTCTCGGCTCTATTGAGGACTGTCAAAATGAAGATGTGCTAGAAACTGTATGTGACCATTCAGATTCTATTAACTCAGAAGACATTCTCAGAAGAAATGCCATCATAATCAAAGGATTTGAAGATGCTGTCAACATTAGTAAGAGATTGGGTGTGGTCCATCATGAAAGTGATGAAATGGTGATCAAGAGGATGGCTCAAAAGGATGGGAAGTTCTGAATTAAAGTGTATTGCCAACCTCGATGTCTTGAAGCTTCAAAAGAGTCGTGCATTAGGAGCAGAACCTCGGAGAAAGTGACCAAAGATGGGGGAGGAGCTCTTGTTCAATTTTCTTTCATCTAATCTGGAGGTGTAGTTATATTGAAGATCATCATGGCTACTTCATTTAGGGACTTATTTCCCGCAAGTAGGAAGACAACCCAATTCCTTTTTCAGTTCATTTGGAGGAATATCAGGAGAAGGAGTATGTTTCTCTTATCAATATGACCATCAGTATGTGCTACAATCAACGTGGGGGATGCTTCAATCAAGTGGGGGATTTCTCCATGTCGATCCTAATGTGAGTCTTGTGTTCATGCTTAGTCTCATATTCCATTGAACTCATGTGGATGAGGTTCCAGATTTCAAGTGAGGTTCCAGATTTCAAGCCACTGTTTTTTGAAAACGTTGTCCCTACGGCTAAAAATTCCCGGTTAATGCATAGCTGTTGTTGATATTTTGATTGATGGAAGTTTAGTGTGGAAGATTTGGTTCTGGTTTGGAGCAGAATCCGAGTGTATGTTAGGATGGTGATCAGGATTTTTCTAATTGATTCATGATTTTGATTCTGGTTGGAGAAGGCGTGTCTGAATGATTTTCCTTGTGATGCTACTATCTGGAAGCATATATCAAGTTGGTTCATTGCATGGCTTGGGGTTCTAGTGCTGTTCCCGAAGGTTGGAAGCAGGTTTGGGTATATTGAAGATGAATTTGTGGAGAGTAGTCATATCCTGGTTCTTCTTTTAGTTTTTGCTGTTACTGTAATCTTGTTGTTCGTAAGTTGGCTCCTTGCTAACTTTGGTTATTTCCCTCTGGTCCTTGCTAGGTGTTGATTCATTTTCGGGGGTGCCAACCTTGTTGGGATGTCCGTATTGTTTTTTCGCCTATGCTTGGTTCCTTTTAATCATTGTAATTGGTTTCCAATGGTTAATAAAATTTCTCTTTTGCCGAGAAAAAAAAAAAAAAACGATGCTTTTAACACCTTATATAAAAGTTACAATATCTTAATATGCAGTTGAGCCCGTTGTTACTATAACAGAAATCGTGGAGAAGACTTGGTGACAAATTTTTAACTTTTCATTAAGATCTCTCCCTTGTCATTTCCTATCTATGTTGCTTTTATTCCTTTCAACTATGTTTTTGTTTAGAATGTGACTTGTGAGTAAGTACAAAGAGGATACTGAAATAATACACTCTCACCCATCTCCTTATCTTCTAAGATCAAGAAAATAAATATGGGAAATGGTATAGACAGCCTTTGGGCACCTGTTTTACACGGGTCCCATTGTAGAATTGACAGCATTTTACTACTGCAATGTGTTGGCACGAGTTTCTCCAGGGACAGGAGAAATGGGGCCAACACGAGTTGGATTGTGAAGCGAGGGCGTGCTAGGAGATATAGAACCTCCAAACTGTGAAGATGGAAATGTGCACCCGATATGAAAACCTCCTTCAAATGGGTGATACTTTTAAAGGAGAAGAGTACTGACGGTTCGCTTTGTCTTCAACAATAACTTCTAACAACTAAGAAAAACTAAGTTACACATATGAAAGGAAATAGAAATAATTGCATTAAACTGGTTGAAAAGAGTACATCGAAATGAAACATCTAGGTAGATAACTACGAATGATACTGAACTAATTGCTAAGTTATTGCTGCTGTGAGCTTTTGGTGCGTGGAACCTTGCAATGGAGGCCTAAGTTCTATATTTATAGGCACAAGCATGCTTCAGGAGAAATCAGAGATCACCCATGTTCCACAAATTCACTCTAAGGCCGCCAAGTGTCCCCTTTACTTAGTCAACTTTATGTGAATAACTAGATAGAGTGCCTATGACTATTTAAATCTCAAAAAGAAAAAAAATGATCAAATTTTGAGTATAATGTTTCAGATGATTCAGATTGAAGAACCTAACTCTTCTATCTGCCAACTGTCATGCTTCTAGACTTTTCTAGTTTGGTGAGTTGTGTGCAAGTGAATGTTGTCAAGAAGTCAAAAGTGAAGTAGCATATATAATTGTTGCTTTGTCGGTTGTAGTAAAAGTTATTTGTCTGTTGTGTCGGCTATAAATTAAAATAAGTTTATATTTCCTGTTGATGTAAAGTCCTTGTCAGGAGTAGTTAAAAGATGAAATGTGTTTGTCTTTGTAGTAGGTGCATGTGGTGAAGTGTCTTTGTATGTATTAGCTCTTGTCTTAAACTTAAAGATGACTCTTCTTATGCTTTAAGTCTACCCCTCCTCATGCCTATAAAATGGGAGGCCTTGGCATTGTAATATTCAGACTTGAATCAATAAACATTGTGTGTTTATATCTTTCCTCTTCTCTCTTCCTTTGATCATTTCCTACTTCGTGTTTGTACCTACTTTGTGTTTGCTCTATAATAATTTCGGTAGGAGCATCTCCAATGGCAAACCCTAATTTTGACCCAAATTTATTTATTTTTAGAATAAACAATGGCATACATGTAAATAGGAGAGAGGAGAGGATCACTCCGGCAAAGCTCAGAAGCTCCGACGACAAATGGAAAGGGCTTAGATTGCTCCGATGAAGCTCTAGCAAAGTTCTAGCAACTAATCAAAAGGGTTTGGGTTGCTCCAGCAAAGTTCCAGAGACTAATCTAAAGGGTTTGGGTTGCTCCTGCAAAAGGTCTCTCTCTTCCTCCCAAACTAGCCGTTGAAAGAATGGGGAAGGATTTGGGTTGTTCCTCATTCGGGAAATGAAATCGGTAAAACCCAAAATGGGTACACATTTGGGGCATGCCTTGGACATGAAATTCATTCGAAATTTGAATTTGGGTCTTAAAATGGGTAATGATTGAAAATGGCCTTAGGTGTAAATAATTTGGTCTAACTCCTGAGGAAGAGAAAAGGGTAAAACTACCATTTTGCAAAAAAGGAACTGGCATTGGTTTCAACCTATGCAAAGGAATAATATAAGCCGCATCCAATAAAAATATGCAAATGTCAGTGGTTAAGATATGTGGTTAAAGTACTATGGTATTTAAAATATGTAATTTAGGTTAGTGGTTAAAGTACTGTGGCATCATATGAAAAGTAACGAAAGAAAGATACTGGTAAAGGGAATTTAGGGAAATGCACAGTTTCATTACTTAAATTATGTTACTGCTTAGGTTTTGTGCCTTTAAATGTATGGTAAAAATATCATTACAAGCACTTGACACATTCATATCACAACCGCAATAACAACCAGTTTTCTATGAATATCTCATGCGTCCACCCTCAATCGGTGATAATAAAAGCGGTCAGGCTAACGCGTGTCTATTGGATAGATGATAATACACACAAAAAAAAAACAAAATAGTTAGAATTTCAATGCACCTTTCAAAGATATCAATACACTTTAGCGGATATCTATGCACTTTTCACGAAAATCAATACATTTTTTTGCCACTATCCTAAAAAAGATTGGATGATAGCGTAATTGTACTTGTTAATCTTCTCGAGAATTATAAAATATCAATGGTAGTCCCGGAACTTTCGAAGAATGGCAACCTAGTGCATAAGCATACGACTTATTTATAACACTGAAGTATGTGATTTTTCTTGAAAATTCCCAGATAAATGTCAACAATATTTTAAATATATTTTGAAACTTAAAAAAGTACAAATATTAGCAAAATATTGACACGCTCCAAAGGGAAAAAAACTCGAAAAGACTAACCACTAGATGTGCAAACGAAGAAAAATAAGTGACCATGAATGTTAACAGATTTATATACATCTTATATATCTGTTCGCAACCAAATACATGATCAACCCAATAGCCCTACAAGGAAAACTCTATCTGACATCTCCCTTACCTTCCGATAAACCACCAATCCAACTTGTCCCTCGCCCAAAATCGACAATTATTGATCACCTTTACACCGCATTTCTGGAATTCAATCAGCCAACAAGCGGACCAAAGGGTGCGAAGGTTTTTGGAATAGTTTGTGCACCAGTAAGATTTCGGAAGGAGCAAACTACACAAAGCACCAAATTTGAAAAACCACAAGGAGGCCAGTGACTGGTGTTTAGTAAGAAACTAATCGAGCATGCAAAATTGGTTAACGATCAAAAGATATTAGCATTTCTTCCACTATGTAGATTATGAATCTTCTCCGGAAATAAGAGCAAAAAGTTGTCCTGCTGTCCATGTTACTTCCGCTAGGCTTCTCAAAGGTACCATGAGTTCCTCTGCAATTGCCATCAACAGAACCCTACATTCTAAAATAGGCAATTTAACTCAAACTTCCATCATTGCATGCAAGATTATAGTTGATAAATTGTGTACGTCTAAATTATACAGTACATTGCAAGATGAGGTCGTCCCTAATAAGTAACGGGGCCAATACTATAAGGTTTACAATACTGGTTCCTATCTAGGAATTTACACAGTCGTAAAATAAGATGTGAAATGATAAAGGCCTTGTTAAATTCCTGAAACTTTATGAAAGTGAATAACATGACGTAAGAACCCACAAGATGGTTTTCATGCTGAAATCAATACAATTGTGTACCCCTGAAATTAAAACTAGCTGAAACCAAAGATCTTTGGGGGACAGATCTTTCAAAACACCAAGATAGTTGTATGACTAAATTAATTACCCAGCCAAACTAATCCTTTCATCTCCATGAATTCGGGTACTTCACAAAAATGCTTCTTCAACATTGTGCTCTGTCAAGGACCATCTCTCACATAATTTGATAGGATTTACTAGTTATATCTTCTTCTTTTATCCGAATGTCTTTCATGTCAATTTAGGCCTTCCCTACCCTCTAGAATGTCCATTAGCAGCAATGTTCTCATTTTGCTTAACTGTTTCATCTGCTGGTTTTCATTTTTTTATTGGCACATCTACTGGCTTTCATTGTATGTGACCAAACCACCTTAACCTATTTCCTCTCAGCTTACCTTCAATCCTTATTTATGTGTTGTCTCATGGCTGCCTACATTCTCTCCCATACTGTAATGTATTGTCGGCCTTGCAGTTGTTCAACAAATTTCCCTTTTAGTTTACTAGGTATCCTTCTATTGCATGATAATCCGTAATCTCTTCTCAATATATTAAATAGAGAAGTTAAATGTTGACATCTGTTTTCGTCACAATATGTTATCAAAATGAAGTATGCCAAATAGGTAAGAGCCCAAGTATTTCATAACCGTACAGGTGGAATAAATTATTTGTAAGGTAATCAACAAAAAATTTAGTAAGAAAAGTTGCACACCTGGAATATTGCTGAAATTAAGCAATGACAGATTGGCGAGGATCCTGTGCTCAACTAGCTCATCGTTTTCGAGAATTTCTTTCAGCCTAGAGATGAGAGCCAAGAAGGCAGAAAGCTGCAACTCCATATCAGGTAATGAAGGAAGTGCAGAGCTCCACCACGACACTGTTGTTAAACACACCCTCACTAAATCCGAGTTTCCAGAACCTAAACACTTGGAAATACTTCCTAGAAATGATTTCTTCCCATCACTGATAAGTGATGCTGATAATCTCCTCAGCCACTCTTCCCTTTCATCTTTGTCATGCTACATTCAGCAGTCAGAACCTCAGAAAAAAAAATTCATGGCTTTAACAATCCGCTACACAATATATAAATAAAAATCGGTTGAAATTGCAAGTTCTCTTGGTTCCATATGTTTGTAACAAGCATCATTCTCACTGCATGCCCACTAGTACTGGTCATTAACGGAGGAAAAAAGTTGCCCAAAGGAACTTATTTCATGTGCATAATCCTGTAAATTACTTACAATTTCAAAAATGGATAAGAAGTGAGGCAGAAAATGGTAAAGGATCAAGTTTAGCTATTCAGAAAGGAGACACCAATTAGTATCATCTAGAGGCTCTAGTCCCAAAGTGTTGGAGAGAGAGAGAGACGCACCAAACCAATGTTAGCATCGACTACTTCTATATCATCTTCTTCATACTCCAGAGAAATGGGGTCGGGACCATGAAGAAATCCAGTTTGCTTCAGGATCCAAAACTCCGTCATTATCTTCCCAAAGGAAGAAAAACGCCCTCCCATGATGAGAAGTGCTCTACAACACTTTGCTTGGATCTTCTTGTTGGAAAAGCTGCCATCCAGAGCAACCATAATGGCATCAACAGCCTCTGCCTTATATATGCTGCACTTCCAAGGTTCAACCTGCAACACAATGCCGCCTCAGCAAACCTGTATTCGATACAATAATTTGCGCATTGACAAAACCTATAATTTTCCAGGAATATTGGTTCTAAGGTTTTTTTTTTATTCTTTCGATAAGTGTAGACTTTATTAAGCTCAAACCAAATGAAAACAACATCTAGGGTGAAGGCCCCAATACAACAAAAAATAAAAAAACCAGCCCAGCAACTAAAAAAGTTATACAAAAAGAGCCAAACACTATGCCAAGGCTAGTTTTGCATGCCTCATAATTCTCTTAGACACTCCCCAACAACAAAGAGCCCTATTCCCCAAGGGTGGCTTCCACTTTGTTTGGTTGAGAGTTTTGAGAAGAATATTTTGAGAAGAATATTTTGAGAAATATTTTTGAGAAGAATATTTTGAGAAATATTTTTGAGAAGAATATTTTGAGAAATATTTTTGAGAAGAATATTTTGAGAAATATTTTTGAGATAGTGTTTGGATGGATTTTTGGAAAAAGTAATAATTAGAGAGAGATGTAATAATTGGAGAGAGATAGAGAGAGAGAAATGAACCTAATGATTGGAGAGAGGGGTATGAGTAGAGGGAGAAATGTGATTAATGATTGGAGAGGTGAGAGATGGGGAAAGAATCTTTTTGGAAATTTTTTTAGAAATGTGAAGTGAACAGTGTTCATCTCCCTTCTGGAATTGAGGAAGTCCCTGATATCATTTGAGATTCTAAGAATTAGCTGAGCTTGCTCAGTATGCAGACCTTGAATGATCCAATGGTTCCTTTCCCTCCATAATCCACACACAGCAGCGGCTATGGAACATGTGAGACTGATGCTCATAAGGCCTTTTTTACAAAAACCATTCCATAAAGTTTATTCATATTACAGGGAACCCTTTGAACCATATTCTTAGCCGTTACGAACACTCAAAGAAGAGAAGTTGATGAGTCTCTATGCCTTTCCCCCACACACAACAACAGTCATCAACCAGCATACTCCAACTCCTAAGCCTATCCCTTGAATTCAATCTCTGAAGCACAGTAGACCAAAGGATGAATGACCATCTAGGAACATGATTTCCACCCCAAACCACCTCATGCCACCCTGAATTGGATATTTGGCCCGTATAGCATTCCATAGGTAGCAAGCTAGGGGAGTAAGAGCAATAAGAGATTGAATGGCTTGATTACTCAGTCTAGGCCAGCACTAACTGCCATGCCCAATGATGGATGCAACCTTAGCACTTAGAGAGCTTTCAAGGTTAAATACAAAACTCACCCCAAATTTATCATACAAGGGACCAAGGAGGTGCCCATTATCCAACCATAAAAAGGTATTCTTCCATTGGTGGGCACAAAGGGGTTCCCGGCCCCTACACAACTCCAAATATTCCTACATACTATACTAGTTTTTCAGGTTAATTTAGAAAAATTCTGAGGAATTGACCCCTGGAAGCCCCTTGATTGAAAATTTAGGGAACACCCCAGAAATACCAAGCACAGCGGTAACAGAATTATTTGTCACGGTTATGGAAGAAAAACAAGAATAGAAATAAGAGATGTAAGGGAGAGAGAGAGAGAGAGACTTCAGAAGAAAAGAGAGAAATTGTTATTCATGATCAAAATCAACATACAACTGTCATACAAGAATGCCCCTTTTATACTCCTCACATACGCTCCTCTTGTAACTGTCTTCTAACAGTTTTCTGTAACAAACTTTTGAATACAAGAATTACATTAAACCTCCCTCAAGTTCTGTCTTTCGTAGACTCAACATTTCCACGTAACATTCCCCACTACTTGAAATCAGCCTTGACCTCAAGGCTGAAAATCAAGATATTTAGCTTCAATTTCAGTGTGATCCACCCAAGTTGTATCTTCAGGGAAAGTATTGGCCCACTGCACCAACCATTGGACCACTGCTTTATTACCTCGCTTGACCATTTTCCTGTCTAATATTGCCAAAGGCTCCAGTTGGAAAGCTCCTTCAAGACCAATAAGGGGTAGGGTCAGCTGGGCTGTGATTTGCTCTCCCAACTTCTTTTTGAGTAAAGATACATGAAAAACTGGATGGACTTTGGCATTTGGTGGAAGCTGCAACTTGTAAGCCACATTTCCCACCCTTTGCAAAACTTGGTATGGGCCATAAAATCTTGGGGCTAGCTTCAGATTCTTCTGCATAGCTATAGTAGATTGCTTATAAGGCTGCAGCCTTAGGTATAACCAATCGCCAACAGAGAATTCCCTCTCAGACCTTCCCTTATTGGCATAATGGACCATTCTGTGCTGAGCTTGTGATAAATGTTCCTTAAGACTCTTGAGTATAGCAGCCCTTTCC
Source organism: Vaccinium vitis-idaea (assembly GCA_963854785.1). Taxonomy (NCBI): domain Eukaryota; kingdom Viridiplantae; phylum Streptophyta; class Magnoliopsida; order Ericales; family Ericaceae; genus Vaccinium; species Vaccinium vitis-idaea. The sequence continues at coordinate 39,781,474 of OY978216.1, forward strand.
CTCATCCAATTATCCATTGCTGCCATTGTGGAAGGCTTGGAAAAGTAACAGGTTTGGTCAGGTGGTTCTTGGCCATATACAACAAAATAGGGAGATGTTTTGATGGCGGAATGATAAGAGGTATTGTACCACCATTCAGCCATAGTTAACCACTTGACCCACAGTTTAGGATGATCACCTGTCATGCACCTTAGATAATTTTCCAAACATTTGTTAAGGGCCTCAGTTTGGCCATTTGTTTGAGGGTGATATGCAGTGCTAAGGCACAATTGGCACCCTTGAAGACTGAATAATTCCTGCCAAAAATGACTAGTGAAGACTGCATCCCTGTCAGATACAATCGTGGAAGGCAGACCATGTAATTTGTAGACTTGATCAAAGAAGACCTTGGCCAAATTTTGTGCTGTATAAGGGTGTGATAATGCCATGAAATGCCCATACTTTGTAAGTCTATCAACAACCACAAAGATCACAGATTTACCCTGAGAGTTGGGAAGGCCATCTATGAAGTCCATTGAGATGTCAGCCCATATTCTATTTGGTATGGGCAAGGGTTGTAACAAGCCAGGGTACTTGACATTTTCACCTTTAAATCTTTGGCAAATATCACATTCTGAAATGAAGTAAGCTAACTCCTTCCGAAGCCCCTTCCAATAGAAGGTCCTTTGCAACCTTTTGGTAGTTTTCTCAATGCCAGAGTGTCCCCCCAAGGCAGTAGAATGGAACTCTTGAATCAGTTTAAGCCTTACTGGAGATTCCCCTACTACCAGGTTGCCACGATGTGTGAGAATCCCATGCTGCCAATCATATCCTGAGTGAAGGTGCCCATTCTGTAGATCAGTAATCAAATGTTGAATATGTGGATCAGAAGCCCAACCTTGCTTGACCTCATCTAACCAACTTGAATGGACACTTGAAAGGGCATGGAGCTCTGCTTCTGAAAGGTCAGTAGAAGCCCTTTCCACCTTCCTAGACAAAGCATCTGCAGCTTAGTTATCCTTGCCATGCTTGTAAACTATAGTGTAATCAAACCCCAAAAAGCTTAGTAACCCATTTTTGCTGAAAAGGGGTGCCAACCCTTTGTTCTAAGAGATACTTCAAGCTCTGATGATCTGTCCTAATAAAAAAGTGCCTGCCCAACAAGTAGTACCTCCATTTCAAGACTGCTAGGACCACAACAATGAGCTCTTTCTCATAAGTGGACATGGTTTGTTCTTTTAAAGATAGCCCTTTACTCCAAAAGGCTATGGGGTGGCCCTCTTGCATGAGGACTGCCCCCAAACCAGTTCCTGAAGCATCTGATTCCAGTACAAAAGGTTTGTTGTAGTCAGGTAATGCTAGGACTGGGGCTGTGATTAATGCAGCCTTGAGTTGATCAAAAGCTGAAGTGGCTGCAGCTGACCAAACAAAGGAATCCTTCCTAAGCAGTTCATGCAATGGGGTACAAATTTTCCCGTAGTTCTGAATGAAACGTCTGTAATACCCTGTGAGTCCCAAGAACCCCCTTAACTCCTTGATTGTAAAGGGTCTAGGCCAAGAAGATATAGCATGAAGCTTCAAAGGTTGAGCAGAAACCCCATGTGCAGAGACCATGTGTCCCAGATACTCCACTTCAGGCTGGCCAAATACACATTTGCTCCTTTTAGCAACCAATTGATGTTGTCTCAGTAAACTCAAAGTGAGCCCCAAATGATGTAAATGCCGCTCCCAAGTAGGGCTATATATCAATATATCATCAAAGAAAACTAAAATAAATTGCCTCAAATAAGGTCGAAACACTTCATTCATCAGACTTTGAAAAGTAGAAGGTGCATTGGTGAGACCAAATGTCATCACTAGGAATTCATAGTGGCCATCATGAGTTCTAAAGGTTGTTTTATGTATATCTGAAGTCTGGACCCTTATTTGGTGATAACCAAACCTAAGGTCCAATTTAGAGAAATATTTAGCTCCACTAAGCTCATCAAGTAACTCATCAATAACAGGAATTGGGAACTTATCTTTGATGGTAACATTGTTTAATGCTCTGTAGTCAACACACATTCTTCAAGTGCCATCCTTCTTTTTCACCAAGAGAACAGGTGAAGAATAGGGACTAACACTTGGTCTAATAATGCCAGACTGAAGCATTTCCTTGACTTGCTTCTCAATCTCTGATTTCTGAAAGTGGGGATATCTGTAAGGCCTGACATTGGTAGGTTCTGTCCCAGGTTTGAGGGGTATGTTGTGGTCATGTGTTCAGGTTGGTGGCAACCCTTTTGGTTCAGCAAATACATCAACAAACTCAGAGAGCACTGACTCCAGATCCTGTGATGTTTGCCCTGCATCATCATCCCCATCTTCTGCTTGTAGAAGCCAAATCTGAGCTATAGCCCCTTGTGGTTGTTTGGACAAAATCTTCTGCATTTGTTCTGAACCAACCACTGTAACTTCATCCTTCCTCCCTCCTCTTAAGACATGTTTTTTGCCATTTAGATAGAATTCCATGCAAAGGTTTTTGAAATCCCATTTAACAGGGCCCAAGGTTGCTAGCCATTGAATGCCTAACACCATGTCACATCCCTTGAGTTGCAGGACCCTCATGTCAGCTTGGAATGTTATTCCCTTCATGTTCCAAGTAAAATCCTTGCAAAGAGCTGTGCTGGCCATCTTAGTTCCATCTGCTACTGTGACTGGAAGGTAATCAGTGTATTCTGTGGCAATATTGGCCCTTTTAACCACTTCAGGACTTAAAAAATTATGGGTACTTCCTGAATCTATCAAGATAATTATCATCTTCTTCTTGACATTACCCTTAACCCTCATAGTTCTATAAGATATTGACCCAGTTATGGCATTGAGAGAAATCTGTAGTTCTTCTTCAGGAATTTGTTCATCATCCATGCCCATGGGATCATCCAAGTTGGGTTCCTTTTCCTCCCCTTCTTCTCCACCTTCCATAGCATATAATTGCTTTTTCTTGCAGACATGGCCTTTTGTGTACTTTTCATTGCATTTAAAGCATAGTCCTTTAGCCCTTTTCTCTTCTAACTCCTTTGATAACTCTGGCCTAGCAAAACCTCCACTGCCCATGTTGGACCTATTCTGGGAAAAAGGCACAAAACCACTACTGCTTATGTTGGACATGTTCTGTGGCAGAGGTAAAAGGCCTTCTTGTCTAACCCCCACTCTTGACCTCTTAGTGATTGCCTCAATACTGGTTTCTTGGAGTTTAGCCAGGCCTATGGCTTGGGTAATAGACGTAGGCCTGAACATGAGTACGCCTGGTTGGATTTCCTCTTTGAGACCACTTATGAAACAACTCACAAAAAAAAGATTCAGGGAGGTTCTGAGTCTTATTTGCCAAAATCTCAAATTGTTCTTCGTATGCCCTAACAGTGGTGGTTTGTCTGAGTTTAGTCAATGCCCCCATGGCATCCTCATATGAATTGGGGCCGATTCTAGATACTAGACCTTGTTTGAACAATTCCCAAGCAATATTGTGATGACACCTCTCAAACCATTGAAACCACTGTAGAGAGGAGTCTTCCAAATGTAAAGAAGCCAGTTTCACTTTATCTCTATTATCAGTTGTATTGTACTCGAAAAATCTTTCACATTTGTACAACCAACCAGTGGGGTTTTCACCATAAAATCGAGGGAATTCAATCTTAGCAAAACGCTGATTAACCAAATTTGGGGTATAGAAATGGGTTTCTAACCTTTGGGGAATTTCTTCAAACGCTTCAAATGCTTGAAATCCCAGTTGAGTAGTTTCAGGTTGCTCTTGACGATGCCTTCCATTAACTCCATTCTGTTCTTGATGACAAAACCCATTATCCCCATTCTGTTCTTGGCGTCTTGATCCAGACCTCTGTTCCTGTCTTTGTTTCCCATACACATGCCCTGCCATCTGATCGTATTTAGTGCTCATGGCTGCAATCAGTTCCTTGATATCTCCTAATTCTCGAAGGGAATTCTTGATTTCCCCGATCTCCTTTGTGTTAGCTTCATTCCCTTCTTTTAATAAACGAATGGTTTCCTCCATTTTCCTGGATTCTGCTGCACTAGTCCCATCTACCATGGTGGTTTCAGAATTCCAGCCGGCCAAGGATGGCTAGCTCTGATACCAAATGTCACGGTTATGGAAGAAAAACAAGAATAGAAATAAGAGATGTAAGGGAGAGAGAGAGAGACTTCAGAAGAAAAGAGAGAAATTGTTATTCATGATCAAAATCAACATACAACTGTCATACAAGAATGCTCCTTTTATACACCTCACATACGCTCCTCTTGTAATTGTCTTCTAACAGTTTTCTGTAAAAAACTTTTGAATACAAGAATTACACTAAACCTCCCTCAAATTCTGTCTTTCGTAGACTCAACATTTCCACGTAGCATCATTCATGTGAAGATTTCCTACTCTCTATGATATCACAAATAGTGAACTGTCCCATAAAGCTCCCAGTAATCCAAGAAAATTTTAGTCCTCCAAAAACCCCTTCTACGGGAAGAACACATCTTAGGCAATAATCAATTTTCTATTACCTTTAAGCTTCCTGACTTGGAAGTGCACCATTAAATCTGACTCTCAAATCTATCAAAAGGTCTGGTTAAATCCACAAAATTCCAGACCCTTCCTACATCCAATCATGAAATGCTACCCCAAAATATAATATCCCACATCACCTTAATTTTACTTCCCTACCATCTAGCATCGTATCAACACCAATACTTTCTAAAAAAGAGAGATCAAGTCTCCCATAAGGGCTTTTCCCCCCAAATATCACGCCAAAACTTACCTTGACACCACCTACCATTAGAAATAGAATATGATTGAGGAAGCTATATCCTTTCTAACACCATTCCACAGGTTCGCTAAATGGCATATAATAATTGACCTTGCCAGTACTTTAGTCATTCCAACCACACTCATGACTTGAGATCCTCCTGTAAAGTGAAGTCCCACATTGCCTGGGTACCAAAATAATATAAAGTACATACGCGTAAGGGCACCCTCACTTCATGAGCTAGCTTTTCGGGTTGAGTTCTACCCCAGATCGTGTAACATGGTATCAGAGCTGGGTACCAAAGATAGGTAGGGTGCGCAGTGGCGAATGAACATAGGTCACGGGGGTCACGTGACCCCCCAGGATTTCCAGAAACTTTTTTTTTGTGTGTGTGTTTGTAAAACATCCGAATCGTTCAATAACCATAAATTAATTTTTCGATTGGTCTTGTAAAAAATCAGGTCAATCGGATAATTACATATACTTGATAGAACATTTCAAATTTTCATTCGGATAAGTACCGAATGAATTTTGAAGAAAAATTTGATAATTGTGTGCCTGTTATCCCTGTGATCTTTCCACTTTGTTGTGTCGAAACACCCAAAAATCAGAATAAAAAATCAACAAGCAAATGAAAACACAAGATTTACGTGGTTCCCTTCAAGCATAGAGCAAGAGGGTACATCCACGAGGAAGAGCAAGAAGATTCAATATCAATGGGGAGAAATTAAATAGAGCTGGCTATATCTATAACCCTACTTGAAGCATCCACACGATACATAGGGAACAAATCTCTGAGGAAAACCTAACAGAGCATCAAACATCTCAAGAACACGAAAGAGACAAACATACACCCTAATATCCTAATCCCAATGAAAAGACTATTAATGGAACAACTGAGAAACCCTAACACTCTACAGGGAACCCATGGGGGCTCCCTCAAAGGGATTCACTCAAGAAGTCCAAACCCTAACAGCTCTCAAGGCTGCTATTTACAAGAAAGTACAAAAAAAAATTGGTCAAAACGCACTAAAAGCGCAGTAGCAGCTCCACACCGGGCTTAGAGATGCTGGAGCCAAGCTGGACCAACCAGGACCGGTAGTCTGGACCACGAAACCCTTGTCTAGACTAAGTATGTTGCAAGCTTTCTAAACACCCCAGACCCGCTGCTCCAGACCAGACTTCCCTTGGTTTGGACCAGAGATGCTGAAACTGATCTCTCGCACCGAAATTTGTACCTTTTTTCGAGTGCCTTGAATCCAAGGCATATCACTTGACTTGAATTCCCTTCCAAGACAACGACATAAGCAATCCTCTCACCAACTGCTCTTTCCCCCTCATGCCCCGCACCCGAAAGTCCGGAACGATCACCAAATCGAGGTTTCTATTTCAAATGGGCACCTCACACACAATGCACCCATGACCGATGTCAACAAAAATCCGCTCAAACTCCACTTGGAGCTAATCGCCGAAACTCCCCACAGAGTTAATCACCACAACTTCACTATGGGGTTAATCCTCAAAACTCTCTGCCACAAAGTTTATCATTCCAGCGAGCAACAATCTTCAACCGAATGTCGACGTCGACCATACGCACCCATTACTGATGCCAATAAAGATATGCTCAGGCTCCCCACAGAGCACATATGCTCAAATTGTGACGCAGCTAGAAACGTGAACAAGAACAAGATCACCCCCACGAATTAGAAACAACTCTTCTACAATCTAATAACCCGCAGATTAATAGGACTCGACCCCAAAAGCTAGCTCATGAAGTGTGGGTGCCCTCATGCTTATATACTTCATATTACTTTGGTACCCAAGCAATGTGGGACTTCGATTTACACCCTCCCTCACGCGCAATGTGCTCACTCAGTATGATCACCTGCCATGTGTAGGCCAGAGATACACACCCTGAGTAGTGGACCAGGAATTCACACAGGGGGCTCACCTTTTAAGCATAACTTTGAAAAAAAAAAAAATCACAGTCCAATGTGCTTAGTGACTACAAATCATGCAGTAAAATAATGGGTCACAAAACCTCTAAATCAAAGAGTAATCGAACTTATAATTAAATCTTTGATATTAGATTTGTAAGAGATCGATACCTGTGGGGAAAACTAGTGGCTTACACCAATCCACTACTGGATCTGGAATATTATTTGTAGTAAAAGGCCACTCAATGGTAGCCTCCGTTGTCCTCTCCCTCGACTGATAGTTACCCGCCAAAGGTTTGGTGATAGAAACGTCATCCGATACCTCCTCCTCTTTCGGAAACCGAGGTATAACAAGACGACGGCGAGGTGGATTCCCCCCAACAGTTAGGGCAGCAATCTGGTCTGCTAGGGCAATCACGTCCTACACATGCTATTCTAATTGCTGGAACCGCACCTCTAGTTGTGCTTCTCGCGCGGCATCATCGTGCTCGTACACAAACTCGACGTCAACTTGTCGATCATGACGATATCTTCGTGCCATGATCAATCAGGAATCTAGCCTAAGCTCTGATACCAACTGACGCAGCTAGAAATGTGAATAAGAACAAGATCACCCCCACGAATAAGAAACAACTCTTCTACAATCTAATAACCCGCAGATTAATAGAATTATAGGAAAAAGAGATACTTTCTCTTGTTAAAAAAACTCAATATATTAATCAACTCCCTTGCCCTAAGGCTTACATCAATTATTTATACTAGCCGCAACCCTAAAACTAAAAAGGAAATAAAATTACTAGCTAGCAACCCTAATTCGTGTAAAACAAGGAAACATAAAATAGGAAATCTCAATCAGAAGAAACTGGGAGACAAAATACTTCGAGATTATTTTGACTAAATTATAACATATTAAATAAAAATACTAAATGCAAATCAATATAAATAAAATATGACTTTTCTTGAAATCCACCCTGCATCAAATTGTATGCACCAAATAGTTGAAACCGAATTAACAATGGACCCGAATCTCCACAGCGATACCCAACATGAAGCAATCCAAACGGCCTCCATAACAGTGTCCAAAATGAGCATAACCTAAATAAGCGTATTTAACTCTCTAAAATAGTCTTTTTCGGGCATACCTCCTTCATACGAGTCGCATAAAGGCGCTGTTTCAAATCCAAAATCCTTCCCAACCTCGCGAAGCACATCATTTGCAAAACCATGAACGAACCGAACCGATCACCTTCGCAACGAGATCCTTGAAAACACTATCCTGCATACTAGTAGGCTTCTTCAACTTCCCCTACCAAGCCTTGTGTATTCCTTATTGCACCAAACTTTTGAACTTCGAATCGAGTCACCATTGAGATGCACCAAACGCACAACCCCTATGCAACAGAAAACAAGAGTCTCGGTTTGAACCTGGAGCTCTGATACCAATTTATTCTGCCGAAACACCCAAAGTTCATAATATAAAATCAACAAGTGAACGAAAATACAAGATTTACGTGGTTCCCCTCAAGCATAAAGCAAGAAGGTACGTCCACGTGGAAGAGCAAGAGGATTCACTATCAATGGGAATAAATTACGCAGAGCTGGCTATATCTGTAGCTCTACTTAAAGTATCCACACAATAGATAGAGAATAAATCTCTGAGGAAAATCTAACAAAGAATCAAACGTCGTAAGAATACGAAAGAGACAGACATACACCCTAATATCTGAATCCTAATGAAAAGACTATTAATGGAACAACCGAGAAACCCTAATACTCTACGGGGGAACCCCATGGAGGCTGCTTCAAAGGGTAATATTTAAGAAGTTCAAACTCTAACAGCCCCCAAGGCTGCTATTTATAAGAAAGTACAAAAAATTGGTCAAAACACACTAAAACACGCAACAGCAGCTGCACTCAAGCTTACGTTGGTCCGGACCAGAGATGTTAGAGCCAAACTGGACCAACCAGGACTAGTAGTCCGAATTACCAAAACCCTCATCCAGACTAAGTATGCTGCAATTTGTACCTTTTTTTAAACGTCTTGAATTCAAGGCATATCTCCAACACACCTGATACCCAAGCTGACGCAGCAGAATTCACGAGGGAATAGTTAGCGTACTATTCCAAACGAGATAGGTTCTTGAATCCACAAGAGAAAGAGATTAACTTTGAATTGTATTTGATTAAAAACTGCTCAAATAATGAGATTACATGCCCTTTCATATGGAAACCCTAGCAAAACCTAGCATCACAAAAAAGGGAAACTCCCAAAATTGAAAACTAGAAACAAATCTAAGACTTTCCCAATTGGAATCAATGAAAACGGAATTACACGCGAAGAGTAATTTGTAATCTAAATATTTCCTAAAATAGAAAAATTACTAAACTGAAGGCCAAAATGAAGGAATTTGGCTGAAATCCACCACGAGTCACGACTTTAGGTGGTGAGTCTTGGCCGCAACGCGATTCTGCTACAACCCACCAAGTTTGGGCCAATTCCGGGCTCGTCGATAAATTGCAGAATTTGTCAATTTTTAGTTAAAATTTGTTTGGGACTCCAGGGCTTCGACCAGTCCAACTGATCATAAAATTGAGCCGCTACTTGTTCTACATCACAAGCTTCCCTCAAATGTGGTGAATCTATTGGATAAGCATTCACTATTCAGCTCATCATTTGCTTTGTTAGCTGAAATTCATAAGCAGTTGATATTTTTTCATGCCGTTTAGATATACCATTCGGCCAATTATACCCATGAAAATTAATTTGACCCTAAAACAATAATAGTTAGTGAATCCCAAGCTAACGGCATTTGTAGTAATCATTTGTCCTTCACATATGAGGAAATAGTCGAAACAGTATGTGTGACAAAAATCTCAGCCAAAATTGGCCCTGCGTCGTACGAGGCTACTATGAACAATAAACAATAAACTAATGTCGGTAAAGCAAAACTCCAAATTTGAGATGTCAGCTACATACGTTGGCACAACAATCCTTGTCAAGCTATATTTTGGAGATTCAATAAATATTGGATATTTATAAACAAGTTTTGGTGGTAAACGCCAAAAACTAGAAAAACACGATCTAGCCATCTAGGTACAATAAAAAAACATTAGAAGCATCACTCAAGTTGAACATAGGGAAAAAGTATATAATTGCATTTTCTAGATCCAACTTGTATTCACCAAGTCAATTTTGTAAGTGACAGGCTATTACAACAGTAAGTCCAAGGGGAACTCATCATGAGATGGAGGAAAGCAGATATAGAGAAGCCAGAACAAATCCTGATTAGCACTTATGTCTACTATCAAAAAATGAATTTCTCTTGAGGAGCATACCAGAAGATCCAAGTGTAGCAGGAGAACAGCAACCAAGGGTCTTTCCTCAGGTGGGGAACTGTGGAGATAATGGAGTAAAACATGCATTGTATCAAGAATCCTATCATTCACTAAGCCACTTAAGAACAAATTAACATCTTTCCTCTTGAAACGGCAGACAGTAGTGCCAACTTATGGTTAGAATGACCAATCAACAGCAAATGCAATAAACCATGAAGAAAATGGCAATTACTGAAATAAGTTTTCCTTGCTCATGACTAAGTCAAGTATCCCCCTTATTTCGGACATACACTACCCCTTTTAGCAAACTCGCCTGATCCTAATAAATATATACTTTCTCCAGGCACACAAACAAAAAGAAAAAACTCAGCCAAACAAAAATGCAGTGATATACATATACGTAACACATATTTGCAATAACCGTCAATTATAATCCAAAAAACTAGATTCCTCAGCACGTGTACATTTCCACACATGTGTACACACACACACACAAACCCCCACATCTATATATGTATGTATGGATGTATATAACATGTGCATGTATTTTAGTGACATTTGACTGGTGGCACACACACACAGACACATATGTACGTATGTGTGGATGGATGTATATAACATGTACATGTATTCTAGTGACACTACTACAATAATAGATATGGATCACACTATGGAAAAGAAAAAGATGTCACTTTTACAAAAAACGTGATAAAGAAATACAAGGAAAAATTTTAATGTCAGGAGTTAAAAAAGTGAGATTGTATTCTTTCACTTTATTTACTCCACGTTTGGGTGAACGGCCAAATACTGCATCATATAATCTTTTACTGACCATAGGCAGTGGTGAAAAGGATTCAGTGGGGCTTTCTACATCGATAGAGTGGCTAAAATTGCCTTCTTGGCTATTTATCTCAACCCCATAGTTCTGTGGACCACCCCTCTGAGCTACTTGAACAGGTAAAGAAGGGGCCTGGATGGAGGGAATGGAAGGACCTTCAACCCCCTCTGTGAGCCAATCCTTGTAATAAACAGCGAACTGGTATGTCCCAGAATCCATAATCTCATTATACGCTTTTTCAAGAAGCTTTAGTTTCCTGGCCTTGCTTGGTGTGTTTGCCAGAGAATCAGCTTCTTGATTGTACCACTCCTTCAAATGGGACAGATGCGGAAGAAATATGTGGTCCCATAATTCTGGCAACAACGTTGTTCTAGCCTCAAAGGGTGAGGCACAAAAAACATGCAAAAGATGCTTTGCTGCTATCCTGTCTTTCTTCTGCAATGTATATACCACACTCAAGTAGAGATGAGCACAAGCCGAGAGCTTAGAATTGGGAATCCCAGATGAGAAGCCATCTTTCAAATCATTCGAACTCAACCCAGTAATCACACTAAGCTGCAGTGAAGCTTTTTTTAATTTTCTTTCAATTGAACAGTCCTCGGCAGCTCCTTCTACGGTTTCTATGGTTTGTTCAAGACTGGCTAGCACATTGCTCTCATCAATTATGTCTTCATCTGATTCTGTGGAATTAAGCACCGTGAAACAATTGTCATGGAGTGATGTCCGAAAATCCTCGTCATTTCGGAAACGTTTGATATACCCACTCATGATAGATATCATGGCTTGGACAGCAACTTTATCAAGAGCAGGTTCAGGAACATTCTGAACTTCATCAAGAGCAGCTTCCGGAACATTCTGCTCAATCTCAGCAAGCCTTCGAATCCTGTCGTCGACAACTTTTGCTATTATGTGAACTTTCAACAGATTTCCCGAAATAATCACTATAACTCAAACGCCTAAGAGGATGTTTATTAGAACTGTTGCCAGATCTATTATCTACCTCTATATCCTTCCCTGACCTCCATTTTGGTCTTTCACTTGCACTAATTCCAGTTGAATATTTATGATTGCTTCTATCAGGGCTATGCACTTTGTTTGAAAATACATCTTCACAACCCTCGCCATCTTCGACTCCAATCTCATTACCTGGACAATCTTCTGACGAATCACGACTGGATCTGCTGTTAAATTCATTCAAATCATTAGAATCTCTTCCAAATTGCTCTCTAGTTTCTTTCTTTAATTCTCTATCCAATTTCTCCCTTAGACGGAGATTATCCCTCGGCCTTCTCCCCCTTGTTCTATCACATGGTGGTGATTCATCTTTCCAACTATATCGTTGTAAATCAGACTTTGTCCTTTCAGACTTTCGGACATCCGAGAAAGGGCCTGATTTATGTTGGTCTCGATGAGTGGAATGTGGCGCACTTGGTGCAAATGACCCAAAGGGAGCCCTCCGAAAAATGTTTGATGCCGTCCTTTTAAATCCATCATTAGCAAGCAGCTCCTCCAACGTCATTTCCATTTCCACTAGGACCAATGTCTTTCTTAGCACCACAAATAGTTCTGAGAAATTAAAACCATATTGGTTACCTTCTGTGGTAAACTTCCAGTGGAGCTCTGTTCAAAAACTATCATAGAAAGCACAAATTTTGCACAGATCCCTAAGATTGAAAAGTAATAAAAGAGCCTTGATCAGAAAATCAGGGCAGTAAGTTTCCATTGTACTTATAACATTCCATAGGGAGAAATTAAACTACAAAGTATAATTTGAGGTGGGACAAAATCTTCCCTACATTCAGAGTCCTTCCACACTTCTATAGAATCCCGTTGTCAGAAGTTTAAAATATTAGACAGCCATTTAGAGCTTAATGTTTGATCAATTGCCTGTGAAGGGTAACTAAACCAAATATAGGAATCGAAAGACAAAAATAAGACGAGGGTTTGAAGTTAAGTGTGGCGCACAGTAAGAATTGATGAGAAACATCCATCAGAAGGAAAGATGGAACAGAGAAGAGAACTCTGGATCCCAGAAAGAAGTGAAACTCCTCTTCTATTCCCTTCCTCAGTGGACAAATTGAAGCGTTCAATGGTTCTTCTGCCTAGAACCTTTGTTTGTTTTTCAAGGTTGAGTTTTTTCAATTGAAGCTAATGATGTATTCTTGAGTGTTCCTAGATTGAGAAAGAAAAGAAACAATACGGAACTAAAATGATGTTATTTTCTTCTGAATCACGAGGGATGCAATGGGATGAGTCTCACTCAAGATTATAGAAAACCACATTGAGAGAAAGATTGGAGTCCACGAGTATAGAAAGGAGTGATTCACCTGACCAGGTTGTTAATCAGATATACCTGCCAACAGTAGGCTTTCATCAAGAAACTTGATTCTTGCGTTAGCACTTCCAAATTGATGAAAATTTTATGTAAGTTTGGAAATTTACAATCTTGCAAGGTGACTAAGGAGCCAAGGAAGAAGGGAAAGAGTTTTGGATTTTGTACAGTTTGGAAAGGGCATACCCAGTGCACGAAGCTAGCTCCCGCATATGTGGGGTCTAGGGAAGGGTTGATGTACACAACCTCATCCCTACAAGAAAAGAGGTAGTTTCCGAGAATTAAACTTCAAAACCCGTGAACTTTAGGCCACAATGGGGCCGCTTTATGGCTGCACCAGGTTCTCCCTTGGTTACTGTCCTTGAAGGGACGAATGTTTACATATTTGTCATTGTCAAGAAGAGTGAGAGAAAGAGTGCCAATGAGGAGCAAAAATTCTCCAAACTTTTGTATTCGAAATGGGCATAAGTAGGAGTTGAATAACAAAGACAAGGGTGTGGAATTCTTGCATCAATAAAATCTCCTTAATAGAGGCATTACTCTCATCTTTTTCCATTTCAAACTTCCTCTTCAGCTAGCATGCATACAACATTTCTAATTTCAGCATATATTATCCAAAATTCCCTAATACATTCAACTTAAATTTGTTCAAATATACACATGTATCCACACAAGATCGAGAGAGAGAGAGAGAGAGATACCTGTGAGTTTCTTTTGCTTCAGTCAACAAAGGAACGTAGTTGCAAGGTAAAGAAAGGGCTGTGTGATTTGGGGTTTCTTTTTTCGACGAGGTAGACCGAATCTGAGGAGGAGAAAAAGAATGAAAGATTGAGTGGGTGGAGTAAAGCCATTGGGTTGAGGGTTGCTGTTAAGAAATAGATAGATACAAAAGAAAAAACAAGTAGACAGAGATAGAGGAGACGGCAGTTGAGACGGTTTGAATACGAACGAGAGTCAGCGACTCAGCGGCCTGCAAATGACGGACAAAACACACGATTGCCTTTTCCAAAGAAAACATCCATTCATTTTACTAAGAGTTTTCTATGCATGGTTTCATCCCCTAAACTCTCTCACATCTGTCTATGTAGTCCTCAAACAATTAAAAGCCTTTATGTAGTTTCTAAAAAAAAAAAAAAAGCCTTTATGTAATCTCTCAATAGCTCTTTGCATTCTATTGGATCCAATCGATAACGACAGTGGTAATTTTGGACAAAAAATCAGGCATGTGAGCCGTACGTGCTATTTCCCCCAAATATATCCTTTCCTTTCCTTTCCAAATAACCAAACAAATCCTTAGCCTCCCCCATTTGTCTTCTTTCTTTTGTGCTTCTAATCCCCTTCACAGGACGGCTCCAAAATTAAATATACATTGGTAAAGAAATTTTTTGTATACAAAATTTTATATTAAAATACATTGGTTGAAAATTTATGAGACTTTATTTATTTTGTTGAGTTATACTTATCTATACTCATGAATTAAATAAATTTTCATTTACTTTTACTACAGGAAAGAACACAAACACTCAAATGGGCTTTCCCATGTTCCAATTTCACGGTAAATTAGTTTGCGTGATGAAACAAACCAGTGAGAATCATGGGTAATGTTAATTTGCCAATATGATTCATGGCTGAGTTTCTACTAAGATATTTTTAATATTTTCGATATTTTTCTATAAGTCATTTCATCTTCAATGGCCTAACCTAAAGTTGTCACATCAGCTTTTGGTTATACATTTTGAGTTAGCAATGTTATGTCCCACATTAGTGTATTTTGTCGACTACTTTTTCAAATTTTGATAACCAAAACTTGTCATGTCACCTTTTCAAACTACATAAAAAAAAAAGTGCGTAAAATAAATTTTTTTTTTAAAAATCGATTTTGAAAATACATTTTTCATTAAAGTATTTAAAAAAACAGTTTTTGTTGAAAAACATTTTTTTATAAAAACAGAAAAAAAAAGAGTTAAAAAACAGTTTTTGAAAAAAAAAAATACTTTTTTAAAAAAAAAACTAGCTTTATATTAAAGAGTTGGTAAAAATAATTGTTTGATATCATTGTTGAGAGAAGGGAAGATACTTTTTTTTGTGTAATGATGAATGTACTTGATAGAGTACACGTGGGGTCCTTCAAATTAACATAAGGTTGCTAGTTTTGATTATCCAAAAGCTAAATTTTGAGTAATTGTTAAAGGGGCATTTGATAACGTTTTTGTTTTCTGTTTTTTGTTTCTAAAAAACTAAAAGTAGAATCATGTTTATTGTTTATAAATAAATAAATAAAAACATGTTTGGTAATAAAATTTATGTTTTCTGTTTTTTGTTTCTAAACAACCCTGTTTTAAAAGCAAAGCAAATCACCTGTTTTGTGTTTTGAAAATTTTCAAAAATTCGGAAAACATTTTTAATAAGGCAAAAGCTAGAAACCACCCTAAGGGTGGTCAGCATTGCACCCCACGCGCGCGTGGGTTGGCGATACTTAAGAGGTTGCTGACAGGAAAACAGAGCCCATACACACTCTGGCCTTGTTCGTTTTGGTTTTCAAGAACCGGTTTTCTCAATTATTATTCAATTATTACCTCTATTTTTAAATTTTATTTTTATTTTTCTCTCTATCTCTCTCCAATCATTAATACCTATTTTTTAATTATTATCCCTATTTCTCCTTCTAATCATTACAAAAACCAAAAATCAAACCCAAACCCAAACCAAACACAACCTCTGTCCTCTCTCTCTCTCTCTCTCTCTCTCTCTCTCAAGCATCTGACATTTCCACCCTCTCCCACCACGACACAGTACCATGATTCCATTGTTTTTTTCCATTTTTTCTGTTTCCCTTTTTTATTGGAGTATTAAGCTTTGATTTTTTAAGACACCGTACATCAGTGAAGTCTTTTTACCCTACAACAGTGGAACTAATTTTTTTTGTCAGATCTCAAATCCATCTTCAATTCTTCCAAACGAAGAATAGAACATTAGATGCTCAAGAAGATTAGACCTCGTATTACAGATGAATTCCAGGCTTTGATTGAGGGCGTTTGGAGTCTTGGATGTCGTTAACTTCTGTTGAAGCTTGTTTGCTACTTGTAATCCTCTTCACTTTCACAATCAGGGAAAACGAATAAAGAGATGTTGATACTGCATGTGGTCTTTTCGGTATCGTATGCTCGTTATGATGTGGTAGCGAGTGCACAACTTTGGCTTTTGTGTAGCAGATGTTACTCGAAAACAAACAATTTCTTATGCTGAATATTTTGGGATGTGGTTTGTAAGTCGACAACTAAAGAACCTGTATTTTAGAGAAATTAATAGACAGCTATGTGTCCCCGAAGATGATCACCCCGCCAATGTGCAGTAATGATATCAGATATCCCATCCATGATACCTCCCTGTTTGAATGTTGCCCAAGAGTGGCAAATAAATCAGCCAATTGGATTGCAAAGGCTACTTGGAGAGATGTTTTGAGCCCAACTTGTTGCTTACGTTCCAGCAGATTAGTTTCTTTTCTTGTTGTTGATGCATCTCTGGAGGTTTGTATCCTTTTTGGCATTTTACCGAGTGCAGAGGGAAAAAAATGGTGAGCTATGCAATCCTTTTGGTCCAATAGTTGATCCATTGCCAAGCAAAGTATAGATATTGCTGTGAACCTTGAATCACTCCCCTCCAGAAAAAGTGAAAGTTCCAACCACAACTTCAGCTTGTTTCTAAATTTGAGGATAGGCAGAATTGCAAACACGACAACCGACAAGCGAATAACTATTCCTGGAAATCAAAAGACTGCTTCCGTTCTCAGCTAGAAGTTCTTCTCTGGTATTAAACTAGAAGAATCCAAGGTGGATTTTGACTAAAGAACGTTCTCTATCGGCAAAAAATAGAGAGAGAAAAAAAAGAAGTTTTGTCAGAGTGAATATCTACCATGAACATTTTGGTCTAGTGAAAGCAGGGAATCAAGAATTCTGGAATTCTTCCTTTGTCTTTGGTCCTTCGGAATAGGAACTTCATGATTATGCCTAACCATTCAAGAAATGACAAGATACCATCGATTGTAACTCGGACCCTCAATTGAGCCCATTGTGGAATTCCACGCCCCTCCATTGGGATAGCTTTGGTGAAATGTGTAACAAATTAAGGAGTCACTTGCAATAAGTGTACTCGAGGACTCTTCAATTTATATGGACAATTGTACTTCTTTAGTTTTGGTAATAAATAAGGGTGTTTAAACTTCTCTCCCTTTGAAGGGATCCTTTTTGTTAAAAAAAAATTAGGTAGTTCACAAATCGTAAATAATATATTTGATGTGATAACAATATGAAGAAATAGTTATTTATCACTCTCTCCAAACTTGAAGAGGGAAAAAAAGCTGCATCAAAATAGTTAGCGAGTTTATTAGCTGCTCTTGGAATGCTTATAGTACTATACATTTTTCTATCATACGGGATTTAGGATACAAGCTCATACTCAAGTATGGTGTTCAGTAGTTGGATCCGGCTTATAAATGTAAATATTTGCAATTTGCTCCAAACGGATCCAACCCAAAAGAGCCAAAACTAACCCAAATAGCGGGGCCGAAAAGCCCAAACCAAAACAAGCCCGAAACCTAAAAACCCAACCCAAACAAAGCAAACCAAGAGACCTCGCAGCTTCAACTTCAACTACCGACGAAAGAGACAGCCGTTGCCGTGCCAAATCGACAACCACCATCAACGCTGGCTGAAAAAACAAGCATCAACAACCACGAAATAAAAAAACACCACACGTGCCAAAGCTCAAGCACCGCCACCCACACCAAAGCCCGAGTAACGCCGCACATGCCAAAGCCCAAGGGCCGCCATCTCCGCAACCACTGCTCCATTCAGCCAGTCACTTCCAAGTCGCTGAACCTCTGTGGCCGTTAGGCCAAAACCCAGGACCATCCAACAATGGCCCGGGGGGGACACCAGCCAGACAAGCATACCATTAACATTTTTGTTAGGTGGGATTGGTCCATTTTTTAAATAAAACCTTCCCATCATGTAACTTGTTAAATTTTTAATGCTTTGGGTCTATTGTGTTTTATATTGGGCTTAATATTTCAAGTATTGAGCTAATTTGTTTTGTTTTGTTTTGTAGCGGGTCATTTCTTATATGAGGCCCAACTCCTTTTTGTGTTTGCCCTAGTATAAATACTAGTGTTTTGTGTTTGTCGACAGAGAGCGGCCCCATTTTGAAAAAGTAAACAGAGCTCCAGTGAGCTCCCTCTCTCTTCCCCATTATGAATGAAAAACAGTGTGCCTTTCCCGTTGTTCCCCTGTTCCATCGAAAATTTTCGAAACCCACCTCTCGGCAATTAGATTGCTAGATTTGTTTTATAATTTCTTTCAAAATCAATCAATTGTGAGGCTAATTTCAGCCAGAATAAGTGGTATCAGAGCTTTGGGTGGATCAAATCACTTGGGAGTGAAGATTTTTGAAGGGGAAACAAAACCCTAGAAGTCTACAACAATGGCAAGTTCAAGCAATCAAATCATGAGAGCTCAACCACTTGGTTTCCCACTTTTCAATGGAGAAAACTATGATTTTTGGAGTGTGAAAATGAAGACCCAACTTGAATCAAATGATGTTTGGGAGTATGTAGAAGATGTGTTTGATGATCATGAAGGTGATGAGGTTTTGACGGAGGAGCAAAAGCAGCAATTGAAGGTGGATAAGAGGAAGAATGCAAAAGCCCTCTCCATGATTCAACAAGGAATTATCGACAACATTTTTCCAAGAATCATCAATGAAACTAAAGCTAAGAAGGCATGGGATATTCTTCATAATGAGTATAGAGGCAACGCAAAGGTAAAAACCATCCAACTCCAATCTTTGAGAAGAGATTTAGAGAATATGAAAATGAAGGATGTTGAATGCTTGAATGACTACTTTTCTAGACTTATGGAAGTTGTTAATCAAATGAAGACATATGGGGAGAATGTTTCTAGTAAAAAGATTGTTGAGAAAATCTTGATTACTTTGACGTCGAAGTACAATCCTATTGTTGCCGTTATTGAAAATACTCAAGATCTTGCCACTTTGAGTGTTGATGAGTTGATGGGTTCTATTAAGACATTTGAGCAAAGATTGAGTAGGCAATCCGAAAAGTCAATTGAAAGTGCCTTTCAATCTAAGCTAAATGTTAGTGCTCCTAAACTCCAAGGAAAAGGATCTTTTTCAAGTCATAACCAATTTAAAGGGAATTCATCTAAAGGTGAAAATTTTGAACAAGGAGGAGGAAGAAATGATAGAGGAAAAGGAGGAAACAATTTTCAAAGGGGAAACAACTTTCAAAATAGGGGGAATGATGGGCCCCCTCAATAAAAGTGTGGAATTTGTAATAGAGGGAGTCATGTTGATAAAGATTGTTGGTTTTGAGGAAAGCCACAATGTCACAATTGCAACAAGTTTGGGCATGTCAAAAGGGATGGTCGAGTCATAAACAATCAACAAACCAATTACACCGAAGAGCAAGAATTTGAAGGGAACATGTTTTATGCTTGTCAAGCGGCTTCGGAGCAAAATAATGATGTGTTGTTTCTTGATAGTGGTTGTAATAACCACATGACCGGAGATGAGAGTATTTTTGTGAAGATTGATACTTCCTTCAATTCTCAAGTAAAAATAGGGAATGGTGCCTTGGTCCAAGCAAAGGGAACGGGTACTATTGCCGTGGAGACAAAGAAGGGTACAAAAAGGATTTCGGATGTGCCACTTGTTCCGGACTTGGAGCAAAACTTGTTGAGTGTTGGGCAACTTGTCGAGCATGGGTACTACGTGAATTTTGAAGAAGGTTCTTGCAAGATTTATGACAAAGGGGGGAGAAATCAAATGGTAGCAAATGTTAAGATGGAGAAGAATAGAAGCTTCCCTCTCACTTTTCACTACGCAAAGGATGCTGCATTGAAGATGGATGTGGTTGATGACTCATGGCTTTGGCATAGAAGATTTGGGCACTTGAATTTCCAAAGTTTGAGGAACCTACAACAAAAGAACATGGTGTATGGGTTGCCGACTATTCATAAAGTCAAGCAAGTGTGTGAAGGTTGTGCACTTGGAAAGCATCACTGGGATTCATTTCCAAAAGACAAGGCGTGGAGGGCTAGAGCACCATTGGAGCTTGTTCATACCAATGTGTGTGGGCCTATGGATACGCTAACTCATGGAGGTTACAAGTACTTTAATCATTTTTATTGATGATTTTTCAAGAATGGACTTGGGTTTATTTCATGAGGGAAAAGTCCGATGTTTTCTCAATTTTCAAAAAGTTTCAAAGCATTGTGGAAAGGCAAAGTGGTCTACTAATGAAAGTTTTGAAAAGTGATAGGGTGGATAGTACAACTCAAATGAATTTGACAAATTTTGTGAAAACATTGGCATGGAAAGGCAATTAACGGTGGGGTGCACTCCACAACAAAATGGAGTGGCCGAGAGGAAGAGTAGAACCATAAAGGAGATGGCAAAATCAATGTTGCATGAGAAGGGATTGCCTAAGACTTTTTGGGGTGAAGTCGTGTATACGGTGGTTTATTTGATGAATCGGTGTCCAACAAAAGCCTTGGAAAACATAACTCCATTTCAAGCTTGGAGTGGGGGAAAGCCATCCGTGAATCACTTGAAGGTGTTTGGTTCCATTTGTTATGCTCATGTTCCAAAAGAAAGGAGGCGTAAGCTTGATGAAAATAGCCAAAAGTGTATCTTTGTGGGTTATAGCTTCCAATCAAAGGGCTATAGACTCTACAATTTGAAGACAAACAAAGTCATCATTTGTAGAGATGTTCTCTTTGATGAGAAGGCTTATTGGGATTTGAATGGTAATGTGGAGCAAAATCAAGTCCCAATCAATTATGAAGAACCAGAAAGTCAAGAAGATGAAGGTTATGATGATCTTGAAGCTCCAAACCAACCAACTCCAACTTCTCCATCAAGCTCAAGTTCCTCATCTCCAAGTTCAACTCCAAGAAAAATGAGAAGCCTCAATGATGTGGATGCAAGTTGTAATTTTTGTGTTGTAGAACCGAAGAGTTTTGAAGAAGCAATTAAGGAGGAAGCTTGGAAGAAAACTATGGAAGAAGAGATTCGTGTAATTGAGAAAAACAAGACTTGGGAGTTGGAGAGGCCAAAGGACAAAGAAGTTATTGGTGTCAAGTGGATTTTCAAAACAAAGCTCAACCTGGATGATTCGATTCAAAAGCACAAGGCAAGACTTGTAGCAAAAGGGTACTTTCAACAACCCGGAATTGATTTTCAAGAAATATTTGCACCAGTGGCTCGCCATGACACAATTAGATCTCTTGTTGCCTTGGTGGCATCGAAGGGATGGTTCTTGTATCAACTTGATGTGAAATCGGCATTCTTGAATGGCACCTTGGAGGAAGAAGTGTTTGTTCATCAACCTCAAGGCTTCGTTGTCAAGGACAAGGAACAAAAAGTGGACAAATTGAAGAAGGCTTTGTATGGGCTAAAGCAAGCACCTCGAGCATGGTATAATGAGATTGACTCTTACTTCAATGAAAAGAGATTTCAAAAAAAGCAAAAGCGAGCCCACCTTGTATGTCAAGAAGCAAGGTAACACCGGTATTCTTATTGTTTCTCTCTATGTTGATGATTTGGTTTTCACCGGTAGCAATGTGATAGGCGCGCAATGTCATAGATATAAGCGCCTAAGTAGGGCGAATTAGCGCGTTAGGGGCGCGATTTATTCCATTTTCCACTTGATGCGGTGTTGTCTTTGGTTTTTCTTGTTTTTGGTTGTTTTGTAGGGAACAGGTCGGAAAGAGCGCGTAAAGTGGACACATGGCGGTCGGGCATGTTGGGAACCGGTGGGACCCAAGTGAGGACGACCAAACAAGCTTGGAAGGCAGTTTAAGGGTGTCGGTATCGATACAGGGGTTTGCCTGTATCGATACCCTAGTGATCAAACGCGAACAGAATGTATGGGTATCGATACAGGTCTTTCCCTGTATCGATACCGAGGGCCCTAAAAGCAGCGGTTGACCTTGCCACATGTGTTGACTTCGGGGGAAGATAAATACTCCGATTTTAGGTCGAATTAGGGTTCGAACTTTGTTAGTTTTTCATCTAGTTTTCGCAGCCGTTTTTCCTTCGGAGATTCTACTTTTCGGAGCTTATTTTCATTGAAGTTTTTGGCGTTTCGTTGGAGATTCAAGTATTGCTTGGTAACTTTCTGCTTTATTTACTTTAATCTCAGTTCGCGGGAGTTTGTCCGCGATCTGATTTCGAATCTCTTGTTTTAATTCATATTCAAGTATTAGAGCATGTTTTATGTCAGAATTTTCTTGGTTGTTCTGTTCAATATGAGTGAGTAGTTTCATAAGTATGGTCGCGGGGTGATTAACACGCCGTGGCCAGGGACGGATTTGTTCTTACTCCGATTTTTACACTAATAATGGAAAAAGCAATTTTAGGTTATTTAAGCGCTTCCGTTGGACGAATCCGAGCTTCGTTGGAGCCCATGTAACGCGAGGAACGGGGGACCAAAACTTGTTCTTCGCTGTACATGGGCAACGGCGACCGCGAGGATTCGCATCTTTCGGGGTAACCTTTTCTCTCTAAAATCAATCGTTTTCTTGGAAACAACGAATGGAGCATGAAACGTCCGGACCTGGTCACCGTGTTATGAACCCTACGACCGTACTTCCTTTTAATTAATTTAATCAAAGTCAGTTTTCTCTTAATTTAGTTAATTCACCAATCAAACCAAAAAGGGTGGCTACCTAAGAGCCGTGTTTAAACTAGCATCCCGAGTTTTAAGTAAGCACTTTCCACCTTCTCTGTGGATTCGATTCCGGTCTTACCGGGTATTATGCTACACCGGTCTCCGCCCTACGCTTGGGGCAACCCATTAAGTTAGGTATAGGATTTCGGTCAAGCATTTTTGGCGCCGTTGCCGGGGAAGGCAAGAGGTGTTAAGAATTCGGGTAGTTAGTGTTATTTGAATTTCAGCTTTAATTTTATTTTAAAAAAATTAAAAAAAAAAAAATTTTTAGGTAAATCTTTAGTTGTTATTTTTAAAATTGAGTCAAGATAGGTAAAGGAAGGAAGGGTTCACCAAAGGAGGACCCGCTCTTCTTCCGAGACCCGTCTAAGCGTCTAGTTAGGATAGATAGAGAGTCGTTGGTAGAAGTTCCACTTGAGTCTCAGTTTGAGTCAGTAGGATTCCAGTTTGAGTCTAGTCAGTCTGAGTCCGAGTCTTCCGTAGGTCCACCTAAATCCATTCCCATAGACGACATTTTCATAGAATTTCCCAATCCATTGTTCGTCTTAGAGAGTGAACCACCGATGGCGGAACAGAGAACTATGCGGGATTACATGCATCCCGAGAGGACTACTCCTCGTGGCCCAATAGTTCTGCCAACTGAGACTGTGGAGGCACGCAACGCTTTCACTGTGAAACCGGGAACCCACAATGCCCTTCCTCTCTTTTACGGGAGGGAGAATGAGGACCCATATGAGCATGTCCGCCACTTCGAGGGGTTGGTGCGCACCTTAGCCACCACTACCCAATGGGAAAACGCTTGCCTTAAGCTTTTCCCTGCTTCTCTGAACGATGGGGCGGACAAGTGGCTCAGAATGCAGAAGGAGCAATCTCTCACGACATGGACCGTTGTTAGGGAGCTGTTCTATAGGAAATATTTCTCAGAGAGCAAGTCACAGCACCTGACTCGCCAAATCCAGTCATTTAGGCAAAAAGAGGGCGAGTCATTTCTGAGGTGCTGGGAGAGGTTTAAAGACTTGTTGTTGTCTCTACCCCACCATGGGTATGAGAAACACCAGTTGGTGACATTCTTCCAGTTGGGCCTAAACATTGCGACGGCCCAACAGATTGAGTACCTCTGTAAGGAGGGAGATTTCTTAGATAAGGGCCCAGATGAGGCATGGGATTTCCTAGAGGAGTTGGCCGATAAGTACCGAAGTTGGGAACCTTCCGACCTCGCTGACAGGGCCATAGCTGCACAGGGACCCAGTGGGTCCGGTATTTTCCCCATGAGTGTGAGAGACCATACCGTCCAGACTCAGTTGGATAGATTGACCAAGCAGATGGAGGACTTGCGGATGAAGCAAGTCCAACAGGTGAATGATGTGAGAGTTGAGGAGGTGTGTGCGCTTTGTGAGTGTCCGGGGCATTCAGTGACTGCTTGCCCCGCTTTTCCGATGGTTAAGGAGGCATACCAAAGTAACCAGGCTGAGGTGAATGCGGTGAACCAACGTTGGGATCCGTATTCAAACACCTATAATCCGGGTTGGGCTCATAACCCAGCCCTAGGATGGAGAGATCCTAAAGCACCAGTGCCACCCCAGGCACCACCTCAGCAACAGGTGCAACCATACCGGCCTCAGCAAGGCCAAATGTCCCAATATCGTTATCCCTCACAGAATCAGCAGGGGTACGGTCCTTCATATTCTGGACCACCCCCAGGCATAAATCATCCACCGAGGGATAAACAGACTGATGACATGTTAAAGGCTCTCATGCAGTCTCAACTGAGCTTTACTGAGCAGACTAAGCAAGCAATTGGAGACATTAGGTCTCAATTAACCCAGTTGATAGCAGTAGTTGGGCAAAACCAACAGGAGAGGGGAAAATTTTCCTCTCAACCTCACGCCAATGCTGTCGATTCTAATTATCTGGGAGATGGTTCAGGCTCGAGTAATTTGAACCCCAGTCCGGAGGAAGCAAAGGCGATCACCACTCTCAGAAGTGGGAAGGTGATCGATAAGACTATTCCTCTGAAGCAAAAATCGGTTCCACTTCTGGTTCCGGTCGCTGCACCAGTAGTAGTCCCGGACGTGGGGAAGGGTACTGAGGAAGAGAGAGAGATAGAGTCACCTGAGGTGGTGGTGCCTGCTCCTGCGGCCCCCACGACTCCTTTGCCACCCGTCGCACCATATCCCCATCTCTTGGTGGCAAAGCCAAGCGTCAATGTGAACTTCCAGATCCTTGAGTTGTTTAAGAAGGTTCAGTTTCCTATCTCCTTGATGGAAGCCATTGACGCTATTCCTCAGTTCGCCAAGGTGTTAAAAGAGCTGTGCACATCGAAACGGAGAACTAAGAGTCAGAACAACGTGCTTCTGACGGAGCAAGTGAGCTCCATTCTCCAAGCTGATATTCCGATTAAGCGGAAAGATCCAGGTTGTCCCATCATCCCCATAGCTATTGCGGGTCAGAGTTTTGATAAGGCCTTGCTGGATTTGGGAGCGAGTGTCAATTTGCTCCCATATTCGGTATACTTGAGATTAGGCTTAGGTGATCTTAAAGCCACACCGATCACGCTACAGTTGGCTGACCGGAGTGTGAGAATTCCTAAGGGGATAGTGGAGGATGTGTTGATTCAGGTAGGGGAGTTTCTGTTCCCCGTAGATTTCATTATTTTGGACACGTGTCCAATTCCGGAAGTATTTGAGAAGACTCCCATTATCCTCGGCCGTCCATTTTTAGCCACTTCCAGGGCTGTAATGAATTGCGAAACTGGACAAGTCCAATTATCATTTGGGGACTTAAAAATGGAGGTGAATGTTTTCAATGTGGACAGCCGAGGCAAGGATGATGAGGATGTGTATGAGGTGAGCTTGATCGACACACTCGTCCAAGAGCATGTCGAAGGTGTGTTGTACCAAGATCCTTTAGAGATTGCGTTGACCGCCGAGAAGGCGTCGTGTTTGTACCCCCTAGAGGTTGGGAGTCTAGTGGCTATGTTACATATTGATGATATTGGGGACGCATGTGGTGTGATGTGGGACCCAGGCGAATTGAGATCCCGGTGGGATGGTCCTTACCTAGTGGTGAAAGTCTATCCAAATGGTGCCGTAGATTGTCGTGACCCTAAGGATAATCATGTGTTTAAAGTCAATGGTCACCGTCTTAAGCCATATTTGGAGTTTGCCGAGGTAGGAGAGTCAGATCAGGAGTTGGTTGATCCTGTCTATAAGGACGACCCAGTGGAGTAGGCTTCTTTCAGCCATGTTTGACGGATAGCTCACGCGTACCATGCTCTTCATTGAGTGTGGACCCGACTCCTAGCGATAGGGGTACCCATCATTGACTTGGGTATGTATAGCTTCGCACGCCGCTATTAAAATAAGGATCGTGTGCCCAGCTCCGGTTAGTAAGGGCGATTTGTGTGTTTTCATGTCTGTTTTAGTTTTCAGTTAAAAAACAAAAAAAAAAAAAAAATTCGGTCCGGTATAGCCACCTAATTTCTAGCCTTAAATTTGTGTATCTGGGTTTCTAACAATCTTATTGCCGTGTCTCGGATAGTCATAAAAGATGATTGGCTCTGATTTCTTTAAGGAAAAACCTTGAGTGATTTAACCTGTTGAGTCATGACTTACCCGGGACTGTTATGATGACCTTCTCTACACCAATTTAAGTGAGAAATTAGGGAGAAAAGTAGTACCCGTGTCTTTCACGTGACGAAAGTGGTGGTGTATTTTCTTTTTCTTTTATTGTTCTTTCGTTTTCTCTGTGTACGCCCGGATACCACGTGCCGGGCTGGACTGATGTTTTTTGCAGGGTGCACGGCAAGAGTACCCGAAATTCCTCATACATCGGCCAGGGTCATGATGGTTGGCTGCCATCCGACGGTCCATCTCTCTCTCTTGTTCTTTCTTTTCTTATTGTCTTCATGCTCTGAGGACATAGCATGTTCTAAGTTGGGGGGAGGGTGTACTTCGTACATGTTTTTCATTTTGTTTTGTTTTTCCAAAAAAAAAAAAAAAGGAATTTGGATGTGTGGGTGTAACTATTCTTGGTTGATGACTGCTAATTAGCGCTATAATGGTTGTTGTGCGAGTCGGAGTCTCGATATGATTTCATGGATAGACTTAAGCTCGTGAACATGATGTTTAGGAAGCACTCAGTTAGCCGTATCATCTATAGTTGGATAGTGTTTGATCACTTTAGTTCATGCTTTTCACGCACACTGTCCCACTCTGAGCATTCACTAGCCTTGAATTTGGTTTACATATTATTGATATTTCGGTGTTAGTTGATTGCGCCCACGGGCTTATTGGAACCCCTTTCCTACATTGTGCGCTAAATTGGTATTGCTTATCCGGGCGTTCATTGAGTATTCGGGCAATCGGGGTTTGCTCCCACCGTATTGTTCGCATTACAAGATGGATAGACCTTGTGAAGGCATTGGTTAAATGTGGTTAGTTTGGGTCTCTCCCTAAAGCCTTTTTGACTCGAGCAATTAAGTCTGAGGGGTCTCTTTAAACCTGGTACCCTAAGGCCATCTGGCTTGGGGATGACCGACCTAAAGCTCGTTACATGGGTCAACTAGAAAGCCCGACAGATCCAGGCATTGCATGACCACAAGAAAAATGGTGAAAAAAAGAAGAAGAAAAAAAGATTAATCAATAGGGGAAGGGATGAGTTTTTAGAGACACACCGGGCCATTGATATTGTGTGAACTGTTTTCGGGATTAGTGAGTTTCTATGTGTGATTCTCACTTACACGCATGTTATGTGATAAATCCCTATCCGGTCGTAGGTGAGAGGATTAACTTTTGTGCTAAGTTTGCTGCAAAGTTCACTTGTTTAACTTTGTCCATGGATGAAATGTCTTGTCTTTGACTTGCCTGACAGTCACTGGAGTGTTTCGAGAAGTTATTGACTGGGTTGAGTTGCATTCAAATGTCCGAGTCCTTTGTGTTTTGTGGGTTATCACTGCTGAAAACCCTCACGAGACTTCACTCGTCCTACCGGGGCCGCCCGGGGGTTTAAAAGATCTATCCTTTTATTTATTTGTTTTATTCTTTTCGTTGCTCGGGACTAGCAACCTTCAAGTTGGGGGGTGTGATAGGCGCGCAATGTCATAGATATAAGCGCCTAAGTAGGGCGAATTAGCGCGTTAGGGGCGCGATTTATTCCATTTTCCACTTGATGCGGTGTTGTCTTTGGTTTTTCTTGTTTTTGGTTGTTTTGTAGGGAACAGGTCGGAAAAAGCGCGTAAAGTGGACACATGGCGGTCGGGCATGTTGGGAACCGGTGGGACCCAAGTGAGGACGACCAAACAAGCTTGGAAGGCAGTTTAAGGGTGTCGGTATCGATACAGGGGTTTGCCTGTATCGATACCCTAGTGATCAAACGCGAACAGAATGTATGGGTATCGATACAGGTCTTTCCCTGTATCGATACCGAGGGCCCTAAAAGCAGCGGTTGACCTTGCCACATGTGTTGACTTCGGGGGAAGATAAATACTCCGATTTTAGGTCGAATTAGGGTTCGAATTTGTTAGTTTTTCATCTAGTTTTCGCAGCCGTTTTTCCTTCGGAGATTCTACTTTTCGGAGCTTATTTTCATTGAAGTTTTTGGCGTTTCGTTGGAGATTCAAGTATTGCTTGGTAACTTTCTGCTTTATTTACTTTAATCTCAGTTCGCGGGAGTTTGTCCGCGATCTGATTTCGAATCTCTTGTTTTAATTCATATTCAAGTATTAGAGCATGTTTTATGTCAGAATTTTCTTGGTTGTTCTGTTCAATATGAGTGAGTAGTTTCATAAGTATGGTCGCGGGGTGATTAACACGCCGTGGCCAGGGACGGATTTGTTCTTACTCCGATTTTTACACTAATAATGGAAAAAGCAATTTTAGGTTATTTAAGCGCTTCCGTTGGACGAATCCGAGCTTCGTTGGAGCCCATGTAACGCGAGGAACGGGGGACCAAAACTTGTTCTTCGCTGTACATGGGCAACGGCGACCGCGAGGATTCGCATCTTTCGGGGTAACCTTTTCTCTCTAAAATCAACCGTTTTCTTGGAAACAACGAATGGAGCATGAAACGTCCGGACCTGGTCACCGTGTTATGAACCCTACGACCGTACTTCCTTTTAATTAATTTAATCAAAGTCAGTTTTCTCTTAATTTAGTTAATTCACCAATCAAACCAAAAAGGGTGGCTACCTAAGAGCCGTGTTTAAACTAGCATCCCGAGTTTTTAGTAAGCACTTTCCACCTTCTCTGTGGATTCGATTCCGGTCTTACCGGGTATTATGCTACACCGGTCTCCGCCCTATGCTTGGGGCAACCCATTAAGTTAGGTATAGGATTTCGGTCAAGCACAATGTGAAGATGATTGAAGATTTCAAAAGGGATATGATGAAGAAATATGAAATGAGAGATTTAGGCCTCTTGCATTACTTTTTGGGCATTGAAATTTATCAAAACAAAGAGGATATTTTCATTTGTCAAAGAAAGTATGCAAGGACTCTTCTTGAGAAGTTCAAGATGAGGGATTGTAAGCCGGTTGCAACCCCTTGATTGTCAATGAGAAATTGTCAAAAGAAGATGGAAGCAAAAAGGTGGATGAGTCTCTTTATAGAAGCTTGGTTGGAAGCTTATTATACTTGACCATCACAAGGCCGGATATTATGTATGCTACAAGCATGTTATCTCGGTTCATGCATAATGCAAGTCAAACTCATCTTGGAGTGGCTGAGAGGGTTTTGCGATATCTACAAGGTATGCTTGATTTTGGTATTTTGTATGAGAAAAATGTGGATGCAAAGTTGCTTGAATTTTGTGATAGTGATTGGGCCGGATGTGTTGATGATATGAAGAGCACTTCTGGATATGTTTTTTCTCTTGGCTCGGGTGTCTTCTCTTGGGCATCTAAGAAGCAATAAACCGTGGCGCAATCTACCGCCGAGGCCGAATATGTGTCGGCATCATTGGCAACTTCTCAAGCTATTTGGCTAAGGAGGATTTTGGAGGATGTTGGTGAAAAGCAAGGAGAAGCTACTCCCATTTTGTGTGACAACAAATCCGCAATTGCAATGACAAAGAATCTCGTCTACCATAGCCGCACCAAGCACATTGCCATCAAGCATCAATTCATTCGAGAGGCCGTGGAAGATGAAAAGATTCAACTCAAGTATTGTGCTACCGAAGATCAAGTGGCGGATATCTTCACCAAGGCTCTTTCAAAGGAGAAGTTCCAATATTTTAGAGAAATGTTGGGTGCCACCACAAAGCATTAAGGGGGAGTTGATCGTGTCGTTTCCGTATCAAAAATAATTTATAAAACGAAACAATTACTACTACTCTAACGAATAGTGGTAAATATTCCTAGTATCGCTCCTCGGGGATTAAAAGGCTAAGTCGCAAAATTTCAATTGATTTCTAAATTAATTCAATAAAAAGAAGATGATGATTTTGTTTCCTAAAATTATGAAAACTAAATTAAACTTAAGCAATTAAAAAAAGTAAAAAGATTCGATGAGAGAAAAGTCTAGGGTTTCGAATCCACTTGACCCTTTTGTAACCTAGATTTATTGCGATTGAGGATTTTTTATTCGGATTCACCGGATACCGTTAGGGTTCGCGGGCCCTAGCGATATCTCCTAAAAATATCCGTAGATCATCAAGCGGCATAGATTATCTCCGCCTAGCACGAATCGTCTTACTAGTACGATCCGTCTCTATGGCACGGACCGTCTAATAGCACGACGCGTCTTACGATAGTATAATCTGTCACAGTTAATTACTACGAATTCAATTAAAACCGTTGCATGAAAAAGTATTTGAAACCACGGATATCAAACACAAAATTATATGGGAAAAATTAAATCAATTTCATAAACATGAAATTATCTAGTTCACACAACCGAATCCGAAAAACTAATCCAGCAAAAACAATAAAATCTACGTTACTCGGAGTACAAGCTTCATCTACGCCCTAGAGTAGGGGTTTAGCCGGCCATCGGAGTGGTAAACATTGAAGTTTTGCCTCTGTTTTCAGTGACCATCAACTTCCCAGTGCACGGTAGTGCAGCGTTTTGCTTCTCCAGAAGCCACTCTATGATATGTGGATGTCTCTCGCCCCTCTCTCTATTTTCTGATCCGCCGTCTATGTGTCCTTCTTCCAAGCCTGCTGCCTTCCTTCCAACTCGTTAACTTGGGCCCCTACCACTTCTTTTAATTTGCCTCTCATGACCATGTAGGGAAATTGTTGGCCCATGACCCATCATCAGGCATGTATTATTGAACCCAATTGTTGGCTGACCCATTACCACGTACAAATCCCCAAAGTCCAAACTTCCATTACATGGTAAAATGATTGGGTGCTTCTCGTCGTGGTTTTCTATTATAAGCTTTGTCCCCCAATTAATTTGATCACGGGCAATAACAAGTAGAATCCAACTTTTGTGCTTATTATATCGAAGCCTCCAAGCATCTACAAAAACACGCAAACAAAGCGTTATACTTCAATTAACAAAATAAATAGACTTAGTAAGGATAAATTAGGGGGTGCCAATATGAACATTTACGCGCCTAACAGAAGTGTTAAATTTTTAATGCTTTGGTTCTATTGTGTTTTATATTGGGCTTAATATTTCAAGTATTGTGCTAATTTGTTTTGCTTTGTAATGGGTCATTTCTTATATGAGGCCCAGCTCCTTTTTGTGTTTGTCGACAGAGAGCAACCCCATTTTGGAAAAAGTAAACAGAGCTCCAGTGAGATCCCTCTCTCTTATCCATTATGAATGAAAAATAGTGTACCTTTCCCATTGTTCCCCTGTTCCACCGAATATTTTCGAAACCCATCTCTCGGCAATTAGATTGCTAGATTTGTTTTATAATTTCTTTCAAAATCAATCAAGTGTGAGGCTAATTTCAGCCAACATAACTTAGCTTCCAAACCAAGATTATCTCTGGTAATGATGGACCAGTTGTCTCGAATAATTGTACGTTGAATTCGGTTGCTTAGTTAACCTTAAAATCAAGTAGTGACTCTAATGAACACGTGTTCTAGTAATTTTAAGGTTTCTCGCGTGGTCCGGAGATATCCAAAACCTCGACACTTGTCAATAAGCTGCGATATAAAAATCTCGGGCTAAACTGTGACACATCATTTTAAGGGACTCATCAAAATCATAGTACTATTTTATCAAACTAAACTCGTGCTATTAATTAATGCCATAGTGGAATCCAGAAATCTCAGAAAGCTTCAGCACTACCGAGCACTAGCACTCCTGTGTGTGACTGTTGATTCATGAACTTACTTGCATAAATATGTGCGTGTATGGTTTGCTTGCATTTTTTAATGTAATCTGATAGCTATTAAGCCACTAATTCATGATCTCAAAAAAATCTAGTACTTCCACTACCAGTTGCGGGTTGTTTGACAGACTCATTTTTTACTTTTGGATTCTCCATTTTCCCTTTTGCAGTGTTTGGCATCCAACCCCCAAGACTCATTTTGTGAGAATTTGTTGTTTTTAAGTTTAGAGGGTAAAAGTTTAAAAGAGGGGTGAGGTTGGAGGAGCTTTTCATTTCTGGTTTTCTGTTCTCATTGGATTCTTCTATTGTCACGCAAGAAAAAGACAAAAAAGAAAAAACTCACTCCAGTGTACTTTTTTTTTTCATTTTTTTTATATGCTTTCACACATTTCAATATACTTTATAAACTTTAACATAGCCCGGTGAGCTGATTTTAGAATTTTTCAGTTATATTTATGTGTATAACATCAACTCATGATCTCGAATTTATCTATTACCTAAAAATTCCACTACTACTTACTAATGATCATATTGATCGTTGATTGGAATGGAGGCCAGCGAAGGCCGACGGCTTGCAGCCGCCACGATTACATCACCCACCACCAGTACATATTTAAGCCGTGTTGAAATTTTTAATCATTAATCATTAAATAATGTAATTAGCCAGATTATAATTTGTCCTTAATAAAAAAATTCATATTTTTTAGTTTTTTTTTTTTAAATTATTAGTTCATCTCGACGTGAAGAATTTAGAATTTTAAAAGTAAAATATTATCATTAGTGAACTTTTGGATTATTTTTATCGTTAGTGAACTTTTTTAAAATTTGATCAAATTTTTTTAAAATCTTCTCGTTTAGACGAACAACTAATCCTAAAAAAATCGACAAAAAAACTAACAAATGTAATTTTTTTGAATAAAGACAACAATAATCTAGCTCAATTGTTTAGTCAAAACACCCCTAATATCCTCCGAGGATCTTCAATGTGGCTCTCTACATTTGTATACCATAAGTATGTATTAAGACATCACTTATTAAATGGGTTTAGTTAAGACTGTGTTATCTTTTTAGTTTTTAGTACAATTGCTAAAATGGAGGAAATTGATGATGAGCGATATAGAGCTATATATGTTGGCTGCAGAAGGTAGGATCTTGGACTAATGAGATTTATCTTCGGCTTTGAGGACTTATATTTAGGGTGCTTTCTAGATGGGCGGTGTCCTAGTTGAGTTGAGGCCTTGAGGGTTTTTCGTTATGGAGTTTTTTGGGTATTTTTAGGCTTTTTTTTTTTTTTTTTGTTCTTTCACCTGCGGATTTGGGTTGTTTTATGTGTTGGGGGGTTTTTCAACTTTAGGCTTTGGGGCTTTTTGGTTGGCCTCTTGCCATTCTTGTATTTTTTGCTCTGCGCCTCGGGTCCTTTTAATCTCTATTTTTTTCTTTTCTTATATTAATAAATTTCTCTTTCACTGTTAAAAAAACAAAATCATTTTTTAAATTTTAAATTAGTACTGTAAATTCTAAAAACTCTTTATATCAAGTTCCAATTAGTTTAGTTTTCAAAAAAAAAAAGTGAGCATTTAATTTTTAGGATTGGAATTTGAATTTATGAATATGGGACCCACATCATGTTGTGTCTCTATTCTTCCCCGCCCAAACCTCTATCGATATTGAGGATTACAAATGAATATTGTTATTGGTCTTCCATTAATTGATTGTCATATGTAATTTTGTATTCTATAGTTAGGCCACCATCTGATCCCTATAAATTGAGCCACTACATTTACATACTTCACTAACCACATCCCACAATATATCCCACCATTTGCTTTAACCCTTTCCAACATAACCCTGAAGGTATTAGTTCTCTTGTGTAAAACCCTGTACCACTTCACTTGAATAACCATGAAGAGATCAAGTAGTTTCATAACTGGCTATAATATTTATTTGCTAATTTTTATGGCTCTGTTTTTGCTATCGAATGATATGGGAGTGAGGGCTCAAGCACTGAGTTCTGATTTCTATTCAACGACGTGTCCGAACCTTCTCAAAATCGTACGAAAAGAGGTTCAGAATGCTATCAAGACCGAAATGCGAATGGCTGCTTCTTTGCTTCGGCTTCACTTCCATGATTGTTTCGTAAACGTGAGTATCAAATCTTGATTTAATGTGGAGTTGTTTTTCGCCCTAGGGCCCAATTGTTTCGTGTTAGACATTTATACGAACGACGAAATTATGTAGCAAAAAACAGTTTGTTGTGACATGAGACGTTCGCTTAACGAGCACGATGATGTTTTGGCTCTCTCTGTTATATGTTGCAGCTTTTTCTATTGTTACCAAACTTATATATACGCACAAAGGCGCATATATATATAGGCAATTTTCTAGTAAGGAACTCCCGTAAATAAGAAAAAAATGTAATTTTTTCACTTTAAAAGTTGTTTTTGGGAAATCCGAACTGTCCAATGTGTTTAAAAGGTGTTTTTAAGAGTACAAGCGGGAAATCTTCAAAAAAAATACCAGGAAGGGCTTGATATTTACAGTTTTTGCAAAAAACTGCTTGGATCAAGCCCTTTCCGGTATTTTTTTTTTTTAAGATTTTACGCATGGACCCGGGCTCTCGTATTTTTAAAAAATCCCGACCTCCACTTTCCGGATTGAATTTCAACGATTCGTACCGTCCAATGTGTTTAAAAGGTGTTTTTCAAGGTCCCCGGAGAAATCAACAAAAAAAAAATACTGAGAATGGCTTGATCTGAGCAGTTTTGCATAAAAACGAACATATACAGTTTTTATGAAAAATTGCTCGGACAAGCCCTTCCCGGTATCTTTTTTTTGCTTATTTAATCGCGGGAACCCTTAAAAACACCTTTTAAACACATTGGACGGTTCGAATTGTCGAAATTCGATCGGGATCTATGAGGTGTGGATTTTATATATATATGTCATTTTCAGCTGCCTCATAAGAATATATGAAAAATGGAGTATTTCGTTTTACAGGAATTTTTTACACTAGCTTTTTTGTAACTATTAGTGATTTGATCAAAACTTTCCTTTTGAAGTGTAAACTTACAACTCAGCCGCATCATTTAGAGTATATTTTTTCCTGTTTATTTAGTTTTTCCCTAGAAATTACTTTTAGATGCTAAAAGGTGAGAGTATTTATTGTTACAGAAAGGTGAGTATATTTCTTTGGCAAAATATGGAACTGAGTTTTTATTCATTGTCATAAAGAGTACGCCTAGAATTCTTTGATATGCAACAACATGATGTGTATATATTCTTAACACTAAGTCATACCATTTGGGATATGGACCGGAAAAATTATTCAATGCTCCTGGGGCACCGCCACGTATATATAGTACTTCAGGCTCTTTTTCTACCACATAGTGTGTGGCCAAGACAAATGTTGATTGTCAGCATTGGAATATTTATAAATATTTGCTAAAAAATGAAATTTGTGGCAAGTAGATAATATAGTTCAACAAAACAAAATAAATTAGGCCCAATAAATTTTCAAACTCAATAAATTTGTTCATTTTATGTGGAGCATGGTTTTAATAAAAAATTTCTGCGTTTTTATCACTGCTGAATTAAAATTCTAAAGTCGCCCTTGATACCATATGCATAATGGAAAAGGGGCCTGTGTATTAGAGCACTGAATAATCATGGGCCCAATTTGAAAAAGGGCCGCATGGTATTCATTGGAGCCCAATTTGTACAGAGTTTAGGCCTTCGACTAAGATCACGAAATTCTATAAGAGTCCATGTGCCTTAGGCTACATATAATAGTCATCTTTTGGAAAGTAAGGTTTCATATTTTATTTTGTCATCAAATAGAAAAAGAATTAGATGTGGTTGTTAGTTCATCTGATTGTACATTTTGCCTTGGAAAGGGAGGTCTGGGGTTCAAGCAAGTCTATGGAGAGACGTCAAATTCCCTTTAGTTGTTTACTAATTTACATCACTAACTCCTCACTAATGTGTACAATACTGGCCGAAAATTATTATTTTTTTCCCCAAAGGAATCTACGCTATCCTCGCTCCAAACACTGGTAATTAATAAAATCTCATATTGTTTGGGTATGGAATAAGTGATCACTAAATAAAATCGTGGAACCTCCCTACCTAATAGCTAGTTTGACCTTTTTCGATCGATTGAATTTAAAGTTTCTACAAACACAACACATCAATAAGGGCAATCAACTTTATCGATCTCAATAAGAATTGAATCTACAATTTCACTGTTACTGCACCTACACAATTAATCTGTACCTAAGTACAACTACACAATCGATAGTTGAAGTGCCTTGTTTTTAATTGTTGAGGTTGACCTGCTCAAAATAGCATGATTTCCTGGCATATAAATATTGCATATATAGCATGAAATTATTTGCAAAAGGAATTTTTCACAAGGCAATATCGTACAAATAAAAAATCTTTCGTATAGAATGTATGATTCACCATATAGTAAATCATTTTAATTTACTTATGCAATTCCCCGTGAGCTTTTATCATTCCATAGCAAATACACTTTATTTAGTTATTTATTTTGCTTTCAAAATATTTTAAGCCAAACATTATTTCATCATCACGCGCTTGTCTTTCTTTTATTTTGCCTAATCTTGTTTTTGCTAGGGTTGTGATGGATCGGTACTATTGGATGGCACAGATGGCGAAAAATTTGCTGTGCCTAACTTGAACTCGGCAAGAGGATTCGAAGTCGTGGACGCAATAAAAACTGCAGTGGAGAGTGCATGCAGTGGTGTTGTATCGTGTGCGGATATTCTTACTATAGCTGCTCGAGATTCAGTGCTCTTGGTAAGTACAAAGCTAATTATTTTAATTCCTCACTGACAAGTGAGTGAACAAAATTTCTTATTAGTGTAAGTTTAGAAAATCCTGCTGCTGGTTTGGGGTTTCTTATGCTATATTGTATAATTTAAAGCTTTGACTCGATCTGTTTTTTTGGCTTTACCATTCAACTCTTTGTTGGATGTTATTGTGTCGGGATCTGATCACCATGCCCTTGTTGCTGGTGTTATCCTTTCCCCTTTTTACTCAATGTATCTATTGTCGAGTGTTCATAAACTATATTGCCGTTTCAATAATAATAATAATTTAGAACAATGGAAGTTGTGTGTGGTGAACAAAATTGAACTACTCTAAATAGTAGCAAATACTGGACCTTGATTTTCTTATGTTTTTGGTTTTACTCTTTCAACTTTCTTTGATATGTATGACTGACAATGATTTTGCTAAGCACAAATAGATATTTATATAGAAAATCCATTCGATTGATGTGACTGTGACCCTTTTTTAAGCAGTAAGATTCATAAGAAGAAGTAAGAAGTCCCTCATCGGTGTGTCAGAAAAGAAGAATAGGGTATATAAGTAAAGACCTACTAACTGCATGTAAACGTTACATTTAAGATACTTTGTCCACCCCTTTTTGTATTGCTTCGTAAATTCCTTTTATTAAAGAAATACCATCATTACATATTTTACATCAACTTTATCTCTATTTTATACTTTTCATATCAACTTTTACCTCGATTTTCTAAAATCATCCTTCACTATTGCCCATTAATTCTTTAGCCACTAACTTTTCAAAAGGGCAAAATGGTAATTGTATAAACTTATACCCTTTAATTTTTCAAAAACACACTTATTAAGGGAGAGCCCAAAATGGAAATGTCGAAACTAAAAAAGGGACAGAGGGAGTATATATTTCTGATTGGAGGAGGTGTTGCGACAATAATACAAAGTACATGCATGTATATGCATAGAGTCCATAGACGTAACAATCGTGGGCTTCAGGAACCTTTCAGGCTGAGATTCTAGATCTTATTTTCTTTTGCTACCGTGGGCTTGCTTCAGGAACCTTTCAGGCTGAGATTCTAGATCTTATTTTCTTTTGCTACCGATTTCTATATTGGGTCAGTCTACATGGGACTTTGTACGAACTTTAATTGGGGTCTCCGCAACTGGACAATAGGAGTGGTCCGAATTAGTCAATTTATAAGGCGTGATACTGACTTGATAAAAATATTTTGCAGAGTGGAGGAAAGTCATGGAAAGTATTACTAGGAAGAAGGGATGGACTTGTAGCAAACCAGGCAGGAGCAAATACTAGCCTGCCTTCTCCCTTTGAGCCTCTTGAAAATATCACTGCCAAATTTGTTGCTGTTGGCCTCAATCTCACTGATGTGGTGGTTCTATCAGGTATTACTCCATTTTGTCGCACCTTTTTCTTTGGGACTTTTACTAGAACCAAACACATAGGGTCAGGCCAACGGGTGCCATAGTGCACCCGTTAAGGCCCGTTAAGGGTACAAAAAGTACACTTTTGTGGGTTTCACTTGTACAAAAAAGTACACTTTAAAATACACTTGTACGTTAAAGATGTATTTTAAAGTACAAGTGTACTTTTAAATTGTACTTTTTTGTACTCTTAACGGGTGCACTATGGCACCCGTTAGCATTTTTCTTTTTGTTTTCCCTTTACATTGAAAAATCCACAAATGGGAGATGAAAATTAGTGGCTCAGTTGAATTTTTGTGCGATAATTTTACGTTGAAAAATTAAAAAAAGGGGAGATGAATATTAGTGGCTCAGTTGGATTTTTGTGTGATTTTCTAATCAGTTTTAACAAAAAGAGAGAGAGAGCATAAATAGATATGCGTGTGTGTGATTTTAGACTGCACTTTTTGTATTACGGTTTTTTTCTTTTATCAGCAAAAGAAGATTTTATTAACCTTTAAAAACGAATTACAAAAATTAAAGGATCCAAAAAATGATGCAATCCATTCATTTTGTTCAACTCATCAATTTTTATGCGATTACAAACAATTGCGGGGATCTGACGGTGGAAAAGACATTAACAATACCTGATTAATGTGAGTTTTTGTAAGCACGACAACATCGACAAGCCAAACAATATTAATGGTTGGGATCACCTTTTTGATCCCGAGATGGCCTATACTAGCACAACTGAATCTGCTGAGTCTCAATCACAGTAGGCCGCTAGAATGGGATCACCTTTGTGCAAAAACATGGAATTTTAAGACTTTTTATGCTATGAATTTACGTACAAATGCTATGAACTTCTGCGTAAAAATTTGAAATTTAAGATTGATGTTATGAAATTATGTCCGAATTTTATGAGTTTCTATATTTTAATGTGGAGTGCGTTGTAGCATTTGCTATGTTGAATCTATGCATCTTCTGTCATGTGTAGGTGGCCACACAATAGGGTTGGCAAAGTGTGCAACCTTCAGCTTCAGATTGTCCAACTTTTCAGGGACAGGTGCACCAGACACCACAATAGACACCTCCATGGTCTCTGACCTCCAAAGCCGGTGTCCGGTCACCGGAGACGGAAACAACACGGCCCCTCTCGACCGGAACTCGACCGATTTATTCGACAACCGTTACTTCCAAAACTTGGTCAACGGGAAGGGCCTTCTTAAATCTGACCAGATTTTATTTTCTAGCGAATTGGGTACACCGACTACCAAAAGTTTGGTTGAACTCTATAGTAATAATCCCAGTCTTTTTCTTGATGATTTTGCTAATTCCATGATCAAGATGGGGAATATTAGTCCTTTGACCGGATCGAGCGGAGAAATTAGGAAGAATTGCAGGAAGGTTAATTCATAGATTGTGCTATATTTGAGATGGGATTTTATGAAGTAGTGTACTATAATTAGCTGCATAATGTTATATATAGTGAGTAAAAGATAAGGCTTCGTAGTGTTGAAGTTTTATGAATGTCAAAATCATGTAAAAAAAAAAGTGTGTTCTATAAGCAATAATGTTCAAGTAGATTGTATTATGCGAATATGTTACAATATGAATGTATGACAATCATGTTTGTTTCATGGCGGTATGGCTTTACAAATGTTGGATATCCTAGGAATTTCGTACCATGCATTCTTGAGGAAATTATTCAGTAATTTCGGAGCACAGTGACGTGATGCTCTCGACCACTCCATCACTGCCCAAATATGTAGAGTCAATATACTTTTTCGTGGATCCTATAAAAATATCTAGTGCTGAAGCGATTCGAAACACTATGTGATATTGCTCTGGGAGCACTGAATAGTAGTATTTTAAAGGATTGAAATACGGAGGCGTACAATAAATAGCTCGCTGAAGATTTTGTCTACAAAAAAAAAAAAAACTTTTTTACGAGGGAAAAAAGAATTTTAGTAACGTAAGTAGATCGCACAACAAGAATTAATGAATACAAAATACAATTGTTGACAAAGAAATATATTCCAATTAAGTTGGCACAAACAGAATTGATAAATCACCGAATCTTAAAAGTATTGTGTTTTTTTATATAGAATATTCTGAAGTCTGTGGAGACAATTACTCACAAAATGCCACAAAATTTGTTGTATTGCCAAAATCAACCCTTTTTTCCCACTTCGCGTCCTAATTATGACTGCCTTAATACGAATAATTTATACAGACACTTTAATAAATGTGTTTTGGTGGGAGGGTATTGAGAAACCACGAGACGGTGTTGTAACACACGAATTCGAGTCCTCTGATTCGATCTCCGAAGTTGATGGTGCAACCTAACGGCTATAGAAGCTTGTTGTAGAATTGAACCGGTTTGTAGTTCTTTCAGATCTTCGAGTTGAGAAGATTGAAGAATGAAACTTGATCGAGGGCTTGAAAAGCTTTATCTCGAACAAATGATGAACTTGAGGATGACCTTCGCTAGCTGACGCGTAGACCGTTGTTGTTATGGATGAATCGGCACGTAGCTTGGGTGCTTGTTGATCCTCCACACGAACTTGAGAGATTTGAGAAGAACTTGCAGAGAAGGCTGAAGAACTTGCAGAGAAGGCTTGAGAACTGCTTGAGAGTGCTCTGAAATTTCCCTGGCTGCAGATCCTCTTTTCTTCTTAATGAGAGCCTCTATTTATAGGCTCAAGGAGAGGGACCTCTAATTTGGAAAGTTTCTTTTGATTGATTGTATTTCCAAATAAGAGTAAATCAGCCTCCCATTTAAGAAATAAATCAAGTCAAATATATATATGTATGTATATATTGTCCTTGATTGGTTCTATTTCCATAAGAGCAAATTGACCTCTCATTATGGAAAATTATCAGGTCAAATATATACATGTGTATATATAAATTTCCTTTGATTAATTTTTTTTCCATAAGAGTAAATTGACATTTCTCATGGAAATAAATCACATCAAGATATATATATATATATATCGGCAATTATCCAATCAAGGATCCCGGATGGGAGGTTTTTTGGTGTTTTGATGCTTTTAAAAATTATTTTTGGGAAATCCGAGCCGTCCAATGTGTTCAAAAGGTGTTTTCAAGGGTCCACGCGGGAAATCTTAAAAAACAAATACCGGGAAGGGCTTGATCCAAGCAGTTTTTCACAAAAACTGTATATTTACAATTTTACGAAAAACTGCTCAGATCAAGCCCTTCCCGGCATTTTTTTTTTGAAGATTTCCCGCGTGGACCCTTGAAAACACCTTTTGAACACATTGGACGGCTCGGATTTTCAAAAAAATATCGGGAAGGTGGAGTCCCGGATCCGGGAATCCCGGATTAAATCGGGACTCTATATATATATATATATTCTTTTGGACCCATGATAAATTGGTTGGGCCTGCGTTCATGGATTGGCCCAATGTCATGGCCTGTTTGGCCAATTGAATAGGCTCATCTTCTTTTGGTCTAGCCCACATCTTTTGAACCTGTAATTTGTCGAGCCCAATAATTATTTGCAGGCTTTTGACCAATTTTGATTTTGATTAATTAAGATGATTTACTTTATCTCAATCAATCGAACGGTACTCAAGCCATGATGAAATTTTAGTGTCTACAAATTGCCCCCACTTCGAGGCTCGCGAATGCTTGCTTGCTTGCTAGCATCGTAAGTGAGGCTTGAAGTAACTTGAATTTTCTCGGCTTATGTGAATTTGCCGATCATCATACCTCAGCGATTTGCAGTCACATTTTTTTATTTTTTATTTTGGATTTTATGGTCCACGAGCATGAACTTTGGTTTGCTGCGACCCTCGAACAAAATTGTGGCCCGTCAATGCAAGTCATATTTTTATGATTTGTGCCCAACTTAGCTTCAGATTTGATGAGCTCAACTTTAAAATCTTAGGCAAGTAAATTGATGGGAGATCATTGCCTTTTCTTGCTGAAAATGATTCGTAGGCTAATTAAGCATGAGAAACATGTTTTCCCATTTAGTGAAGAATATAAAATCTATCCTTTCTACACCAGAAGTGTGACCTTTCCATGACACATTTTGGCATGTGTATCTCTTCGGATGATTTTGGCCTCTTGTGCTTCCATAGAATAATTTTCCCGTACTACCAGAAGTGTGACCTTTCCGTGACACATTTTGACCGGCTAGTTTAGCCACTGAGATTAAGACAATTTCCTTCTTTCATCACGTCCGATTATTTTGTTTTGGATATGCCCATGAAAGGAAAGATTGATACTGATCACACAAGGCAAGAATGCTCTATATTATTATTATTATTATTATTATATATATATATATATATATATATATATATACAATCCCCTTCACATGAGGACTCCCTCATTTTAGGCAAAATGAGGACTTTTAATCGGAGCCCTTGGATCAGATTTTAAAGGACCATTCGCGGGTCAAAAACCCGGGTAAATGCCCATTCGCGGGTCAATGATCTTTTACGGGTCATAACCCATCTGAGCCCTAATTCCTATTCCCCAAATCACGCCATTCTCAGAGAGAGCCTTTAGAGACGATTCACGCGAACTCGAAGAAGACGAACTAGGGCTTCGATCCACCAAGGTCGGCCTCTCTCTCTCTCTCTCTCTCTCTCTCTCTCTCTCTCTCTCTCTCTCTCTCTCTCTCTCTCTCTCTGTGTCGGGTTGGGATTTGAAACTGGGGTTTCGATTGAAAATTTCGATTTCGATTTCGATTTCGATTTCGATTTCGATTTCGGAGATGATGTCTAATTTTGTTTGATCTGTTTTCAAATACTTGTTCGTTCGACTCTCTTGATGTTTTTCTTATCTCTTCTAGCAGAGCCTTTTGTAGCCCTTTCGCTATATTTCCAGGTACGGTTTTCTTTGACTTTCTCTGTTTGTTTCTTCATCCATAAGCTAGAAAAAGATGAAGCTTTATTGCCTGTTTCTGTATCAGAATTAGGCTCACGTTTGTTTGACGAGAAAGTGTATATGTAAGAGAGGGAGAGAGAGGAGAATTAGAACCATTAATCCTACTAACTTTATTGCTCCACTTGTTTTAGAAGAAGTATTGTTAATGGATAGTCATATGCCTGAGAAGAATGTCTGTCCTTTCAATTTTGTTCCATCCATATTGTTTTTTTCTGATTATTTAATTTGCTTCCTTGAATTCTCAAATGCCTATAGATAAATATGTGGTTTTCCATTTCTGTTTGTATCTCTTTTATTACTCCATTTTTCATGTTAAGTAGGTAGTATCACTTTCGCTTCCTGTATGATGACAAATGCGTGAATTTGGGTTTGTGTTTCTGCTGTTGCTATCGCTGTTTGTCGAGACGCTTGACGTCGGGCTAGGACAAAAAACAAGGGAGATGCTGCCCAATTTTTTTCATGTACTACATGTGTACGCGAGCAAGCAAGCTGTTTTGGCATGCAAATTCCATTTTCAGCACCTAAATCATAGTTAGTAATGTGCACTAAGGTGAGAAGCCAGATCATGAGTTGTGCTTTGAGTTTTTGAAACTGATTTGCCATTTGCTAATCTCACTATCACATTAAAAATCTAGAAATTTCGG
This sequence comes from Vaccinium vitis-idaea, assembly GCA_963854785.1. Lineage (NCBI taxonomy): Eukaryota > Viridiplantae > Streptophyta > Magnoliopsida > Ericales > Ericaceae > Vaccinium > Vaccinium vitis-idaea. Next base: position 39,825,534 of record OY978216.1, read on the forward strand.
AGCATCTTCTGCAAGTGTATTAAGTAGCAAATCACTTTGTTCAAAAACTTCGACAAGCCTTCAGATTAGCAAATTGCTCATGCTTTTTTTATTTCCATTTTGATTTAGTTACTCATGCTTTTTTATGTATTTCCTCTTTTTGTCACTCACATACTAATGAAGATACAGCCGGCAAGCCGAACACACCCTCCAAATTCAACGGTCATGTCTAGTTCAAGCAACATGAGTGGCATTGAAAATGATTACCTTAGATTTCGAAACAAGATGTGTGGGTGTGGCACGAGAACTGCTGTGAGAATTTCAGAGTTAGAGCGTAATCCTGGAAGGCTATTTTATGGGTGTCCAAAGGAGAAAAATGACAAAGAAAAATGCAGCTATTGGAGGGAGTGGTGCAATCCAGTTGGTTATCACCAACCCATGCCAAATGTTGCAGAGGATGAGGAGCTAGTGAATGAGGTGAATCTCAAGAAGATCAACGCACGTGTTGAAGTCATTGAAGTCGCAGTGGATAAGTTGAAAATTAGAGTGACTGTATTCATGTTCATCATTTCTCTAGCCTTGATAATTTTACTTCTTAAGTGACTAGTGGTGTAATCTTGTGGCTTGTTAGCCAATTTTTTTGTTTAGTATTGTGTTCCGTAGTGGTGTAATATGGCTTGTCTTTGGAGCCGAAATTTGTTGTTTGGTTCTTTTTTGTGATTGGTTCATATTGATTAGCTTGCTTTATTTTTTTTGGGACCAATAAGAAAGGTAACAAAACACTCATAGCTTGTTTGCATACTACTGTAGCTGCTGAGAGAGGTCATGCTAGCTTCGTCATGAGTCCATGGCAATTGGTCTTGTTTCTGTTAACAATACCCATAATCGTTATACAGCCAAGCTCTTCACCTGATCAAGAACTTCCCTTAAAGGCCCTCACCTTTGCTGTCAAAGACATGCAAGTCCCCTACTATACCCTCACCTTTTACACTATATTGAAGTCACTCACTGCACTGCCTTTTCTCATAACGACAACGTAATTTTCGTGGGTGTGTACCCAACTCATAAAAAAAATACTAATCAGGATACATAATTGGATGAGTAATCACTTGAGATTAATAATCAGGATTCATTTTAGTTTAGCGTGTTTTACTTCTTTTTAATCGAAATACAAACTCAATGCAGATTTGATGTTGAAGGATATGTTACTGGGTTTGGAAATCCTGATTGGGCACGGACTCATTTGGCTGCTACGGCCACAGCTCCGGCCGTATTGGCTGTGTTAAGTGGAGGTGCTACATGTGTATAAGGCAATTGGCCAAGGTGATGCTGAGAGAGGTCATACCCATAATTGAACTAAACAGTCATTCCACAATCACTAATTGCCCTTGACAAGGATCAAATACAGTAAGCAACCACAAGGATCAAATACAGTAAGCAATAAGTAGTCTGTGACCAACAAAATTCAGCATGATACTACGTAGCAATCCCGCAGGGTAACAACAGTGAATGCAGGGACCAGTGATTCAAACTAAAAAGCAAAATACAGTTACTCCCTCCGTAACAACAGTGAGCATGAGGCATTACAAGAGTCAAACTAAAAAGCAAAATACAGTTACTCCCTCCTCTATTCTCACTACATGCCCCCATAATCAACTAAAAAGCAAAATACAAGAGTTCAAGCAAGAGTTCAGGGCAGAGTTCAATGCAGCCCATAATTTAACACAAGAGTTAAAAAACAAATCAACTAAAAAGAAAATACATTGCCCAGATTAAGTACATCCACCAATCCCCAAGTCTCCAAATACTCCAGTTAGCAAAACACAATTCAATCCTCCTCCTCCTTGTACAAACTCTTCAGATTCTGCAAGTACGAGTCCCAAAAATTACAGTTATAAAAAAAGAAACTTCCAAATTTACAGTCACAATCCAATCAACTCATTTATATTTCCAAACACTTACATTCTGAGTCATAATCCATGTCGTCGTTCTCGTCATCCTCATCCTCTTCGTCATTCAACCTACCATCGGCCGAAGTGCTACAAAAAGGCAACAATTAAATTTAAACAAATTAAACATTTAAATTGCAAATAAACATATTTAGATGAAAAAACGTACATGCCAAGAAGTACTGGACAATTCCTTTTGTCATGTGTCGCTATTTTTCCACAACCATTGCAACGCCTTGGCCTCTTCATAGCCTTCTCTTTTCCTCCCTTCATCTGTTTACCACAACCCTTATACCTAACTGCTTGTGGTTCTTTGAGACGCCGTTTGTTTCCAAAAGACAAAGGTTTTTTTATACTACTTCCCTCGCCATCCTCCGTTGCACTCATCTTTGTTGCAACCCTCTTTTCAGTCGATACCAAATATTCTTCCAAATCTTCAGGCTCATTTTCACCAACTTGTAGACATCCTTCAATAACTCTGCCAGCTAGTTGGAAGAGCCTATTTCGCTTCAGTAACATAGGAGTTTCACATATTTTAGACACGGTCCCACCCAAGGCATCCTTACCAACGTTTGCTGATTTAGTCCACCTCCGCAAGATATATTGATCAGGTACTTTCACAATTTGCTTTTTATTGAAGTAGGCCAACAAGTGCCGACATGGAATTCCATCACATTCGAACTTCTTACAGCTGCATTTAACATAGTTTGATGACTTGTCTAATGATACCTCACGACCTTTCGAAGCACTCTTATCTGTCCTCAAAACATTATAGGTAGACCAGTGTTCATCTTTAAATGTTCTCTTTAGCACATACATTCCACCATCCAAGAGTTCTTGTTGGAACTTGTAAAAAATACCATGTGTGTACAATTCACGCATTGTCGCCTCCATGAGTGTTTTCGTTACGAGGAGTGGCTTCTCATTGACATCCTTATGATCTGCATCTAATTCATTATGCCTAATATGTGAAAGTGCCCTCTCAAACCGCGTTACAAATTCGAACAAGGTATTATTTGGAGACACATATCGCTTGAAGAATGCATGAGAGCCTTCCGCTCTTTGACTACTAGTCATGTGGGCAGAAAAAATGTGTCTCGTAAATGCAGGGACCCATCTTTCACGAATTTCGTACATGGCATGTAGCCATTCATTGGTTGACAATTTAGCTTTTGCTACAACCTCTACCCATCTACCTTCAAACTCTTCAGGGCTCTCGGAGTTCCATATACAATCACGGAACTCATCATAATGTTGTTTATATGATACTGCAGTTATTTTTTCTGAAAACTTACTCAAAATGTGTCAAATGCAATACCTGTGGAGCGTATTTGGAAGGAGAGCAGCTATTGTTTTTGTCATTGCCGGATCTTGATCAGTTATGATCATTTTGGGCGGCCCAGCCGGCATCGCTTCCAACCACTACTTGAAAAGCCACTCAAAGGCATCAGTTTTTTCGCCACTCAACAATGCACATGCAAAAAGAGTTGTATGCCCGTGGTGATTGACCCCTACTATAGGTGCAAAGATCAAATCATATTTGTTTGTCTGATATGTTGTATCAAACACGACCACGTCCCCAAAAAATTTGTATGAATTTCTAGAGGTTGCATCGGCCCAAAAACAATGAAGCAAACTCCCATCATCATCTGGCTTGATTGAAAACGTAAAAGCGGGATTCTTTTCTTGTTGGGCCTCAAAATACTCAAGCAACAACTCCGCATCATGTCCCTCTACCCTTTTCCTCTTATCCCTTTGAGCATTGTAAATATCTTGTTGCGAACATCCAACATTTTCAAGACCTCCGCATTGCATCTCCAAAATACTCATAGCTTTATGAGTCGACACATTTGCATTGCCTAGTTGCTCTGTCAAAGCTCTTTGGGCAGGTGTCACTTTACGATGAGATCGGATGAGATGCACCTTCCTTGGCGTGGCAAGAGGGTGGCTATGACCGTCAATAAATATGGTGACAACAAACCCCGTACCCCGTTTCACAACTGTCAATTTTGCACCACAGTTTTCTCTAGTCAACCCCCGTTTCCGTATAGTGTTCTCTGAAACATTTTGAGTATATTTTTTCTCTCTCAACCCTTGTTTGTAACAAACAAATTCCTTTCTAACGGTTTGACCGTCCTTACCCAACTTGTTAGAATGAGCTCGAATACCAAATCCAGCTTCTTTAGCATAATCGTTGTAAAACTTGTGAACATCTTCCAAACTGTCAAACACTTGATCAAACTTCGGTATCAAGCTATTATTCACTTGAGGAGTGTAAACAATTTCAGAAGAAGCTCCGGAGGATGCACATTGTAATGGTAACGATGAGTAAAGTATATCTTGTAAAGACTGCATTCTGAAAAGGAAAAAACAAACTTGGATCAATAATTTCGCACAATGTTTGGGGAAAAAATGTACCCTGACAAACTTGGATCAGTAATTGCTTGAATATTTAAAGACACATGCAGTTCATTTCATCCAATATATTCAACTTGCTACTAAAGTGACAGTCATTAGGTTATATAGTCAAAACCTAAATAATTGTAGGAATCATGGAGTCTAAAGTACCCCAAGGAAATAAGACCAAATACAAAAATCAAATTTTTTTTTTGAACGGCCAAATACAAAAATCATGATATACTCTTATATAATACTTGCACAGGTTTGAGACATTCTTGCCGGCTGTATCTACATTAGTATGTGCGTGACAAAAAGAGGAAATACATAAAAAAAAAAAGCATGAGTAACTAAATCGAAATGGAAATAAAAAAACAAGGATTTTTTTGAGAAAGCAAAAATCCATTTTTAGTTTTGCTAACCAAGCTGGATTGTCATGCTTGAATACATAAAGATTTATACATAGAAAACTGGGTTTTTTTAGACGGTAGCCACGGGCAAACAACTAAATCGAACCCCATCTTTACGTCATGAGTATTGAGTAACTAAATCTATCCACTTAAATGTCTTCTCGACTGATGCCGCCTCAAGAGGCCTTGATTTTAATAATAAGGCAGCTGTTTGTCTAGGTGAGTTATTGGTTTTTCAAAAAAAAAAGCAATATTTCACATGTTTCAGCCCTCTTCAGGTCATTAATCTGATTGACCCTGCATATTTAGGTAGATGGTCTAGACGATGATGCAGCTTACATACACAGAGTTGGACATACTGCTCGTTATCTTAATGGTCGAAGGCCGATACTTTTGCATGTCAAAGCAACTACGGTTTGAAATTAAAGTTTCTCCAAGAAGATTTCCAGCAGTGGATATATCAGGCAATGGAGGAAAGGGGAGATGAGCATTGCAAGTGGTATGCAGTTCGAGGACTTGCAACCTCAAGTTCTTCTGAGCAGAAATGAAAATGCAAATTAAGCTTCATGTGATTGAAAGAAGGGTCTTACAGATAATTATAACAGGAGTTAAGTAATTCGACATGGGAATAAAAAACCCTTGTTTTTGCTGCTACCTTAAACATCATCTCCGAAATCGAAATCGAAATTTTCAATCGAAACCCCAGTTTCAAATCCCAACCCGAGAGAGAGAGAGAGAGAGAGAGAGAGAGAGAGAGAGAGAGAGGCCGACCTTGGTGGATCGAAGCCCTAGTTCGTCTTCTTCGAGTTTGCGTGAATCGTCTCTAAAGGCTCTCTCTGAGAATGGCGTGATTTGGGGAATAGGAATTAGGGCTCAGATGGGTTATGACCCGTAAAAGATCATTGACCCGCGAATGGGCATTTACCCGGGTTTTTGACCCGCGAATGGTCCTTTAAAATCTGAGCCCTTGGATCTCATCCAAGGGCTGCGATTAAAAGTCCTCATTTTGCCTAAAATGAGGGAGTCCTCATGTGAAGGGGATTGTATATATATATATATATATATATATAGGATCATGATCTATTGAGGACTCCCTTAGGATAAGAGTTTGCGGACCTCACCATTCCGGATCAAATTTTGACGATCCGAACCGCTCAATATTTTTAAAATGCATTTTTAAGGGTCCACGCGGAAAATATAGCGTTTTTGACAAAAACTGATCCGATCAAGCCCTTCCGGGTATTTTTTTTTGAAGATTTTCCGCGTGGACCTTGGAAAATGCATTTTAAAAACATTGAGCGGTTCGGATCGTCAAAATTTGATCCGGAAAGTCGAAAAATGGTGAGGTCCGCACCAAATTCTTGTTTGAGGGAGTCCTCAATAGATCATGATCCTATATATATATATATATATATATATATATAGAATAATGATCTATTGAGGACTCCCTTAGGATAAGGGAGTGCGGACCTCACCATTCCGGATCAAATTTTGACGATCCGAACCGCTCAATGTTTTTAAAATGCATTTTTAAGGGTCCACGCGGAAAATCTTCAAAAAAAAATACCCGGAAGGGCTTGATCCACACAGTTTTTGTTAAAAACGCTATATATAGCGTTTTTAACAAAAACTGTGTGGATCAAGCCCTTCCGGGTATTTTTTTTTGAAGATTTTCCGCGTGAACCTTGGAAAATGCATTTTAAAAACATTGAACGGTTCGGATCGTCAAAATTTGATCCGGAAAGTCGAAAAATGGCTTGGTCCGCACGGAATTTTTGTTTGAGGGAGTCCTTAGTAGATCGGCATATATATATATATATATATATAGAATAATGATCTATTGAGGACTCCCTTAGGATAAGGGAGTGCGGACCTCACCATTCCGGATCAAATTTTGACGATCCGAACCGCTCAATGTTTTTAAAATGCATTTTTAAGGGTCCACGCGGAAAATCTTCAAAAAAAAATACCCGGAAGGGCTTGATCCACACAGTTTTTGTTAAAAACGTTATATATAGCGTTTTTAACAAAAACTGTGTGGATCAAGCCCTTCCGGGTATTTTTTTTTGAAGATTTTCCGCGTGGACCTTGGAAAATGCATTTTAAAAACATTGAGCGGTTCGGATCGTCAAAATTTGATCCGGAAAGTTGAAAAATGGCTTGGTCCGCACGGAATTTTTGTTTGAGGGAGTCCTTAGTAGATCGGCTTCCTATATATATATATATATATATATATATATATATATATTTTTTTTTTTTTTTTTTTTTTTTTTCCCGGAAACTGTATCAACAGAATGATGACCTTCCTTCCCAATTCTTTCCTTAGGTAAGAATTGAATTTCTTTAGATTCTATGAAGGATTCCAACGAATTTTAATCTTTTAAGAATCTCAATCATGGAAATACTGATATTGCTGGCAATCACGTAGAGGTATTCTTATTGACCAAAGTTACTTACTTTCCTTGTGCACCACTATTACCGGGTATTGAATGGCAATAACCCAAAATCGTGTGCACTTCTTCCTGGATCGTAACAAAAAAAAGAATATTCTCATTCCTTAATTCTTCCCTTTTGTTTTTTAGAAAGCCGAATCATTCCTTTAGAAAATGGGCGCCTTAGCTGCTATAAATTTGTACCCTTCAAGCACATTGAACTTCAGACTTTTACTCCGTGTTGATATCTCAACTCTGCTGTCCCTTGCATTGTGTCAAGCACAAGTTACAAAAGCCAAGAAAACTACCCGTGGGTTTCAACCAGCGCATTAGGTAAGCCCTTTTGATTTTTTTAACATGTGCCCATGTCATAACTTATCCTGACTTCCTTGCCTCGACATCTAGCAAACAGACGTGTAAAAACACGGAGCCAACTTGCTCAGTTTGTCAAAACGAAAACATGTTCTCTTTGTCTTTTTTTCTTTGTTGACAAAACAGTGATTATGTCTACACGTGTATGTGTGCTTTTTTATTTTGTTGTTTAGGAACCGAGCACAAATAGATTCACGCGGGTTTTTTTTTTTTTTTTGGTATTTTGATGCCCACATTGCGTCTGATTATGCGTTCTCACGCATGAGGAAGAGTAGTTTGGCCCATGCAACACTATTTTCCACCAAAGAACTTGAACCAAATGTTGTAAATTTTACGGGAATCCACCGCCAGCTGAAATATTCTAATCTCGTATGACGTCAAAACCCAGCATATTATCTGACCATATTTTTTTCTAGGGAAAGCCAAAATATTTGGACTTCGAATGCTTGATTTTGCAAAACTTGATCAATAGGCCCAGATATCTGTTTTGATTTTATAAAGGCAAATTTCAATTTGAGAATGAATTCTTTTCTTTCTTTCTTTTTTTTTTTAATTGCAGCGTGGGGTTCTTGAATTCTTCACAAAGGAGTTCACTTTTTACTGCAGAGGCTTTACGTCGTCAGGTAACTCTTTATGTTAAATTACCACACGACCCTCTTTGTTTTATTTTATTTGCACATACTTGATGAAATAATGAGCAGTATGAGATGACGGGAGAGCTTCTGCAATTCAATTCCGTACCCATTTATTTTGGGTGAGACTTCATAAGGTGGGATCTGCATTCTGCACATACTGTCCTTGCGTTGTCTCGACACGACTTATGTGACGCTGCTCATTTTGGAAGAGCCTTCAAACGGTGGGAGGGCCGCTGTGCTTGCACATGCCGTCCCTAAGTAGCCTCGACTCCACTTATGCCGCGCCGCTCACTTCAGGAGAGACTTCAAACGGTGGGACGGCCGATGTGCTTGCACATGTCGTCCCTAAGTAGCCTCGACTCCACTTATGCCACGCCGCTAACTTCAGAAGAGACTTCAAACTGTGGGAGGGCCGTTGTGCTTGCACATGCCGTCCCTAAGTAGCCTCGACTCCACTTATGCCACGCCGCTAACTTCAGAAGAGACTTCAAACTGTGGGAGGGCCGCTGTGCTTGCACATGCCGTCCCTAAGTAGCCTCGACTCCACTTATGCAACGCCACTGACTTCGGGAGGGACTTCAAACTGTGGGAAGGCCGCTGTGTTTTGCACATGTTGTCCCTAAGTAGCCTCGACTCCACTTATGCAACGCCACCAACTTCGGGAGAGACTTCAAACGGTGGGAGGGCCGCTGTGCTTTGTGCATGCCGTCCTTACATTGGTTCGCTCCGCTTCTCGCTGTTGGTGAAGACTTCACAACGGTTGGAGGGCCTCTGGACTTTGTGTTCGTCGCCCCTATGTTGCTGTCGATGCCGCTCTTTTGGGAGTGACTTCGAACGATGGGGGAACCTCTACGCTTTTGTGCATGCCATTCTTACATTGGTTTGCTCCGCTTCTCGCTGTTGGTGAAGACTTCACAACGGTTGGAGAGCCTCTGGACTTTGTGCTTGTCGCCCCTATGTTGCCGTTGACGCCGCTCTTTTGGGAGTGACTTCGAACGATGGGAGACCTTTGCGCTTTTGTGCATATCGTTCATATGTCGCCATCGACGCCGCTCTTTTAGGAGAGACTTCGAACGGTTGGAAGACCTCCGCACATCATCCTTATGTTGCTGTCTATGCCGCTTTAGAGGCTTCGAACGGTTGGAAGACCTCAACGCAACGTTGTCCATATGTTGTCGTCGACGCTGCTCTTTTGGGAGAGGCTTCGAACGATGGGAGGACCTCTGCGCTTTTGTGCACGCCATCCATATGTTACCGTCGACGCCGCTCTTTTGGGAGAGACTTCGAACTATGGGAAGGCCTCCGCACGTCCGCTCCTCTCGTCATCCCAATGTTGCCGTCGACGCCGCTCTTTTGGGAGAGACTTCGAACGGGTGGGAGATTTCAATGCTTTTGTGCACGTCGTCCATATGTTGTTGTCGACGCTGCTCCTTTAAGAGAGACTTCGAACGATGGGAGGACCTCTACGCTTTTGTGCACGCCATCCATATGTTGCCATCGACGCCACTTTTTTGGGATAGACTTCGAACAGTTGGAAGACCTCAACGCTTTTGTGCACGTCATCCATATGTTGTCGTCGACGCCGCTCTTTTGGGAGAGACTTCGAATGGTTGGAGGACCTCTGTGCTTTTGTTCATCTCTATGCTGCATCGACGGCGCTCCCCATCACTTGAGGGGATTGGAGACTATAGAAGAGCTTCTACGATTCTGCGCATGTTGCTGCTCCTCATCACTTGAAGAGATCCGCTAACGTGGAAGAGCTTTCGTGCTTGCCGCCACTCATCCTCATTTGATGAGATTTGATGTCACAAAAGAGCCTCTGTGATTTGTTGCACACCGCCACTCTGTATTTGAAGATTTGATGACGGCCACCTTGACTTGTGCATGCCGCCAAGAGGAACTCTTCAACGACGAAGTTCAAAGAACTATTTTTTTTTTCTTGAGTTGGTTGACTGAGCTTGCAATGATTCTCAAGCTGCCTACGTACCCTTTGAAGGGATCAAGTCAAAACGTAGTTCAAAAGTGATTTTTTTTTGTTTCTTTTGTGCCGTACACAGTTTTAGCTCATGTGGGCCAGGAGCATCCTGTAGTTTCAACTCGTGCGATGAGGAGATCTTTTTTTTAATTTTTTTTTTTTTTCAAACAGTTTAGGCTCATGTCAAGGAGCGTGGTGGACTTCAGTCATCTTCAAGGGATGATAGAGACGACCTACTCCTTCTTCATAGCTTGCAATTGAGATTCATTTGGTTTGGTTAAGACGATGGTATGCCTTTTGACTTTGAGTGGACCGTCGTGACAAACTTCCACTGATGTTATGCGCTTCATGCGAGACGGGATCAAGCTTCGAGTCTCTTCATCTTCTTTTGTTGAGTAAACCATGGCTTCTTCCTCCTTTCGTTTCTTGTGTTCTGTTTTGGATTTTGCTCGTGTATCTTTCAGACGAGAGAAGGCAGACCTTCATGGCTTGGAGATTACTTCCTTGTTTTCTAGGTTAGCCTTGTCTAATCTCTCAAAAACTGAAGTGCGAGCTGTAGGAGCTTCAATGCGATCAAAGGCTGAAACTCGATGTGTGGAAGTTTGACTTATGTCATCCTCTTCATTGGTGGAAATCATGTAAACTGTTTGAAAACAGTCATCGTTCAAGTACCCTTCGGGAATGAAGTCATGTAGGGTGATTGGTGTGGGAAAACTCTTCTCAATCAGTTTCTCCTTGTTATTGTTGACTTTGTCCCTTGCAGTGAATCGAAGAGAGTTCTTCTTCACTTGCCATTTCTTGACTTGACGAGGATGATTCTTGCCAAATTGTATAGTTTTGAAAATTGCCCCCTGTGTTGGTGTAGTTGCAGATTCAGCAGTCCTTATTTTAGAGCTTGAAGTTGGGCCTTCGACTATCATGACTACGTGGTTGGACTCTGCAACTTCATCAACGTCTAGTAGGATCTTTTTCTTCCTTGCTAGGTCTGCAATTAGATCTTTCAACACAAAGCACTTCTCAGTAGGATGACTGACAATCCGATGGTAATGGCAGTACCTTGGATCATGAACTTTCCCCAATTCTTCAGGACGTTTGCATTCTGGTAGTTGAATGACATTTTTCTCGAGCAGATCTTCCAACATGCTCTGCACGTCAGCATCAGGAAAAGGATACCTCTTTTCTTGCAGCTCCTTCAAAGTTGGGCGTTTGTCCTTGGGGTTTTCTTCCTTCTTCTTGTCTTTTCTCGATATCTTGACTGGGACCATGCTGACTGCCATTGACTCTTCAGTAGAGGCACCAGACAACTTATCAATTTTTGTCCCATTCTTGTACTTACTGTGCTCGACTGTGGGAGGATTTCCGCCACCATGATTTGTTATGCCGATCTCCATATCATGTGCGCGTGTAGCCAATTCCTCAAAAGTGCGTGGCTTTATCCCTTGAAGAATGTAAAGGAGACCCCAATGCATGCCATTCATGCACATCTCCACGGCAGAGAGTTCGGAGAGTCGATCTTTGCAGTCTAAGCTTATAGCACGCCAACGATTGATGTAGTCGACCACTGGCTCATCTTTCCATTGTTTGGTGTTGGTTAGCTCCATCATACTCATGGTGCGGCGAGTGCTATAGAAGCGGTTGAGAAACTCACGCTCCATCTGCTCCCAACTATCTATTGACTCTGGCTCTAGGTCTGTGTACCATTCGAAAGCATTTCCCTTGAGAGATCGAACGAATTGTTTGACAAGCAGGTCCCCTTCCGTTCCAGCATTGTTGCATGTTTTGACGAAGTGGGCAATGTGTTGCTTTGGGTTTCCTTTTCCGTTAAATTGTTGAAACTTGGGGGGGCTGGTAACCAACAGGCATTCTAAAGTAGTCGATACGCTTTGTGTAAGGTTTCAAATACATGTAGCTACTGTGTGATGGCCCACCATACTGTGCTCTGATTGTATTAGTTATCATGTCGTGGAGTTGTTGGACAGACAACGAAGCGATAGAGGTGGGTTGGGCACTTTCTCCCATCCCTAGTGCTGCAGAAGTTGCATGATTGAACTTAGCACCACCTCCTGGATTTGACGAAGAGACACTATTTGTGTCAACTTGCTGCTTGAGCTTTATGCCTTGATCGCTCATTATGAGTTTTCCATTTTGATCGCCAATTATGACTCCTTGCGGCGTGAAGCCTAGTGGATGTGAAGCATCTTGGCTAGTATCTCCCACATTTTGGGCTTCTAGTTTGTTCATAAGCGACGCAATCTGGAGATCTTTTTCTTCCACAGTTTTGGTGAGTTTTTCAATGGCGCGCGCCATCGTAGCCAGCTGTTCCTCCATCGTTGCAGCACCGGTGGTCATGGCTTGCATAGCCACAGAGTAAGATGAGTCTGAACAACTTGGCGATTCTGAGCGCTTCGGCGAAGAAGGTGAGGATCTAGAGTGCAAACCTATGCTAGAATTTGCATCGGAAATTGAGCGAGATGGGCGAGCTGACAGACTTCCTGAGACAGAATTTTCAGAGTTGGGCGAAAGCTTTTTGGAGCCCTCCTCATCTTTTTCCTTCAATGGAAGTGTGGCGACAGGTTGGTACTTGCCTTACAGCACTGTTTGCGCAACTGTTTTACTTGCTTGAATGGTTGTTGCCTTTACCTTGCTGGTGTCATCGGGCCAGTGGAGGTACTGCTGTTGTTTGTGGCCATAGTGACATTCTTGTTGACCTTCTTGCTGATCGAAGCGGTCTGAATCTTCTTTGGCGCCATTTGTGTAAAACTTGACTTTAGGAGAAAGAGATGAGAGGTAGAGAGGCCCCACTGGGCGTGCCAAATTTGTAACACACGAATTCGAGTCCTCTGATTCGATCTCCGAAGTTGATAGTGCAACCTAACGGCTATAGAAGCTTGTTGTAGGATTGAACCGGTTTGTAGTTCTTTCAGATCTTCGAGTTGAGAAGCTTGAAGAACGAAGCTTGATCGAGGGCTTGAACAGCTTTATCTCGAACAAATGATGAACTTGAGGATGATCTTCGCTAGCTGACGCGTAGACCGTTGTTGTTATGGATGAATCGACACGTAGCTTGGGTGCTTGTTGATCCTCCACACGAACTTGAGGGATTTGAGAAGAACTTGCAGAGAAGGCTTGAGAACTGCTTGAGAGTGCTCTGAAATTTCCCTGGCTGCAGATCCTCTTTTCTTCTTAATGAGAGCCTCTATTTATAGGCTCAAGGAGAGGGACCTCTAATTTGGAAAGTTTCTTTTGATTGATTGTATTTCCAAATAAGAGTAAATCAGCCTCCCATTTAAGAAATAAATCAAGTCAAATATATATATGTATGTATATATTGTCCTTGATTGGTTCTATTTCCATAAGAGCAAATTGACCTCTCATTATGGAAAATTATCAGGTCAAATATATACATGTGTATATATAAATTTCCTTTGATTAATTTTCTTTGCATAAGAGTAAATTGACATTTCTCATGGAAATAAATTACATCAAGATATATATATATATATATATTCTTTTGGACCCATGATAATTTGGTTGGGCCTGCGTTCATGGATTGGCCCAATGTCATGGCCTGTTTGGCCAATTGAATAGGCCCATCTTCTTTTGGTCTAGCCCACATCTTTTGAACCCATACTTTGTCGAGCCCAATAATTATTTGCAGGCTTTTGACCAATTTTGATTTTGATTAATTAAGATGATTTACTTTATCTCAATCAATCGAATGGTACTCAAGCCATGATGAAATTTTAGTGTCTACAGGTGTCCTCAGAAAGAATAATTCTACTCACACGCCTTTCAAACACACCACCTTATACCACAAGTACTTCAACAACCTAGCTATTTTGACGACCCAAATCGTTAATTTTGTTGGTCAACATGTCAATTATTGATCCAAAAGTATTGTTTGGACATACATAGGCAGAAATAAGAAAAAAAATCTATCATCAGTCTTGAGAAATATGCAATGTAAAAATTCTCACCATTCATCCATTGATTTGAATTTGACAGTTGTCCATATCCAATAAACTTGATTTTTTGTATGAATGATTTACATGCCATGGCTTACAAAATAAGAAATTTAAATTAGATCGTCAAAATAAATTGTGAGAACCCACGCTATTAGGCAACGTGTTTTGAGGGTGGATTTCAAATGGTGGCTACCGCAGGTCTAGATCTCCTAAATGATGCTAAGGGGGTGTTCCACTAACCCAGTTTTTTGAAAAAATTGATTTTTTACAAGTTTTTTTATGTGATATATTGTGAGAGAATGACATGTCTCGATATTTGGAAAAACAGTTTTGTTTTAGTGGAACACAACCCTAACTCGTGTTGTCAAAGATTCCGTTGTACGGAAATTGAAATCATGGAATTGGCATGGGTTGAAAGAAAGTTCAACATGACTTTTCGTTAATCTTGTCTCCAAAACGAAAGACAATCTCTAAGGCCCTGTTTGATAAGAGAGATGGAGCATGGAATTGGATTACCAATCCTGTGGGCCCATTAATTTTCATGTTTGGTGTGCAATTTAAGGACTGGGTAGCAGTCTCATGGGACTACGAAACCCCCATTTTCATGGGATTAGCCAACCTAAGGGGGGTTGGGTATTATGAAACCTATCCCATGGGATTGAGTCTAGAAAGACAACATTGTCCTCTTCCGTTTCGTTTATTTCCCCAATACGCACCTCTGGTGCTGCTCTTGCTTTTTGTTTTCACTTTTTTTTTTAATTATGCTGTTGCTTTTCGTTCATTTGTTTTCGCTTTTTTTTTTTTTTGCTTGTGATTCTAAAATTGTTTCTACATCAAATATCTGGGTAAGAATCAAGGATTAAGCTTTTCCCGGCTTTCTTTTTTTTTCCTTGGATGATATGAAGTTCACATAAATCACAACTAATTACTATCGTCGTTCAATCTGTTGTATTCAAGTTACTCGTTGATTCATTTTATCCATTGGAAATCTGGTAAAAAAAAATATTATTCTTCATTTGAAATCTGGAAAGAAAAAAAAAAAAAAAAAAGAAGGAAAATTTGCCATTGAAATCTGGAAAAAAAAAAAAAAAAAAAGCTTCCAAATAAATATGTTATGTGGTCAAATGGTTCTTGAATTTGGTCAAAGGGAAATTCATGGTTTGCCTCCCTATAACCTGGTGAAGAAAAATGGTGTTCCCATGTGAGAGTAGAAGTGGAACAAATAATTTTAACTCAATCCTATTCTATGCAAAACAAACATGTTATTAGTAATCCCATAATCTAATCCCGTGCAAAACAAACATGAGGGAAGGATTCATCTCCTCATTAATAATCCCACCTCATTACCAATCTCAATCCCAATCTCACCTCATTACCAATCGCTTTGAAACGAAACCTCGTATCAAACGGGGCCTAACATCGTCAATTGTGGGCCAGTAAGTCTGGGTGCCCCGAAAGAGAACCCAGAATTGACCTCGAAAGTGTAAATCAACGGCCTAAGATTCACTCCAAGTGAATCTGGGCCATTGATTTTCAAATTCTGGGTGTGTTTTCTGTGTATGTAGCAGTGCTGATTGTCGGCGGCAGTGTAATACCAAGATCATGACAATTCCATGTATAAAATTGAGCCTTAACGCCCTGTTTGGTAGCATGATATAAAAGGGGGGGATATAAGGAGAAGGTGGATATACATATCCGGATGGTGTATATTCATTGTTTGTTTAGTTTTTAAGGGTAGGATATTTTTTAGCCGGGATTGGCATATCTCCCTGCAGGGGTCTTATATTTAGGTACCCCCACCCCAATTTTAACATATCCGGCTCTTTCCCACCTGCTCTTGTACGTCATCCATCATCAGAAAGAGAGAGAGAGAGGGGCGGGTTGGAGGAGAGAGAGAGAGGGGACAATGTGTGGCAGACTTTGGCAGTTTGGCCCCACCACTTTTCCTTCTTTTTGTTTTTTTTATTTGAGACAAAAATGATATTTTATACAATCCAACCCTCTATGTCCCTTTTCTAAAACAACAACACAAACACAGTAAATTTTAATCTCCCCTTCTAAAATAATATTCTTCCAACCATATCCATCTCTATCTCTCCCTCTTATTATACCCCTCTTCTCCCCTCATATACATATCTCTCTAACAAACAGGGCGTAAGTTTCAATTAACTGAGATCGACTACATGAATATATATATATATATATATATATATATATATATATATTGAGGACTCCCTCAAAGATCTCCTCCGACCACCCCTTTTTTGATTTTCCGGACCAAATTTCGACGATCCGAACCGCTCAATGTGTTTAAAACATGTTTTCCATGGCCAACGCGAGGAATCACAAAAAAAAAATACCCGAAAGGGCTTCATCCAAGCGGTTTTTCATAATAACCGTACATATATAATTTATCGAAAAATGCTCGAATGAAGCCCTTCTGAGTATTTTTTTTGGACGAATCATCGCGGTGAAACAGACAAGGAAAGCAAAGGTGAAACAGTCAAGTATAGTATTCAATATCTTTCCACAGCTCATATGGTTGAAAACAAGGCATCCATCAATTAAGCAAGTCCAAACAATATCGCCTTCACAGTTCAAGAGATTATTATCGTAAGCAAGTTGAGTGATGACCGAATGATAGGCATCATGCATTTTTATGTACAAATTATAATATCAAGGTTCAAACTTCTGTAACTACAACAAATAACTAACACTATTGTGGCAGTGTACGTTCTTTTTTTTTTCTTTTTTTTCCGCTTAAATTTGTTTTTGAGTTGTTATTTTAAGTTTTAGGAAAGGAGCAAAAAAGTAATTTTTTCATACCATATCCTTTGACTTTTGAAAATGGGCAAATATTTTGAGACATGAAAAAGTATGTTTCTAGACAAACAAATCCGAACGGAGGGAGTACAAGTCTTCTCACTTAAAAAAGTTTTCTCTCACCTCTTCTCGTGTTTACAGTACTAAAACGCTCAGGCCCTAATTATAAAGCAACTACTATAAAAATAGGTAAGGTTTAGTGGCTGAACTTGCCTTCAAAAAACACAAAATACTGTTTTCTCCTAAAGTCGCATACATATTGCGGCACTTTGTGCCATGGGGGTTCCGCCTCCACACCCCGGACTATTGCTAAAAGTTGTTTGTATTCCAAACATCTTTTTTTCTTAGAAAAAAAAATTTAATAATTTTTAAAAAATACTATAAACAAAGATTAAAAGGGTCAAGGGTATAATGACAAACACACCCCGAAGCCAAACAGACCAAGAGGGCAAGAAGCCTATTCGTAATGTATAGACCGTTCTGTCGTTACTGAGTGTTACACTCCAGTTTGAGTTCGACTTCTACGATGGAGCTACAGTTCCACTATTCTATTTTGGTTGGCTGCACAAAGAAATACAATTCTAAAATTTCATTGGACGTACGTTGATTTGATCCTTTTTAATGAGCATTTTTCGCATGAAAAATGAAATTTGTCCGTTTGTTCTCCTTCGCATACAATAACTGAACTTTTACTTTCAATTGTGTTCCATGGGATTCGAGCTAGTTATCTACTTGCCTTTTAATTGTTGTTATTGCCTTTTAAACCCCTCTCAATGCATTTTTTTTTTCTATTGTACCGATTCCATATTTGGCTCCCTTGGGATTAATGAAATTTTTCTTTGCTGTTCAAAAAAAGAGGGTTTGTTTGCTCCTAATGTCTCTAGTTAACATCACCAAGTGTTATCAACTCCTACAGGGCTAGGTAGCTGCTGGAATATTCCCGCACGATTGTTAACTTTCAAAGTCCCGGGATGATTCGAGATATGTGCAATCTGTCTCATACACCTAATTTTAAAAAAGAAACTATTACTTCAGTTGGGTTAATTGCTATCTGACACTACTACAGGGACCGTTGTGCACATTGTTATACAACAATGCTATGAGTTATATGCTCTTAGACTTTCTCATAAAATGATGAGCAATTCAACGAATCCAATGTTTTTTTTTTTTCTATTATATTATTTTTTTAACAAGGTGTGAAACACTTATTATTCCTTCAGAAGTTGTACGGAATTACCGTCAATTTGGTCAAATATATTGTAGAGAAATTCATTTTTTCAATCTCCTGAATTGTGACCAATGAGTATTTATCATGATTAATTACTTTCTCCGCAAGCTTTACCAAATTAGAACGGATTAAGTTGAAAATTCCCAAGTCACCGCCATGGAATTGTATGCATGCAAGGCCACCACACCGGTGGCTAGAAACAGACAAAGAAAAAACACCCTAGGATTTAACATAATGACAAAAGGTTAAGCTCAGTCAATTTCTGCCGACAGCTCACGTAGTTGAAAAGTAATGCACCACCCATCAAGATCAAGTAAGCAGTTAAAGAATAATGGGACAATTGTGCAGCGTCGCAAACCAATTACCTACGTGCTATCTCGCAAATTGAGGTTGTCAATAGGGCGACTTCATGATTTTCATTCAACGCTGACAAAAATACAAAATGTGTCTAGAATGAAAAGTTTTATGCAAAAAAAAAAAAAAAAAAGGAACCGTCTGACTCTCTTTAATTTCTAGTGTTTCCACATTGAATCAAATGCCAGACAACCACTATGTACTATATATTGGGCTCTCATAATTAGGTTAGGCTTGTTTTGTTTTGTTTGGCTATAACAATTTGATTCAAATTGGAAACATTTATTTTAACCTTGTACGAATAACTCAGCGCAGACAATACCAAAAAAAATTAGTTTATATCTATATTTTATTTTATTTTTCAGTGCAATTTTTGAACCCAGCTTGACCTTGCTAATTATATGATGGAGTCGCCCATGGTTGTCAGAAATTAGAGGGGAGGTCGCAAACCAAGTAGCTATGTACTATCTCGCAAATTGAGGTTGTCAGAAACTAGAGGGGAGGTCACAAACCAGGTACGTATGTCGGTATGTGCTATCTCATAAATTGAGGATGTTGTTGCAAATTAGAGGGGAGGTAAGCGTAATTTTCCCATATTGCTTTCTCAGCAGAATTTAGCGAAATGGATAAAGTTGAAAAAAACTCCTCCACAGAAGAAAACTCTAAAGTCTTGTATTTTAACTAGCTGTGAGAAAGAAACAAAATTGGAGGACAAAATGAAAGTAAAAAAAATGCACGCACAGTCCAAAACTATAGGAAATGACGGTAAAGGAAACTTGCCCACAAGTAATTTGATAAACTGTCAATATAGTCAGCCATGCAGCTGATACTATATATCTAGAACATATGTGCATGTTTATCACATAAAAGCACTCAAGTTCCTAATTATATAGACTTTGTATGAGCCCTCCTAGTTTGACTATATACCTATTCTTCTCCTAGTATATCAATTAATTATCTTCTTTATTGACCGTTATTGTTGCCATCTTAGTAGGGTCCACAAAGTAGTACTACACCCTTCAAAAAATCAACTTAATTGTCCATGATCGTTCATTGTACAAAACAAAATTCAAAATTTGATTATGTCTACCGATGTTCGATCAAGGTAATTTTTGTATGGATATACTACTCTTCGGGCCCTACAAGATTAACGGTTTAGATTACAACAACAAATGCACGGTGAGGCTCACAATGGCA
Source organism: Vaccinium vitis-idaea (assembly GCA_963854785.1). Lineage (NCBI taxonomy): Eukaryota > Viridiplantae > Streptophyta > Magnoliopsida > Ericales > Ericaceae > Vaccinium > Vaccinium vitis-idaea. Next base: position 39,845,250 of record OY978216.1, read on the forward strand.
GTGGTGGAAAATTGGACTTCACTGCCAGCGTTGTCAAGAATTTATTCTATTATTTCTTATTCAATGTTAATTTCAAAAAAATGAACCAAGTATAGTTTTTTTAGTATACTGAACCATCCATATTGTGCGCTCTCGATCTCTCTCTCTCTCTCTCAAATATTTTTCTCCTCCCTTTCCCTCCCCCTCCAAGGTTTCAATACCCTTGTATGGCGACGGGAGGGGAAGGCCATAGAAATCATATGATCTATGACAGTTATGTCTCTCGATTTTGCGAAAGTAGTTAGTTTCGTCATTGAACGTATTTTTTCATCTACAGATCGAGTTTTTTCAGATGTTGTTGTTTCATGATGATATCCGTGTCAACAGTGCTCTAACCCTACATGATCTTTGGCGGAGCAACTCGTGGTGGCATGGAAGATCTATAATTTTGGTAGTTCATTGGTGCATTCATTTTTAGAGTCCATCTCATCATTTGTGTACTTGTTGTCATTTGTCTTTGACTAGCACTGTTCTCTTTTGCGACTTTTAATTCCAGACATGAAAATTTTCTGCAGATCTATGTACATCGGGCTCGATATCTGGTCTAATATGAAAGACATTGATTGCCTTGTGTTTTTCTCATTGCATTAGTTAGATGATTAATTTGACTTCGTCCAAGATATTTGTAATGAACTCCCGTTATATAAGTGGTACCGGAATTTATTAATATAATCTTCTTCATATGTTAAAAAAAAAAAAACTAAATATGGGCATTCAAGTAGATAATCCCAACGCACTATTATAAGAAATATTACTTTTTTAAACTCATGAAGTTAAAGACAATTTACAAGCAACTCGACAATTCTCTAGGGACCCAAAATATTCAGTGTCAACTTGCAGGAAATCCGATAGGGAAAAATCTTGTAAGGATTGGCAACATAAAAATCAATAACACCTGAGAGGTTTCAAACTTACAGTTTTTGGCGGGTGCAAACCCAGTAGGCTAACTCCTAGGATTTTGCTGAATGCTTTAGGGCATCCATAGTGGGCTCTTAAAATGACCCTTAGGTGAGACTCCTAGTTTTTAGCAACTCGTTTGCTCAATTGTGGTCTTCAATAGGCTGCCTATATAAGCTCCTAAGGATGACTCCTTAACATGGCTCCTACCACACTAGCTAAGTTTAGGGAGGGAGTTGGGAGTGGGGAGAAGAGAGAGAAAGAGAGAAGGAGGAGAGGAAGGGGGAAATGGGGGACCCACTTATATTTTTGTGTGCATAAATAATTTTTAGGACATAGTCTAGGAGCAAATTCTGGAGAGTTTATTGGGGTACTCTCTGAGAGCCTATTGGGGTACTTTCACACTCCTAAATTAGCAAATTCTTAACAAACAAAATTGGACCCCACTTTTACTAATATGTCCACTTTATGAGTAATTTTAGGAGTCAAATTTAGGGAGTCCACTGTGAATGCCCTGACTACTATCCAACAAATATGAGAGAGAGAGAGAGAGAGAGAGAGAGAGAGACTTGGCTATGATTTTGTTATTTTGAACTTTTCTATACGCTTGCCAACAGTGCTCTAACCCTACATGATCTTTGGCGGAGCAATTCATGGTGACGTGGAAGATCTATAGTTTTGGTAGTTCATTGGTGCGTTCATTTTTTAAATCCATCTTATCATCTGGGTACTTGTTGTCATTTGCCTTTGACTAGCACTGTTCTCTTTCGCGACTTTTAATTCAAGACATGAATTTTCAACCGATCTATGTGCATTGGGTTCAGTATCTGGTGTAGGATGAAAGACATTAATTGCCTTGTGTTTTTCTCATTTTACATTAATTAGATGATTAGTTGGGCTTTGTTCAAGATATTTGTAATGAACTCCTGTTATATAAGTGCCAAAGGATTTTATTAATATAATCTTCTTCACTTTGTCAAAAAAAAAAAAAACTAAATACGGACATTCAAGAAGACAATCCCAACGCACTATTATAAGAAATATTACTTTGAGAAATACATACTTTTTTAACTCAGGAAGTTAAAGACAATTTAGACAATTCTCTAGAATATCCAGTGTCAACTTGTAGGAAATCCGATAGGGAAAAATCTCGTAAGGATTGGCAACATAAAAATCAATAGCACCTGAGAGATTTCAAACCTACAGTTTTAGGCGGGTGCAAACCCAGTAGGCTAACTCCTAGGATTTTGCTAAATGCTTTACTACTTTCCAACAAATATGAGAGAGAGAGAGAGAGAGACTTGGCTATGATTTTGTTTATTTTGAACTTTTCTAATATGCTGACTGTTTATTTAGCAATTATTACGAGAGAGAGAGAGAGAGAGAGAGAGAGACTTGGCTATGATTTTGTTTATTTTGAACTTTTCTAATATGCTGACTGTTTATTTAGCAATTATTACAAAATAAACACTGTGAGGGACCTCATGAATCTGGAAATTTAGCACAAATGAAATGTAAATGAGAAGAATTTTCTATAGCATTATACCATAAACGCATGGAGCCAAAATTCTTCCCCTACTACAAGCCTCTATAAAAAGGAGCCTCAATTGAACACAATATCCCACACAAGAAACAACAAGAGCTTTTAGTTTTTAAGAAAAAATCTCTCTCTCTCTCTGTTTTTTTTTTTTTCCAATAAAATGAAAATCCTCATGACTTCATCGTTTCAATTTATAGCTGCAATTCTTTTCTTGGCTGCTGTTTTTGGAGTATCAAATGCTCAATTGAGTGCCACATTTTACGCTAACACTTGCCCTAATGTGTCAAGTGTGGTACGCAGTATCCTAGAACAGGCTCAACAAAACGATGTCCGAATTGGAGCCAAACTCATTCGGCTACACTTCCACGATTGCTTTGTCGATGTAATAGTTCTTTTCTTTTCCCTCTCTTTCAAAGTTTTTCTTAGTTCAAATGATTCCACTCGAATCATAACGTCTCACACAGTAATACAAATAATACACCTTGTTCCATGATTTGGAAATTTATCAACTTCCATTTTAATAGATTAAATATTATTTTTATGCGATATTCAAAAATGCATGGTTGACTTAGAAAATATGCACTGATCTTTCAATTCTATGGATGACTAACCTCAAGACATGCGTAAATTTTTTAGTATTAAATATGAGAAATTTATAGATTAATTAATTTATTTTGACAGCTGAATACAAACCCTGACTCCACCCTTGGTTTGACATAAATTTTTAGAAGAATTTGAGCTATCACGGTTGAACATATCAATTAGCCTTCTACACCCATTCCAAAATGTAGCTTCTTAATCTAACTATGCCAATGTAATTATTGCATTGGGTGCAGGGTTGCGATGCCTCAATTTTACTAGACAACGCCAACGGAATAGAAAGTGAGAAAGGCGAAGTGCCGAATTTATCGGTTGCTGGATATGATGTTGTCGACAACATCAAGACTGCCCTGGAGAATGTTTGCCCTGGAGTCGTCTCCTGCGCTGATATTTTGGCGATTGCATCTCAAATTTCTGTCTCTTTGGTACTTTTCTCCATCCTCTCTCTTCTCTATTGAAAAATGATCTTGAACAAAAGGAAAGAGGAAAATGAAAAAGAGAAATCTGGTGCTTTCTAATATTTCAGCTGACAAGTTGAATATTCCACAGTTGATTCTTTTGGATTATTACTATTACAGTCGTAACAGTCCTTAATTTTTTGGATCTTTAGCTTAATTCTTTGATTCTTGTTCAAGAAAAAAAGGCTTCTTAATTTGTTTTTGGGATACTGGAATTTTTACATGTCAAAAAAAAAAAAAAACCCTGTTTTGGGAGTTCATCTACAACAACCTCGTTTTCGCGGTTTGCTACCATTTCGCTCGCCGCTACTACTTGGAAAAATTGAACAATGAGATCCTCTCTGAATCGATGCTCGTACAAACTAAATCATCAACCTTTGTCAAATAGAAAAGTGATACAAACATCAGAATGATTCTTAGAGTAAGCTGCAAATCTTGCAAAAATAAAAGCTTAGCAAATATTGGGATTAAACTTTAAATATGAGAGGTTAGTTAAGTGGTGGAAAATGATCACGACTTGGTTGGACGAGGTCTAGGTTCGAGTCCCCATTCTCCCTTATTGTGGCTAAACGTATACTCCTAGCACCACACGCACGTGACAGGACTTTAACCTCGGTCCCGATATAGGCGCGGCACCATCCCTTATAGATAGTGGTGTGGTATAACGGGACAATACTTCTTAGTCGAGGTGACAGGTACCATACTTGCAATATTCTCTTTTTTCACCAAAAAGTACATACTCCATATGGTGTGTGTGTGTAACGACCCGCCCCAGCTAACCCGCTAACTCTTAGCCTAACTATGTAGCTCAAAAGGTTAACTTCGAGTTTTACAGTAGCTCGTGGGGTTTCCTTATATATCATACTCATTTCCCCCATCTTACCGATGTGGGATTATTAGTGGGCTCTCACAATCTCCCCACTTTATGATGCAACGTCCTTGTTGCATTGGCTCATCAACCTTCCCTCGGTAGTTAAGGTGTAGCACTTAGTTCTGCATAACATTTTGCCCTCTTACTCCGGGATTTAAGAGGGGCTCATCTAGTTTAAAGAGGTTGCCCACAATATGTAGACCGGGATCGTGCTCTGATACCAACTGTAACTACCCGCCTCAGCTGACCTGCTAACCCTTATCCTAATCACGTGGTTCAGAAAATTATTCTTGAGTTATACAGTAACTCATGGAGTTTCGTTGGTATATCATTCTCATTTCCCCATCCTACCGATGTGTGACTAATAGTGGGCTCTTAGTGTGATACAAACTAGTTGCCAACAAATGAATGGATATGTTTTTTTTTTTTTCCGATGTTTCGGAGTGTTCGGGCTAATTTATGCATACCTTGAGTAATTTCCTATCTGGTTCGGTTAAAGACAAGTAATCCATACCAAAACTAGAGGATTTACAAAAAAATTACTTTCTTACCCTCTAATCCCGAAAATCGAACCGAACCCTAGTCAATTATCTTGCAAGCAATGCAAGCAAACCTATCAACCTATCGGACTAACTCTGCGCTGATGAATGGATATTTTGTTGTTGTTTTATGTTACTGCAGGCAGGAGGACAGACATGGGAAGTACAGATGGGCAGAAGAGATAGCAGGACAGCCAACAAAGGCGCTGTGAATAGCAGCCTCCCAAGTCCTTTTGACCCCTTGGATGTTGTTAGATCCAAGTTCACCGCCGTTGGTCTCGATTCCACCGATCTTGTTGCTTTATCTGGTAAAAATAATTTATCACGAAATCTAAACAAATTCAAATGTAGAGTTGTTTGACTAAATAATTGAGTCAGATAATTTTTTTTTGTCTTTAATCAAATTTTTTTTTTTACATTTGTTAGTTTTGCATCAGTTTTTTGTAGACTATTGGTTCCTCTCGACAAAAAAAATCTAAGAAGTAAAAAAAATTATGATCAAAATATTAAAAAAATTCACCAAAGATAAAAAAAAAAAACTGTAAACAGACATATTCTTGGATTATTTTTGTCATTATTCACAAAAATTTTAATTTGGTTAATAATTTTTTACTTTTTAGATTATTCTCGTCGAGAAGAACTAATAATCGACAAAATATCGACGGGTAACCAACAAATATGGGATTTTTTTTTTTGAATTATTTAGCAAAAACCTCACGTAATGTCGTTAAATGAACCAAACTGTACTAAAACTTGACTGATTGTGTGATAGTGGAACCTCAGGTGAAGTCGACAATTTATTCACATAAATAAGTTTTTGAAGTTTCTTAAATAAATTAATTAGCTTTTAGTAGAGATATTTTAAGTTTTTGAAGTTTTTCTAAAAGGATTAAAAAAATATAACATAAATGATTATGACAATTTAAAAAAAAAATTACAAAAATGCTAAATTTGCTAAAAGCCAAAAGCAAAAGACCAAGGTTATCTTCAGTACCCACAAAGTGAGGCCTTTTGTCGACCATTTCTGGACTCACAAAGATGATCAAAGGTATTCACTTTACGGTTTCGTCGAAATATCATCCATACCTAAACCATGTCAATTTGGTATCGATAGATAATAATGACACGTTGAATAATTCATACTCAAAATATATGATTGCAAAATTGTATGCAATTGGATTGCAGAAAAATTATACCCAAAACAAATACCGCGCTAGACAAAGGGTGCATTACGTAGCTGATCGTCAGCACATAAAATCAAAGTCGGATTCTTACGGTAGGAATGAAATATTTAGTTGAAGCAAAACTTTGAAAATTGTCAATATTAAATAAACTAAAAGTTTGGAACATCCAATAAAGACCAAAATAAAACCTTGTATACTTGAGGGGGGGGGGGGGGGAACAAAACAAAACTCCCAAAGTTGCCATGTTTAAAAGCATACATGTTTGATTCCCCAGGTGCTCATACATTCGGCCGAGCTCAATGCTTCACCTTCTCACAACGCCTATACAACTTCAACAACGTAAATGGAAGCACAGACCCAAACCTGGACCCAACATATTCGGAAACTCTTCGCCAGACATGCCCGGTCGGGGACCGGAGCACCTTGGCCAACCTCGATCCCTCCACTCCCGATGGTTTCGACAACAACTACTTCACCAACCTCCAGAACAATCGCGGGCTTCTTCAGACTGACCAGGATCTGTTTTCGACTACCGGGTCCGATACAGTCGCCATCGTTAACCGATTTGGTAATAGCCAGAGTGACTTCTTTGATAGCTTTGGCCAGTCCATGATCAACATGGGCAATATTAGTCCTTTGACTGGAAGCAATGGGGAGATAAGGGCTGATTGCAAGAGGGTTAATTGAACAATCTTGTGAAGAGAGCACAGAAGAGTGCTATCAATTAAGTTCTTGGAATTTTCGAGTTTTTCAGATCACCCTTTTTTCTTTTTCTTTTTTATCAACTAGTTTTAAGCCGACGTGCTACGCACGTCATTTCGTGCTCATTGACGTGCTTAATTTCTTTTCCAACACAAAATATTTTAGCAATGACCATTAAAACACTTAATCACCAAACCAGCACAATTTGGCGCACGAAATCTCAATATATTGGGTACTTGGAGAAATTTCGATGAGCAAAAATGAAGTGAAGGCAAATTTTGTAAGATTCTGGAAGATACTTATTAAGGTGCCTAGAAAGCAAAAAAGTTTCAGTGAAGAAATAGGAACTAAAATCCTAAGAGAGCATAAGAAAACAACCACAAGAAATCCAACTATCGACAATCAACCCGTACTTTGGCATTTCTAATAACTAAATCAGAAGATACAAAAAAAATGGTAAAACCATTTAGCATAGAGACAAGTTATAACAACAAACCTAAAGAATTATGATATCTGAACCTTTACACTCCATTTGGAAAAATAATACCGAAACAAAGAAAAGTTCACAATATGACCAAAGCATTTGGACTTGTGGTGTCCTCAAAAATCCAGTGAGCCCTCTTGAGCGATTCCTGACCCGAGTGAGCGACGAATGGATGTTGGGTGACACTACACGAGCTCCTGTGCACGTAACACACGCCGTTAGCACCCAACCCGGCCGGAATGTGGCCGGGGAAGGCACTCCGACGATCTAGTCAGAGATCGGAGAGAAGAAATGTATTGAGAGAGTAGTTGTAGAGAGAGAAAGTGTTGTCTGTCCCATTAGGGCTTTCTTGCTTCGTATTTATAGGCTCCCCAAGTACAGGGGTAGATCAGTCTTTCTGGCTCGGATGACGTAACCGAACGTCACGAGCCAGATCCATAACCAACGCATGCACGCGTCCTTCAATCACAATAGGGCACGTAGCGTAACTGCTTCGGATGCCATCATGCCGACGTAGGGGCAGCTGTCACATGCACATGTGCCTTCCCAAGTCTGTTGTGAGCGTTAACCGCCTCATGTGACGTCACGAAGGTCATCACCGAGATCTCGGATTATCCTTCCGAGCCATCTCGGATACGATCCGTCTTGGATGGCTCGTCCGGTTCATAGTCTACCGGTCGAGACATCGGTTTGATTCGGAGAGGCCCGTCTCGGTTGGTCCATTACATCTCGTTCAAGAACTAGGCCTGATGGTCTGCTTGGGCCTTGGCTGACCTGGAGATCCTTTTGGGCCCAAACCCCCTTGGGCTCATCAACTGAGCCCCATTGTGGTTGCTAAATTTCGGCCCACTACAATAGCCCCTCAACTTCTTCCGAGATGCTTGGTTCCGAGAAAGGAGTTGACCGTCCTGTGCGGGCCGATGTGTTAACTTGAAGCATACGCGGAGCGCTACCGAGAGGTTAGGGTTACATCCGTAATATTTCTTCTATCCGAGCCCCAGCCGTGATTATTTCGTGGACACCCTCAGATTGCTCCACATGGTGATCAAAGGTTGGGCGAGACACGTTCACACGGATTAGGGTTTTGTTTCGAAAAGACACGCTTACGTGAGCTGTCAAAGGATGAGCTCGGCGGGTCACATCAATGCCAGCTGTCGTGACATTTGACATTATTTGCGCCGTCAAAAACCATTTTGTTTCCCGCGCCATCATTTAAACATGTGTCCCCTCTATAAAAGCAGACGACGTAGAGAGAGAGAACGGTTACTCTCGTTCTCTCTCTCTTCGCATTCGAAGCATTTGAGACTCCATTTTCTCCGGCGAAATCAAGATCACCATCCTCAGCCGTTACACCGTCGTGCTCCTTCATTTTTTCAACCTTCGATTGGTGGAAAACACCGTGACCGTTCATCTCCGCCGCCGCTGCTACTCTTCTCCGGTGAAACTCAGGTAAAGACTTTCCTTTCCAAATCTCATCGGTGTTCATATTCAAACATTGATTTCATCGTCATTGTGCATTTCTGGGACGATTGGTGTAACTTTTGTTTAACGAAAAGATGTTTTTATGATCTGTTGAGAGATCACAGAAGTTGCGATGAACAGAGAACTTAATCGTTCTAATGTTCTTCGTGTTCTTCGCTGGAACCAACCCAGTGACCCTTCAGGTCACTTTTAGATCTTTCCACCCATAGGTTTTGTGATGCGAAGTTGTTTGTTAGTCCGAGACAAGAGATCCGAACCTTGACCGAGTAGAAACCCGAGCCATCAGTAGCCCTTCCCTTGCCTAGGATGTTCAAGAGGCACAGGTAGTCCCTAGGTCGATTAGGATTTTTGGCTCGGGATTAATCCGAGCCAGTGTAGCCACTCAGTAATCTCAACAGAAGCTTTTAGATCACTATCAGTTATATGGCTAACTGTTTTCCACCCGTGCACTTTTTGTCAGGTTCGGAAATCCTGGAGCCTTTTGTCCTTTCCTCGGGGAGTTCAAACAGGACGAGCGGTTCCGAGTCCCCCGTACACAGTTATAATTACTATAGCTATCGTCTCGGAAAAACCTTCCTTGATCCTGACGTAGGGATGGCGTTTGCCGATATTGGCCCGGTGGATGTGGAATTCAACCCTATAAACCCCATCATCAACGTTCACCAAGACGCTAGGTCCAGTAGCGAGCGCTCGGTGAATCAAGGGGAGATTAGTAGCGATCACGATGATTCGGTAAATCTCGGGGGTGGTAGAAACGGCAACGGTGCTTCGGCTCAGATCCCCGACGTTCAAATCATAGAAGTTGTTCAGCGAGGGGCGGACAACTCTGGTTCTGTCTACGAACCGATGACCGAAGGTCTGCTAATCGACCCTGTCGCAAACACTAATATTGGGAACCATGCTTCCGAGGCCCATCCCCGAGAAGCTCGCCACTCCAAGGCGAGGCCCTCCGAGAAAGAGCCCAATCCTTATCTGCATTTCTTCAGCGGGGAGCCAGGAGAGTATGAGGCTTTTTGCGAAGAATATAATATCCCGAGCGACGTTGAGATCCGCTTGGTCTCCCCAGATCATATCTCATTCTCGGATGACCACATCACTCTTCCCTTAATAGCGATCACCGAAGGTGGGGTTCGGTTCCCCATGAATCTCCTCTTGCGGCAGTTCTTGTACGAATATAAGCTTTCCCCGAAGTTCCTTGCCGTGAATGCTTTCCGCATTATCAACGGTGTTCAGGTGCTTCGGGAGAGGTTCGGGTTCATCTTCAATCTTTTTGATTTGATTGGAGTTTATAATGTGTCCCGGACCAATCCGAAGGATCGTAGATTCATGTCCTTTCGGCGCAATCCGAAGGATCCCCGAGATTATCTGATTGACCATCTCCCTGACTCCGACCGCGGAGCTAACGACTTTGTAGAGATACGGGGGAATTTCGAATTTGGCCCCGAGGACGACGGTCTGTATGCCATCCCCTGACACGATACTTTGATAGGTTCGGATTGTTCCAAAATTTCTATCCTGTTATATATTTATTTCGTGGATCGAACTGAATTTAAATGAGCTTTTGTCTTTCTTGCAGAACCGTCCCCAATATCCTCTCGGTTGATAAAAGCAAAGAACGACGACAACATCAGGGCTGCTTATGCCATTCCAAAAGAAGAGAGGTACGCCCACGTCCTGTTAGGTTACGAGCCTACTTACACTTCTTATCTTCAGAAGAGGAGGAAGAAGTCCCAGGAGGAGCTTGCAGCCGAGCGGGCCGGTCCGAGCAAAAAGAGAAAGCGGTCAACGAACAAGGGTAAGTCAGTTGAGGCCATTGAATTGAGTTCGGATACCGAGATCGACCTTCACCGAACCAAGCTTCAGAATTTGGTCGGGAAAGTCAGAGAGCCTTTAGAGGAGGAGTTCGAAGAAGAAGAAGAAGAAGAAGAAGAAGAAGAAGAAGAAGATATGGGGGGTAATCTTGGCGATCTTCCAAGTCTTAACGAGCTCCTGTTCCCCCTGAGACTGATCATGCCGAGCTTAAGAAACAAAGGCTCGTGTTAGGATCAGGCTCGGGGAAGGACGTGCGAACAGACAAGGGTGTTGCTGACAAGAACTCCCTCGAGAAGGCTCCTACCGAGAAAGAAACTCCTCTGAAGGATGTGAATGCTGAAGCTTCCTCTCCTATTCCTTTCATTTTCGCCCCTCAGACCAACAAAGGACAACCAGTGCTGCTGTCGGACAGTGTCTGAGCCAATCCAAGGCTCGGTTTCCCTATGCTCCAGGGGGTGTGTCTCCCTGAGGATATGAAGCAGCTTCCCGCTGATCTTGAGGGGAATATAGTCGACATGTTCTCGCATCTGACGCTGGTAATTTCCTTGCATCGAGCTCATTGTCCTTCAGTTATCTTGACTTTTTCTTATTATCACACGTTGTTTCAGGCCAATCAATCCATCCTCGGGTACCACCAAAAAGTGGTAAATCTCTCTTCTTCTTTCAACAACCTGAAGCTGAAGTATAGGGAGTCCCTCTCGAAGAAGAAGGAGGCCGAGAATGAACTTGCGGCAGCGAAGCTCCAGCTCTCGGAATTGGATGAGGTGAAGAAGCAACTCTCCGAGTTGGATGGTCTGAAGGGGCAAGTGAAAGAGTTGCAGCAAAAGTTGTCCGAGGAAGAAGAGAGGTCCAAAAAGGCAGTTAGCGTTGCGCATTCAGCTGGTTTTCAGGAGGCGAAGGAGAAGATTGTGGAGCACTATCAAGGTCAGGTTGCCAAGATCAAGAATATGGGCTTTCGAAGGGGTGCCGAGATCTATTTTTTTAAAGGGGTAGCTAAAGGGTACGAGCTCGGATTGGAAGCTGGCAGCGTTCCCGCTGAATCTGCTCTCCGAGCCGTTCCTGAGGTGGAAATCCCCGAGATCGAAATCCCTTCGGAAGAGGAGGAAGGAGGAGAAGAGGAAACAACCGAGGAGAATGTCGAGGAGAATGCCGCCGAGGCGGGCAACCAGGATCTCGGAAAAGATGCTTGAACCAGAATACTTTTTCTTGGACAATATCTTCTCTTTTGTTCGGAATTGTGTGTCGGTCCTTTGTGATAGTATTGTTGTAAACAACACTTCTTTCTCCCCCGAACTATTTCTTTTTAACAATCTTGGGTATGGCTTGGTGGAATTTTATGCCAAGCCATCTGTGGAATTTTTTGAATGAATGAATGAATTGAATGGTTTTGTTTCTCTGTTTGTATCTTGTTGAATGATCATATCCGAGATATTATGATAATACCCCCATTCGTCTCGGCTTTAGGGCAAGTAAATACCCCTGGCCTAAGTTGAGATGAATGTTTAAGAATTTTTGCTAAGGCATGGAAAATATCTGAAGCAATTGACAGATCTTCTCGGATATATTGCCGAGTCAGTTGAATGTTCATAATTAAGACTTGTAAAAATTGAGAAAATTTTCACAAGTGTTGTAATCCGAGAGTGATATCAGTGATGTGGTTTTGAAGATAAAACATGTCTCGGTAAGATGTTGAGATAATTTTTAGAACCCCTAAAGAGAGGTTCGTCTGCTCGGAAAACCGAGTCAATTGTGTAATTTAGAAATATAAGTTATCATTGAAACAATACCCCTCAACAAGAGTTTGGTTGACTCGGTGAAAACGTACCAAGATGATTTGTTAACTTAAAAGATGAGGTATTAGTGGTCAATACCCCTATAGATGGGTTTTTACGTCGAGCTCGGTTTATCGGCCGAGACATTTATGTTAGTACCACCACGGGGGTGTGTGATTTGGATAATTTATCGACGTAATCATTGGATTTGCTCGGTTAAACCGAGCTGTCTTATGGGGTGAGACCCATGTGTGGGGTTGTGCCTTTAGCCGAAGCCGTTGGGTACGAATACCGAGACACGATTAAAAAGACAACAACTGAGATCAAAAGGTTTTTTCATTGATAGACTCTTCCGAAAGAGTAATACATCAAAATTGCTTCATAATTTCTCTAAGTTTGGAACTCATAATCCAAGATTAGTACCCCTAAGCGTAATACTTTCTCAAGTTGTAAGCATTCCAGGGCTTGTCGACGAGCTTTCCATCCATGTCTTCAATCTGATAGGCTCCTTTTCCTACTTTCTTGACGACTCGGTATGGACCGTCCCAATTGGGCATCAGCTTCTTTTTCTTATTCTTGTCTGTAACCTTCTTCAGAACCAGATCGTCTGGGCAGAATGTCCTCAACCGAACCGTCTTGTTATATCCCTTAGCAACTTCTTGTTGATAAGCTGCCAACTTCACCCGAGCTGCGTCCCGCTTTTCCTCGGCCAGGTCCAGGTCGTTGCTTAAGGCCGTGTCATTAGTGGTTTCATCAAAGTACTCGGTTCGTATTGTGGGTAACCACTTTTGGATAGGAATAACGGCTTCAACACCGTAGGCGAGAGAGTAAGGAGTTTGGTCAGTGGAACGTCTCGGCGTAGTCCTAAATGCCCATAGGACGTGTGGTAATTCTTCAGCCCATTTTCCTCTCTTAGCAGTTAGCCTGCGCTTGAATCCAGCCGCGACCATCTTGTTAGAGGCCTCGGCTTGGCCGTTACCTTGAGGATAAATAGGTGTGGAGTTGAAGAAACGTACTCCGAGCTTGTCGCACACCTCCTTCATTTGTTTTCCCGTGAACTGCTTGCCATTGTCCGACATGATTGCATACGGAACCCCATACCGAGAGATGATGTTCTGCCATAAGAAGCTCTTCACATTTGCCTCGGTAATGAAGACTAGCGGCTCGGCTTCCACCCATTTAGAAAAATAGTCTGTGGCTGTGATTAGATAACGAAATCCGCCAGGTGCAAGTGGGAGCTCTCCGACAATGTCCAAGCCCCATTGGGCAAAGGGCCATGGACTGGTGATTGGTTGGAGGTCCTCGGTTGGCTGATGAATCATTAGCTTGAACAGCTAGCATTTGTGGAATTTTCGAACAAACTCTTCAGACTCTTCCTACATCTTTGGCCACCAATACACCTGAGTGATGGCTCGGTGGGCGATAGAACGTCCTCCTGAGTGACAGCCCCCGCTGCCGGCGTGAAGTTCGTGGAGTATTGAATGGACTTGATTCTGATGGACCACCATGAGGTACGGTCCTGTCCGAGAGCGTCTGTAGAGAGATCCTGTTGGTGAGAGCCAATAGTTTGCAGCTTTACATCTAACTCGGTGGGCTTCTCGTTGGTCTTCAGGTAGCTTGTTGTCCTGGAGGTAAAAAACTAACTCGTCCATCCAGCTTGGGCCGAGCTCGATGTTCAAAATTTGCATCCTAGGTGGGTCGAAGCTCGGAGCTGAGATTGTGCCAAAGGAGATAGTGCGTTGTTCGGAAGCTTTGCATGATGAGGCTAACCCGGCAAGTGCGTCAGCATGGGCGTTGTGCTCTCGGCCCACCTGGTGTACTTCAATCTCTTCAAACGGCTCGGTTAGACCCCTAGCTAAGCTCAGATACTTGGCCATTCTTTCATCCTTAGCATCGTATTCTCCATTGAACTGGTTCACAACGAGTTGAGAGTCGCTGTAAACCATTAAGGTCTTCACGTCCATTGCTTCGGCTAGCCGAAGGCCAGCGATTAGGGCTTCGTACTCGGCCTCATTGTTAGAAGTCGGGAAATCAATTGTGATTGTGTTCTCGTGAATTTCGCCCTCGGGGGAGATCAGAACTACGCTTGCTCTAGCTCCTCGTTGGTTGGATGCTCCATCTACATGCAACTTCCAAGCATTACCGTGGAACATATGCCAAGTAGAAAATGGCACGGTTGCTTGGTCGTCGTCCTTGTTTGACTTGGTTCTCCTTCCGAGAGGGTTGTTTGTGTTAGTTCAGCTGTTTTAACATCTTTGTTTGATTGTTCTTCCGAGATCGCGACTTTAATTGCCTCAGGGGCATCTGGATCTTCAGTGGGGTTCTCGGGTGGGGTTGGGTTGGGTTCTTCCTTCGGCTTCTCTGCTCCTGGTGTAAGCTCGGCAATGAAGTCCGCTAACACCTACGCCTTGATGGCTGTTCTTGGTCGGTATTGGATGTCAAAGTTGGCCATTTCACATGACCACTTCGAGACCCGGGTTGAGAGATCAGCTCTTCGGAAGAGTGCCTTTAGTGGATACTCGGTTAGAACGATGATTGTGTGAGCCTGGAAGTAAGGGAGCAGCTTCCGAGATGCAGTAACAAGAGCAAAGGCAACCTTTTCAAGAGGAAGGTACCTTGTATCGGTGCCAGTTAGAGTCTTACTTGCGTAATATACTGGTTGATGCTCCGTTCTTTCTGCTCGGACAAGAACCGAGCTGACAGCGTGTGGAGAGACTGAAAGGTAGATAAACAAATCTTCGTTTTCCCGAGGCGTCTCTAGCAACAGCGGCTCGGAAAGGTACATCTTTAAGTGTTGTAATGCCTTCTCACATTCTTCTGTCCATTGGAACTTCCTCTTACTTGTCTTGATCGATTGAAAGAGAGGACGGCATACGTCAGCCGAGCGGCTGATGAAGCGGTTGAGAGCTGCCACCATCCCTGTTAGCCTTTGGACTTCCTTGATCGTACTCGGTGAAACGAGCTGTTGTATAGCTGTAACTTGGCTCGGATCTGCTTCAATACCCCTTCTAGTCACCAAGTGGCCTAGGAATTTTCACGACCCAACTCCGGAAGGGCACTTCTCGGCATTGAGTTTTAGGCCATGCTGCTTCAGTATTGCAAACATTTTGGCGAGGTCAGCGATGTGGTCTTTCTCCAGTACGCTTTTCACCACCATGTCGTCGATATACGCCTCCATCGTTTCTCTGAGCTGATCTTTGAACATCCGAGACACCATCCTTTGGAAGGTAGCCCCGGCATTCATCAACCCGAAGGGCATGACGCGGTAGCAATAGAGGCCTCTTGGCGTGATAAAAGCAGTCTTTTCCATGTCCTCTGTGTCCATAAAGACTTGGTGGTAGCCCCTATATGCATCCATAAAGCTCAACCAAGCGTGTCCTGCCGTAGCATCCACTAGTCTACGCAGACTCTTAGCTTTCCGTTCTTCTTCGGGACTACCACCGTATTCGCCAACCATGTAGGGTATTGGACTTCTTGGATTGCTTGGGCTTCCAATAATTTGTCAACTTCCGACACAACTGCCTCGGCGTGAATAGCCAAAGATTTTCGTGGCTTCTGAATAACTGGGCGTCTCAGTGGGTTGACGTTAAGCTGGTGTTTAATGAAGCTCGGATCAACACCAGGCATCTCGTACGGAGTCCAGGCAAACACCTCAATGTTTGCCTTGAGAAAGGTCACCATCTCTTCCTTTTCGGCCTCGGTCAGAGCGGATACGATTAAGAAGAAACGGCTCCCATCCTCACTGATTGGGACTGTAACGAGGTCTTCTACAGATTTTGCCTCGGCTGGTCGACCGACGTCTTCCAAAACTGGTGCCTCGGGTACCTCCACCCACTGCACCTGCTTCGGTTTCTTCTTCTCCTTTCTACCCACGGTTGAAATGTAGCATTTCTTTGCAGCTAACTGATCGCCTTTCACATCCTCCTGCTTTCCTTTTGCCCCAATAAACCGTAGCACCTGATGGTACGTAGATGCCACGGCTTTCATTGCATGGAGCCAGTTTCTTC
Organism: Vaccinium vitis-idaea; assembly: GCA_963854785.1. Lineage (NCBI taxonomy): Eukaryota > Viridiplantae > Streptophyta > Magnoliopsida > Ericales > Ericaceae > Vaccinium > Vaccinium vitis-idaea. The sequence goes on from OY978216.1 coordinate 39,861,637, forward strand.
CCAATATAATGTTGTAGGGGCTCGGTGAGTTAACGACAATAAATTCTACTTGTTGCGTTACCGAACCAGTGGTGACGGGAAGGGTAATTGTGCCGAGCGGATATACGGGTGTACCACTGAAGCCCACGAGGGGGACCTCGGAAGGCTTAAGGTCCTTGCTAGTGAATCCGAATCGTTTAAACAACGAGTAATACATTACCTCGGCAGCGCTCCCTTGGTCTACCAAAATCTGTTCCACCTTTGCTTTCCCCACCTTGAGTGTAATGACGAGAGCATCGTTATGAGGGAACTGCACCCCTTCTAGATCCTTCTCGGTGAACGTGATTGTCCCTTGAGATTCCTTGGCTGGGAACTTTCGTTTTGGTTGTTGTTTAACCGAGAGCACCTCCAACGCTTTGGTAGCTTGCTCGATCTCCTTGTACACCCGAGCCTCCAACATCCTTGTAACCGGGCCGTGGATTACGTGCATTACCACCACATCTTCCTGAGTACCCCCGGCAGCAGCTGCCCCTTGGCTCTAAGCCCGAGCTAGGGTTTTGTCCTGGGCAATGTAGGCATCCAGGTTTCCAGCCGAGACGAGAGTTTCCAAATATGCCTTGAACGGCTTGCAGGAGGTGGTGTAGTGGCCTTGCTCTCAGTGGTACGTGCAGTACACTTTCCTGTCCTTAGTTTTATCGTGAGTTCCCATCTTGTGATCCGGCCAGTGAAAGATCCCTTCATTCTCAATATTTCGGAGGAGCATATAGATTGGCTCGGTGAAGACCGTGCGCTCGGCCACAAAGTCGCTCGTCTTAGGGGTTCTCTTTGCTGCGCCAGTTTTAATAGTGTTTACTGCCTTCTTCTGATTACCCGAAACATGGATAACCCTTGGAACGGAGGAGGAGATTGGAGCATCACGCTCGGTTAAGAGTTCCTCAAGCTCGATATATTTGTTAATCCGTTCCATTAGGTCATCTATGTTTTTGGGTGGGTGCAACATCAGATCTGTAAAGACAGGGCTCTTACTTTCCAAACTGTGCTTGAAGTGGGTCGCAACAAGAGTCTGATCGCAACCCTGGACCTGGTGAAACATCTCCCAGTATCTAGCAGCATACTGGCGCAGAGTCTCATCCGGGCGCTTTCTCAATCCGAGGAGTGAGTCTACCTCTTTTTCTGTATATTACTCGTCACGAACCGTGACAAGAAAGCTCGCTCAAGAGCCTCGTAGCTTCCAATGGATCCTTCCTCAAGCTTATTGAACCATAGGGACCCGAGAGTCCCTAGGCTCGTTGGGAATACTTTACACATTATTGCTTGATTCGAGGTGTAGAGGTTGATAATCTGCCTAAAGTAAATGAGGTGGTTGTACGCGTACATGAGGGCATCGTAACGGTTGAACTTCGGCAGCGTGAACCCAGTAGGCAATGTTGCCGAGGTGATCTCCCTTGTGAAGGGGGATTTGGCTAACTGTTTTAGCCGCTCGTCGACGCTCGGCAGGGGTGGTAGAGATGGCAGAGGGGGAAGGGAGGGCACAGTAAACCCTTCGCTGGTTCGGAAGCGCTTCTCGGTGTTTTTTCGATGATGCTCGCCATGGTGATGCTCGTGTTGCATCGTTCTTTCATCTCGGGAACGAATCCGCTCTCGGTATTCTTTCTTCTTCCCTGTCCCCCCAGCGCCGTCATGGTGAGCTTTTTCGTTGGTTCGGTAGGCGTGGCGCTTTCCCGTCTCGCCATCTCGGATAACCGTCAGATTTGGATCTTGTGGGGAGGTTTTCTTCAAGTGCTCTACCCGAGCTCTGAGATCTGCCGAGTTTGTTGGCTGAGGAGGCGTCGTATGGCGTCTTCGGCCAGAAGAGCGTTCGGTCTCCTTCGGGTCCTTGCGGAGATAAATTGGTTTATACTGGCCATCCTCGAAGTAGTAGACCATCTCGTGAGATGCAGACAACTGGGAGTACGGAGAACGAGCACTAGACTCGGAGACCTGCGAAGACCGATGTTGGGAAGAATCGGCTCGGTGACCCCTTGAGAGGCGCTCGGTCGATGGGTTCCCGTGCCGAAGCACGAGAGCCTTGCTGTGAGCCCTCTCATTATTAGGGTCACCGATTCTATCCTAGGCCGAGCGTCTTTGCCCTGATACGCCTCCTCGAGATGTTGCAGTTGTTTCTACGACTGTCTTCCTCTTAACCGTTTCGGTTAGTTTGGAAAGCTGGGCCCTCATTACTACCATCTCGGCATCTCGCTCTTCCAGGTGATAAGTGAGTTGCTGGATGGTGAGTTGCTGTGAGTCTGGGCTCGGAGTGAGTCCGATGTGACCCGGCGGGATGGAGACGGAGACGTGAGGGGTCCCTTTGGGATCTTTGGAGGAAGATTGGTGGAGAGGGTCGTTGGGGTTTGGTGGTTGAGTTGGTTCGCCACCTATTTCGAGTCAGGAGAATCGAAGAAAAGAGAGTAAAAAGGGTGGATCTAGGGAGGAGCACCGGAGGTTCTAGGTGGAGTCCCCAGCAGAGTCGCCAATTGTGGTGTCCTCAAAAATCCAGTGAGCCCTCTTAAGCGATTCCTGACCCGAGTGAGCGACGAATGGATGTTGGGTGACCCTACACGAGCTCCTGCGCACGTAACACACGCCATTAGCACCCAACCCGGCCGGAATGTGGCCGGGGAAGGCACTCCGATGATGTAGTCAGAGATCGGAGACAAGAAATGTATTGAGAGAGTAGTTGTAGAGAGAGAAAGTGTTGTCTGTCCCATTAGGGCTTTCTTGCTTCGTATTTATAGGCTCCCCAAGTACAGGGGTAGATCGGTCTTTCTAGCTCGGATGACGTAACCGAACGTCACGAGCCAGATCCATAACCAATGCATGCACGCGTCCTTCAATCACAATAGGGCACGTAGCATAACTACTTTGGATGCCATCATGCCGACGTAGGGGCAGCTGTCACATGCACATGTGCCTTCCCAAGTCTGTTGTGAGCGTTAACTGCCTCGTGTGACGTCACGAAGGTCATCACCGAGATCTCAGATTATCCTTCCGAGCCATCTCGGATACGATCCGTTTTGGATGGCTCGTCCGGTTCATATTCTACCGGCCGAGACATCGGTTTGATTCGAAGAGGCCCATCTCGGTTGGTCCATTACATCTCGTTCAAGAACTGGGCCTGATGGTCTGCTTGGGCCTTGGCTGACCTGGAGATCCTTTTGGGCCCTGCTTGACCGACCGGGTGACTATGAATTAAACTAAAGACGCGTCCCAAGCGTAGGACTCTCGACTAGTGCAGCACAATATCCGAAAGTACCGGAGTCGAACCACAGAGACGACAAACGGTGTTTGACTCAAAAGTGTGAAATTATAGTTTAACCCGGCTCTTAGGTAGCCACCCCTTGTTCAAAGTTTAATTAACTAAGCTACCGAACTAGTTTACTAAATGCAGATTAAAAATGAGAGTATAGCTGAGGGAACCCAGCGTCCGGGACTAGCCTAACCAATGTTTACTCGGGCCACAATTACTCTTTTTATTGATTTTAGAATAAGAAAAAGGTTCCCTAACAAATGCGCACCACCTGTCACCAGATTCCGTGCGCATTCAAATTCCGGCGATGCCTGGGGTTTTGTTTGTTAGAAGAGTTTTCGTTTCCTAAAATTGCTCAAAAACCAAGTTAATTCGGTCCCGAGGTAGAACATCAATTAGTCTAGTGGCGAAGCGCCTTCGCCCGCAGCCGCACTCTATACGACTACTCGCTCATGGCTCTATTGAACGCATCAACAATATTTAACCTAGCTCTAACCATGCTTTGAACAATTGAAATAAAAGCAAAAGAACAATACCACAGATTACGGAAGATTAACTGAACTTGAATATCACGCGAAAACACCAATCCAACAGCTGGAAATTTGAAGATCTGAATTAAACTTGAATGCTGAATTGAATTGAAAACTGCAGCTGAAAGTTAGAGAGAATAAAACCTAAGTTAAAAGTCTGGAACCCTAATTTCATGTGTTAAGAGAATATTTATATGGAATCCCTTGCTAATTACAATTAAAATCTGGAAAAACGAAATAACTTCACGCGAGACCCAAAACACCACCGTTCCATAGCCGAGATAAGCTCTCGGTAGCGCTACACCAAAAATGGTGTAGCCCTACCTAACTCCTTAAGAGCCGTTTGACCTTTGACCCCTCCTGTTGACCGTTGACCCTAAACCTCTCGGTAGCGCTACACCAAAATGGGTGTAGCGCTCCCCAAGGCTCTGTTCACTTTATGAGCCCTCTTGTGCCATTCTTGAGCGCTCCATCAAATTCCTGTAGCGCTCCCGATAGGTTACGATCACTTCCACGCGAAATCCACTTCAACACTTAGCCTTCTCAGCCTTTCTCACTCTCGGTCTACGTGCAAGCCTTCCCAATATCTCGAAATTTGTGCCAACATCCCTAGATTTCCTGCAAATCATGCTCAACATACAAAAACCACCACGTGCACATATCAAATGGAAAATGAGGCTTAAACCGCACGTCTAACATGCTAAATTACCCTACTTAGGCGCTAAAAAGCATGCTTTCCACACGCCTATCACATCCCCCAACTTGAGCGTTGCTAGTCCCTAGTAACGAACGAAATGAAAATAACGAAAGAAATACAACAACTCAATAAGGGATACGAGGGTTATGCAACCTGTATGAGATCAAATGAGCAATTTAAATATCATCTCTTTACTACCCACAACTCGGTCACTTGCATGCCCTAGCAAAAATTCGAATAATTCCACTCCTATACGAATTTTGAAATAGAGTGCTCCCACAAGTCACAATATCACTCATACTAACCGGAACACTCTACATCCCATGTGAGGCGCCTGACGAACAACGTGGGACGAAACAAAAATCACCACGTGCCAGTCAAAACAACGCCAAATATAAAAATGAAAGCTCAACGAATATAAGATACCATACAACCATAATCAAATATAACACATGCATGCAGGAGAATTACATAATGTGCCTCGGGTCGACTAAGGGCTTTAGCGGCTTATAATGACCATGGTTAACAAGGGAAGGGGAAAACATGCAAAGGGTGGTGGCCTATAGAAGCGTGGGAATAATCTACCTTGACTGGCCACCACCACGACATACATCACAATGGCGATTAACACATAACACTAACCATAACCATAACATCATACCGATTAAAACATAACAATAAAGTGTCAGACACAATCCACCGACCACATAATAATATTGTTACACCACCAACATGAAATGACGCATAAAATAACAAAGTCTGCGACCTAAATAACACATGAAATAACAACTAAGATAATGACACCACCACCCCAACCATGTCCAACTCTGCGTACTACTCAACACTCCTTTGTTCACATCCTCGAAATCATAGCTCAACTCCAGCTCAGTTGGCTGCTTGACCGATCAGGTGACTAAAAATAAGGCGAATAAAGACGCGTCCCAAGCATAGGACTCTCGACCAGTGTAGCACAATAAATCCGGAAGTACCGGAGTTGAACCACAGAGACGACTTAAGTGCTTGACTCAAAAGTGTGGAAGTGCAGTTTTACCTGGCTCTAAGGTAGCCACCCCTTGATTTGATGAAATTAATTGACTAGATTACTAAGCTAATTTAACTGGACGCAAATTAATAAAGAGAGCGCAGCTGAGGGGACCCGGCGTCCGCGACTAGTCTAATCAATATTTACTCGGGCCACAATTACTCTTTTACTGATTTTAGAATACAAGAAAGGCTTCCTAACAAATGCGCACCACCTGTCACCAGATTCCGTGCGCATTCGAATTCCGGTAATGCCTGGGTTTGTTTGTTAGAAAAGTTTCTGTTTCCTAAAATTGCTTGAAAGTTAAGTTAATTCGGCCCCGAGGTGAAACATTGGTCAGTCTAGACGTGCGGCGCCTTCGCCCCACAGCCGCACTCGAAACGACTACTCACTCATAATGCTAATAATAACAGAAATTATGTTTAACCTAGATCTAGACATGCTTGACGAATAAAAATAAAGATAGAAAACGATACCGATGATTGCAATAAAGAACGAACTTGAATATCAATACGAAAAACCGATCCAAAAGCTGGAAATCCGGAAATAAACTTCAATGGAACTGCTGAATGTTGAAAGCTCTCAAAACTGTAGCCGAAAACTTCTAAAAGTAAAAAACTAGGAAATAATTCGTGGAACCCTAATCTGGGTTAAGACAAAAGTATTTATACTAATCTAGCAATCCTAATAAAAACCAAAAGAAATTCCAAAACTATTCTCCGCGGAAAGACCGAACGACGCCGTTTATCGAGCCATGATAGCCGCTCGGTAGCGCTACAGGTAAATGTAGGTAGCGCTACAGGTAAATGTAGGTAGCGCTACCGCTTTGCTTAAGCCGTGCGTTGACCGCTGCGCATACCATAGACCGCTGACCATATGTCCTTAGGTAGCGCTACACCACTTTTGGTGTAGCGCTCCAAAACCTTCTGTTCATTTTTTGGGACCTTTTGCGCCCAATTTGAGCGCTCCAAAGAATTGGGGTAGCGCTCCCGACGGGTTTCGACTACTTCCGTGCCAAATCAACCTCAACACTTAGTCTTCTCAGCCTTCCCATTCTCGATTCTCGTGCACGCCTTTCCAATAACTTCAATTAGCGCCAAAACACCTCAAATTCCTGCACTTGAGCACAAACACAAAATCCAACCACGTGCACACATTAAATGGAAAATGAGGATTAAATACACGAAAACCGCGCTAACTCTATCCTACTTAGGCGCTCAAAAGCATGCTTTCCACACGCCTATCATTGGCCTCTTAGGGTTCCATAACTTTGGTGAGTTTAGGTTTGGAAGGTTTAGAGGTTAAGGTTTGAATGGAGAAGAAGGAAGAGGAAAAATGAGAATGGTGGGGTGGAGAGAGAGAGTGAGTGGGGAAAAATTGGATGGTCCCCCTCAACTTGACTGCGTTTTTTCTTTTTTTTTTTCTCTTTCTTTTTTTCTCTTTTTTTTCTCTTTTTTTTTTTTTTTGGAAAACTTGTAGAAATTCATAGCGACGGGTCAAAGGATCAGTTGACCGTCTTTCTACCTTTCTCTTATCATGAAGATGGGTTAATTTGGGGGGAAAATGAAATGGATTAAGGTTTAGGGGTTCTTTTTTTCTTTTTTTTTTAAACCAAAGACATGGCACCCAAAAGCAACATTTTAATTCTTTCCAAAACGACGATGCTCCTTTATTCCAATGATTCGAGGCCTTTAAAAATGTGCACAGAGTTGGATCACCAAACTGACACACCACCCAAACACCGGTTTCCTAGGTTTGACACAAGAACTGACATGGACTGGTCTAAAATGGGATCAACGGGACACATTTAGTGGTTTAATCACACAAGAACTGCCTTGTTTCATCCCCTAAGCACATCACCAACTCTCACAACATGCATGCAAAATATTCAAACTATGATATGTGGTACAAACGCCTACTATTTTGTGCAAGTGCGGAAAGTGAAGAACAACGAAACATGGGATGCTTTAAGGATATACTGTGCACTAAGTGAGAACACCTACTCAAACTTGCTTATGGTGCGAAACTACTCAAACAGGGATGCCAGATATATGCATGTGAACAAGTTAAATAGGCAGATATTTAGATAAAGATCTAGCATGCTCACCTAACTCATACAAACAAGCATAACAATCGTATCCCCGCACTCAAAAATTAACCAAAACTTAAAAAAAAATGAACCCTAAACCTACTAACAACGCTCAAAAACAAAAATAAACGTGTACAAAGTACACCCCTTCCCCCAACTTGAAAATTGCTCTGTTCTCAGAGCAGGAAGACAAATATATAAATGGAAAAACAAGGGAAAGAGATGGACCGTCGGATGGCAGACAACCATCATGACCCCGGCCGATGTATGGGGAATTTGCCGTCACCAATGCGTTTCGTCATCAGAACGGCTTCCAGGATCCGCTCCTTCGGACCTAAGGAGGTCCACATGTCACGCCCTCATTTTTATAAAAACAAAAATAAAGGAATTCCTTACAATTAATAAGTCAAATGATAAAACATTTCCATAAATCCTCCCCAAGAGGTTTCCATTCAAAATGTACATCATTAATCCATTGGCAAATCAAGTATTTGGGCACCCTTGCCCCAAAAGTGAAATCAAATATTATCCCATAAGTTATTACATAAGTCCAAATTGTCAAAAGATTGAATAACCAAAAGTTACATTGTCATTTATCAAAATACAAAAACTTGAGATGGAAAAATATCTTCATGCATGCATAAGCTTCACATAATGCATCACTCCATAAGCAACCGATCTCATGCTCCATGCCGTGTACCTGGAAAAGATAGGGTGAGCTCACTAGCTCGTAGGGAAACCATACTGCAACCGCTAGTCAGACAAATATGATGAGTGCACATGAGAAGAGATGATCAAGGAACATAACGAAGGCTGAGACAAGTAAGACATGTCCAAGAAGTAACCACGTGTCCAAGTGACATCAAAAGTTTCCAAAAAGGTTTCAAGGTGTCCCAAAATACCCATTAGTTCATTAAGTTTGCCAAAATCACCCACAAATATCACACGTGCCCAAAATCGTGTCCAAGTATCCAAGGTTGCCAAAATATCTTATGTACCTCAAAATATTTCATTTCCAAGTACTCAACACCACCCAAGTTTCCATTTTTGTTTCACCAAGATCACCCAAGTTACTCACACAAGTTTAAAACCAACTCCACAAGTCGAGTTTCGACAAAACACAATAATTAGTCCAAAATCTCATTTCTCATTTCTTTCATTGAAGAAAAACATCATTGTGGACGGCCCACCGAGATTGTTCAAAAAGATTGTGATTGTTAGAGTCGCCACCCGGATTTGAGGTCCGAACCCGAGAAACCGATAAAAATATGACTCATTTGCCCATTTGAAAAAGATTTCACTGATCATGGCGGAACCAAAGATTTCTCGGATTCGGGGGTTTGGTTACGAGAGGGGAAGGGTTTTACGGCACCCCTCTCGCCCGATCCGTGAACCGGTCTCTACTCGATATTTTGTGGGATTTTGAAAATGTTTAAAATTTAATCTAATCATGAAAGGGGGAATCGGGGACGGGAATCATGTAAATAATAAGAAAATACAAAATGCAAATCTAACGTGGATGCTTGTGCACATGGTTTACATGGGAATGATAATAACTAAGAAGAATTACAATGAATATTTACAGAGGTAAACAACAGCAGGAACTGTACAACAACTCAAGAAATCATGGATGTGAAGCCTGATAAACTGGCTTACAATCTGGATTCCAGAATGAAGATTGAGCGCTCAATAGTGATGGCTTGAGCGCTCAACCTCTTCCAAACCAGTTTGAGCGCTCAAGGCTCATGGATTGAGCGCTCAAACCAGTTTCTGGCTTCTGTGATTTTGACCTTTTTTACAGCCTCTTTTCTCACTCTTTACAAGATCAAACTTCAATAAAACATTTTTCAGAGGAATATGAGCTAGAAATTGAATGTTTGATCTTACAAAGGACAAGAAAAGGAAGATTAAAGCCATGAATTATGAAAGAAAAATGCAAGAAATTAAACATGAAGAAGAGAATCGAATTACAAGCATGAATAAAACAACTCACACGCACCAGAAAGAAGTTTAAACATGATCCATCATCGAAACCACCAAAAATCAATAAAAGAGCCAAAAACAATTTGAGCGCTCAAAGGAATGACATTGAGCGCTCAAGCCATCATATGGCTTTCTGATTTTTGACTTCCAAATAGGTTTTTGATGATTCTCAGGACCTCCAGTACATTAAATAGGAATGATTAAAGATGGTTCAGCCACTGTTTAGCCTTTATGGCAAGGTTCATAGACATTAAAACCATAAAAAAGGCTAAAAGATGTACATGCATGAGCATTTGAGATGTAAAAGATTATTTGGAAAGTGAAATAAACACCTCAATAGCCTTTTTATGTTGTTAAAAGGGCTATAGAAAGACCAGAAGCATAAAACAGTGACTGACCCAAAACTAGGCTTGAGCGCTCAAGGCCTGAGGCTTGAGCGCACAACCCCTATCGCAACAACAAGTTTTCTTTTTTTTAAAAATGTTTTGATTGAATACTTTTGACCTTGTAAGCCCAATTCAAGTATAGAGAACGTGCTTGAGCCTACTGGTCTCCCTCAGAAAACCCAAAAAATGTGAGGTTTTCACATTTTTAACTACCTTTTGAACTTGATTGAAAGCTTGAACTTGATTTTGGGCTTGGGGATGGACGATTATGGATGTTTAGTTAATATTCTGGATGGGTAGAAAAATGGGTGAGGTTAATTGATCAATGGATGATCAGAAGAGGTGGTATCTAGAACTTGAAAGATGGTTTTTTTTGGGTGGTTTGGATGAAATTTAAATGGTTTTGTAGAGAGAGATAGAGAGGATGTTTTCTGGAGGAATTAAGAGTTGGAGTGTGAAAATTCGTAACCCCCAAACCAGGGGGTGGTGAGTGGTTTTTATAGAGTGAGTGGGAGGGAAGAGAGGAGAGAGAGGTAGTGGGTTTTTGTATTTGGAATGGGTTAGGGGTAGATTTAGGGTGTAGTATACGTATTACGATCGTAGGAGATCACCCCAGACGCTCCCATGCAGAAAATCTCATGATTAGATGCTCTGTGGATTCCTGACTGGATCAGAGTTGAGCGCTCAAAGCCGTAGGCTTGAGCGCTCAAGGTGCTTCTCATGGGTTTGAGCGCTCAAGGCCTCAAACTTGAGCGCTCAAGGCTCTTGGTGCCAAATTGATTGTTTGGCTTGGTTTAACAATGCTTGGTTTAGTTTGGGTTATTTGGTTGATTTTGATCAAGTTCAAGCCATTTTCACAAGTTTCGGGTAGTCATGGTTGGTCCATTCCATCATCGGGATTGTTCGAGCGCGTCCTGGGTTCAAAATCGGGGTGTCTACAATCATTTTCATTGGTACTAGGGATTTAATCCCTCTGCCGGGTTCCGTAGGCCCCGCGTGCCTTTGCTGGGTATTTGTAGGCCCCGCATGCCTCTGTCGGGTTCTATAGGCCCCGCGTGCCTTTGCTGGGTATTTATAGGCCCCGCCTGCCTCTGCCGGGTTCCATAGGCCCCGCGTGCCTCTGCCGGGTTCCATAGGCCCCGCGTGCATTTATCAAAAATTTTACCAAATGATGGCATTGGTATAAACACCTCATTATCACAAACATTTCATTAAAACTTTCATAACAAGTGCATTTCTCAAATTTCATTTCACCAAAGTGCCCTTTCTTTTGAAATGCCACAATTTTCGCCAAAAGGGGCGACCAATCCATTATGCCTTGTGTCCGATACGTATAACGAATTGTCCAATAAAAACACGTGTCAAAGTCGTAGTTTAACGATTTCAAAATAGTTTTTGGGGTTACCACATTACTATATATCAAGTATACGAAGTTCCAGACGATTGGAGGTCAAACGGACGTCAAAGGGTGGCCGGAAACTACCCAGAAAATTGGGACAGCTCACTGGAAAACAGGGGAAGCTGCTGGAAAACAGGGGCAGCAGCTGTATTGTCCAGAAAATGACAGATTTTCACCTCTTAAGGTGTGGAATTTCAACCCAAATGCAAATTAGATAGTTAAGGCTCAAACTAGAGATACTAGGCAACAATTAAACATGGAGGGAGACCAATTCTACTCCCAATTTCATCAATCAACAACCAATTTCATAGATCACAAAATTAAAGTGAGGAAAACCCATACAAAGAGGGAAAATATGATTCACAAGGAAATTGAAACCAAGAACAAGATATATGCTACAAATCACAAGTATATAACTAGAGGAGGTAGTAATTGTTTCCCTACCTCATGGGTTAAGCTCCAAATGTGTAGAAAATGCAAAACCCTAGGTTATGAAGCCCCCAAACCGAAATGCTTGATCTCCACGAAGAACCACGGTGAACCCGACTCCAATTGACGCGTAGAACGTGAAAATGGCCTTGGTTCTTGAAGTGGTTGAGTGAGGAGGGAGAGTTTTGAGCTTGGAGTTGTTAATGGAGGAGAAGAGAGAGAGAGAGAGAGCCGATCGGGTGGAGAGGGTGGTGAGAGTAAAATGTTTTTAATTTTGCAAATCTTCCCCCACACACTACTAATATAATTTCCTTATTACACTACACACCCAAATGTGACTTGTGTATATAATATGTGACCACAATACTTATTTTCATAAACCAAACTTATGAAAATAAAGAAGTAACCCCCATTTGGAAACAATGGCATTTACAAAATTTTGAAATTCTAATCACATCAAAATCTCATCCCCCCACTTTTAGTACAAAACCGAAAATGGACACATTTTTCTCCGAAGAAAATGGGCGAAAAATGACTTTGCCTTACTCAAAAATAACTTCCGATTATACCATTTTGATTAGAAAAATCCAAGGAACAATTACCGGGACTTTTTATCGACCAAATCGGAACTTCTCGAAAAAGTGATTTTTCAAAAAGTAATTAAATTTTCTGGGTCTTTACACCACAGCTAGTCACACAGAGCCGCGCCGAAGCTTTATTGGACTGACAACCGCCACATTTCGTGGCACCCCTGCTCGAGGCTCCTGAATGCCTCACTCACTCCGGCGGAGAGGCCCAAACTACCAAGGCTGGTGTGGAAGCATGCTCGTCCTGCAAAAGACTTAAGAACCAACTACCTACTAGGCAACAAATGACGTCAGTACCGCCCGCTCGTGAAAGCCGGGCCACAACAATAAAGAAAGCAAATCAAGAACACCACCAGACCTTCACGCAGTTGCACGTGTCATACTTTTCTCCCCATCCCCCAACTTGAATGAAAGAGTGGGTGGCTATACAAGACCATAAGGATGCTTTTTTTTTCTTTTTTTTTTTACGAAAAGTAAAAACAGACACGGACAGATACCAATCGCCCTTACTAACCGGAGCTGGGCACACGATCCTTATTTTAATAGCGGCGTGCGAAGCTATAAATACCCAAGTCAATGATGGGTACCTCCATTGCTAGAGGCCAGGTCCACACTCAATGAAGAGCATAGTACGCGTGAGCTACCCGTCAGCAACTTCCTCTCTTGATCCACCTCAAGGGATGAGGAGATCACATTCGGATAAGTATCATCGCCCTTCAAAAAGGCGTACTTGAGCGTGTCCGGCAGAGGCTTTAACTCTGGTTTTGGCGGCTGAACTGACGACGGAAGAACCTTGGGCGGAGGGTCGCCCAGAGGCTCGAACATTGGGTCATGAGCAACCCCACACAAATCCTCACACAAATCCTCAACCTCTGACATATGTAACAGATTGACCACCTCTGGAGAATCTAAGAATGACGCCTCCTCGGCGGTAAGAGCAATCTCCAGAGGATCCTTATATAAGACTGTATCAATGTGCTCCTGAATGAGCATGTCGATCAAACACAACTCCTCTGACTCCTCCTCATCCTCACCCAAAGTACTAACACTATAGACATCCACCTCCATCTTCTCCTTGCCAACAGATAACTGGACCTTGCCAGTCTTGCAATTCATAACAGCATTGGAGGTGGGTAAGAAAGGACGACCTAAAATGATGGGAGTCTTCTCTAGAACCTCGGGACCTGGACTAATATCTAGGACAATGAAATCAGCAGGAAATTGGAACTCACCTACCCGAATCAACACATCTTCCACCACTCCCTTCGGCACTCTAACACTCCGGTCTGCCAACTGCAGCGTGACAGGAGTAGCTCTCAGATCGCCTAGACCTAGCCTCAAGTATACTGAATAGGGGAGCAAGTTAACACTCACTCCTAAATCCAGCAATGCCTTATCGAACGTCTGGCCTGCGATAGCTATAGGGATGGTGGGACACCCTGGATCCTTGCACTTGGCAGGAATCTCAGTCTGAAGAATGGAGCTCACTACCTCGGTCAGAACCACATTGTTTTGACTCTTGTGCTTTGTCGTGCAAAGGTCCTTCAGAACCTTCGCACACTGGGGAAAAGACTCAATCGCCTCCATCAACGTGATAGGGAATTGCACCCTCTTAAAAAGGTCTAACATTTTAAGGTTCATACTCTGCTTAGGCTTCGCCGCCAGCCTTTGTGGAAATGGAGCTAATGGCATTGCTGGCGGCGTTGGAGTCGTGGGAGCCAAAACTGCAGGCACCACCACCTCAGGTGACTCCTTATTATTCTCTACTTCTTTCCTCGGGACATCAACAATATCAGGAGTCGCTTTCGGTGCATCAACCGGCTCCGGGGGTGGGGCTGGTTTCTGCTTTGGCGGGATGGACTTATCGATCTCCTTCCCATTCCTGAGAATGGTGACCGACTTTGCCTCCTCCTGATTCGGACTCTGAACATTAGGACCTGAAGAATTTCCCAAATAATGGGCACCCGCTGTACTACCCTGGGCTAGAAACCTACCCTTCTCCTGTTGCAGTTGACTGATCACCGCAGTGAGTTGTGACATCTGGGTTGTAAGGGCTCCTATTTGCTGTCTTGTTTCCGTCTAAAATGCCGTCTGTGACTGCATCAGGTAATTGACAGTATCCTCTAACTTATGATTACGCGCGGTCATTGGCGAATAACCTGGGGGAGGACCACTAGTGGATGGACCTGCCCCCCTACCAGGCTGTGGCTGGTAGTTATATGGGATGACTTGACCCTGAGGGAGCCTGGACGATTGGGACTGTGGAAATTGCTGCGGCAGAGGTAGCGCAAGAGGTTGCGCTTGACCTCCACCTATGGGTCCGGGATCCGACCACCCAAAATTAGGGTGATCCCTCCATCCAGGATTGTAAGTGTTAGAATAAGGATCCCAAGTCCTGACTGCGTTGACCTCTTCCTGATTAAACTGACTTGCCCCCTTGGCAGCTATAAACCCAGGGCAAGCGGTCGCGGTGTGCCCTTTACATTCACACCACACACAAACTTCCTCAATACCTACCTCATTGACTGGACGAGTCTGTCTCACCTCAAGTTCCTCTAATCGCTGAGCCATCTTCTCAACCTGAGCCTGAAGTCGCTGGTCACGAATGGTGACAGGAATAATAGTGGACCCGGAAGGTTCGGATCGCTCAAAATCGGATGGTTCTAAAGCCCTCTGCCTATCAGCTAGGTCATCTAAGAAATCTCACCCCTCATCTGCTGTTTTGGACAAGAAATCGTCCCCTTTGCAAGAGTACTCTATGTGCTGGACCGTCTCTGCGTTGAGACCTAGGTGGAAAAATTCGACTAGCTGAATTCTCTCAAAGCCATGGTGTGGCAGCCTGAGGATTAATTTGTTGAAGCGCTCCCAGGCCTTGAGAAATGACTCACCTCCCTCCTGTCTAAAGCCTTGGATTTGACGCCTAAAACTCGTAGTCTTAGCCTCAGAAAAGTACTTCCTATAAAAAGCGTCGCGCACTTGCGCCCAGGTAGTGAAGGATTGAGACTTCTGCATTCTAAACCACATGAGTGCGCCATCCTTCAATGTTGCCTCAAACAGCTTGAGACATGCATTCTCATATTGGGTATTGGACGCAAGGTTGCGCACCAATCCTTCGAATGTCCGCACATGCTAGTATGGGTCATCGCACTCCCTCCCATAGAAACTAGGGAGGCTGTTAAGGACACCAGGTTTAACGGTAAAGGCATTGCGTGCCTCTTGTATCTCTCGAGGGAACACAATGGGTCCGAGAGGAGTGGTCCTCTCGGGATAGAGGTGTTGCCTCAAGGACTGCTGATTGGCTACTCGCTGATCTCCCATCTCAACTGACTCTGTTTCCGAAACTGACTCTGACTGGTAAAGCGGATTACTGACACTAACTGACTCAAAAGGTAATTCTATATAAAGACCGCTAATGGAAATAGACTCTGACTGATGCTCAGCTGAGTCTGACTCTAAACTAGAAGATGAAGAACTAGAAAACACAGGCTGACTCGACCCCACTTCTTTTCGAACTAACTGATGGGTTGGGTCACGATAATAAAGAGGGTCCTGTTTAGGGGACACCTCCTTCTTTCTACCTATGGTGACTCAACTAAAAGACAAAGACACTAAAAATCACACTCTTGAGCACACGTCGCCGTCCCCTGCAATGGCGCCAAAAATGCTTGACCGACCGGGTGACTATGAATTAAACTAAAGATGCATCCCAAGCGTAGGACTCTCGACCGGTGCAGAACAATATCCGGAAGTACCGGAGTCGAACCACAGAGACGACAAACGGTGTTTGACTCAAAAGTGTGAAATTATAGTTTAACCCGGCTCTTAGGTAGCCACCCCTTGTTCAAAGATTAATTAACTAAGCTACCGAACTAGTTTACTGAATGCAGATTAAAAATGAGAGTACAGCTGAGGGAACCCAACGTCCGCGACTAGCCTAACCAATGTTTACTCGGGCCACAATTACTCTTTTTACTGATTTTAGAATAAGAAAAAGGATCCCTAACAAATGCGCACCACCTGTCACCAGATTCCGTGCGCATTTGAATTCCGGCGATGCCTGGGTTTTGTTTGTTAGAAGATTTTTGTTTCCTAAAATTGCTCAAAAACCAAGTTAATTCGGTCCCGAGGTAGAACATCAATTAGTCTAGTGGCAAAGCGCCTTCGCCCGCAGCCGCACTCTATACGACTACTTGCTCATGGCTCTATTGAACGCATCAACAATATTTAACCTAGCTCTAACCATGCTTTGAACAATTGAAATAAAAGCAAAAGAACAATACCACAGATTACGGAAGATTAACTAAACTTGAATATCACGCGAAAACACCAATCCAACAGCTAGAAATTTGAAGATCTGAATTAAACTTGAATGCTGAATTGAATTGAAAACTGCAGTCGAAAGTAGAGAGAATAAAACCTAAGTTAAAAGTCTGGAACCCTAATTTCGTGTGTTAAGAGAGTATTTATATGGAATCCCTTGCTAATTACAATTAAAATCCGGAAAAACGAAATAACTTCACGCGAGACCCAAAACGCCACCGTTCCATAGCCGAGATAAGCTCTTGGTAGCGCTACACCAAAAATGGTGTAGCCCTACCTAACTCCTTAAGAGCCGTTTGACCTTTGACCCCTCCTGTTGACCGTTGACCCTAAACCTCTCGGTAGCGCTACACCAAAATGGGTGTAGCGCTCCCCAAGGCTCTGTTCACTTTATGAGCCCTCTTGTGCCATTCTTGAGCGCTCCATCAAATTCCTGTAGCACTCCCTATGGGTTACGATCACTTCCACGTGAAATCCACTTCAACACTTAGACTTCTCAGCCTTTCTCACTCTCGGTCTACGTGCAAGCCTTCCCAATATCTTGAAATTTGTGCCAACATCCCTAGATTTCCTGCAAATCATGCTCAACATACAAAAATCACCACGTGCACATATCAAGTGGAAAATGAGGCTTAAACCGCACGTCTAACATGTTAAATTACCCTACTTAGGCGCTAAAAAGCATGCTTTCCACGCGCCTATCAGGTCCAAACCCCCTTGGGCTCATCAACCCATCCCCATTGTGGTTGCTAGATTTCGGCCCACTACAGGACCCTATAATAGCAATAACATCTGTGACCACTTTATTTCCTTTCATATTATCTGGAGAAACAACCAAAGCAAGTCCTCATTAATGGAATGATCTATTGGAAACTCATTGAGCTTGAAATGTGTGTTCAATAATTGAATGATCTTTTGATGTTTGGTGGAATTTTCGGTTCCTACGTTGTCATCGAACTTCCACCAATTATGGGGCAAATTAGGTTGAGCCCACCTAGTAAAGTTAATTCGCTACGGATATGAGATTCAAGCAATCAAATAATGCACTCCCATTTGATTACGTGCGACAAGCTAGAGTTCAAATTGCTCAGCCCATAATTCCCCGTATGGGGCTGTGGTGGAGGAGGAGGATGTGGTGGAAATCTCTATCATTATCTCCAAGAAAACATCTTTGTTGGTAGTTAAATTAGAGCTCAACCAGTTCTCTAGGTCCACAAATTCTTGTCGTGAACCAAGGGCAGCAAGTCGAATACCAAAATATGAAGGCACCATATCCAATACTTGTAAGAGTATCTGCAACACACAAGTGAAACAAAAGGCACATCCATTAAATCCGCAGTATTGGAGATAAGAGTATAAATGGAAGAGACACATGAAACGAGAAAAAGGGAATATGATGCACAAGGCTATTTCTGATCTTTGTGAGAATTCAGCAGATTAAGGCAATACACAATCACAGAACATAGCCCTTTATCAAATGAAATAAGAAGCTTTATTTGGTTTTGAATTGAGCAATGATCAGCTTAACAACAGAATCTTAGGGAGAACCTTCTCATCGACTATGGAAATTCTAGGACTACTTATCTGGGGGAAAAAACGAAAGACGAAGACCCTGTCAGACGAAATCCACCAAAGGGGAATAGGAATTGAGTTAACAAATATCAGTGATAATATATTCATCTCACATACAGCAACAATGTAAAAGCATTTGACTGTAGCACGTAGTATAGTGATACAGATGGCCATAACCATCGAGTGTCAATTCAACCATTGCAATTAGAACAAACAAGAAGTTGAAGTCAAGTGAATATTGTTCCAACTATTTGGGGTTTCAATGCACATTACATTATGTTGTTCAGCTACATCCCCACCACATATGGTCAAGTCATATTTCTTTAGAAAAATCCAAAACAAACTCTGTAGTTTAGGTATGACATACTACTTGACAAAAGCAATAAGTGCACTCCATGTGTTTACTTTTAGCTCCTGGAACATGCCACAGCTGAAGAATCACACCACTTCCAGATCTATTTCTAAGTATGATGGGAAAAATCTCATACTGGAGGAGGTTATAAGTAGTTTGCAGTATTATCTATACAATCTAACATGATCTTTTGCTAAATGAGGGTTCAGTTGACCAATAGAAGTAATGGTGCTTGAGATGGTGGTGGACTAAAAACAGAATTCAAAAATATATCCATTAATGAAAACAAATACTCCATGCTGAATTTCTTGCAGTCCTAACGATACAAAACGAAGTTTTCCTATGCTTTGTTCAACCATAGATACACTTCAGTCCTAGAAAACAAGTGCAATACAAAGATCACTAAATACAAACAGGTTGTTGTGAAAATAAAGGCAGTGTCACGAGTATCAACAAAGATGTTCTATGGAGGAAAACTATGTACAGTGTGCAAGCAATCAATAATTTCAGAAAGTCATGCCTAGCAACAAACCTGACATGCATGTCTATAAACTAACATAAAAAAGGAAAATGCCACCTCATCAGGGAAGTAGAACCCATCATGATCGAGGTTTTCAACAATAGTCCAATTGGTTTCAGGAGCTGAAAGTTCACATATTTAGAATCCGAAACCCAAAAAAAAACAAAAAAGAAAGAAAGAAAGAAGAAAGCACATTGAACTTACATATGAGGAAAGGTAAAAATACACAAATCAAGATAAAAAAAAAAGATGAAACAGATAGAACCCATGAGTTGCTTGATTGAATTGATAAGAACGTCAATATTCCATGAGCTCAACAATGGCATATCTGATGAACTGCCGGTGCTAAGAGCAGAACATAAAGTTGAAAATGAGTTCTGATTCTCCTCTAACTATACTCCACCAATCCAAGTAAAGAAATCCACAATGAATTGACATCACATATACACCTACTAATCTATACTAATCAATTTTCAAATAGCAACCAAACTAACAAAATATCACTTGTCCATCATTTTATAAGAATCCAGTTCCATTGTAAACAAAGATTGAATTGAATTTCCACAAAGAAAAAAAAATATCGGAATACACAATGGCAGAACGAGAGTTAACCTGTAAAACACCCCCAACATAAAACACTGCCAATTGATCTCTCAATTCCTCAGCACCTATGCCAACGATCAAAAAGAGACATCAAAAGAAAAAGTGAAATAATGCAAATAATAGCGTGGCAAAAAGAGGGTCAGATTGGCAATCAAAAAACACGTATTAGAGATTGGAGAGAGAGACCTGGTGAGATCGATCTTTGCACAACAACAGAAATGGAAGAACTAAAATTCCAGGAACGCTTTTATACACCGCCATTCCAACAGTAAAACGCCAGTTCAGCAGTAATCGAGTGTACTTGTTAGTACAGATTCAAACGGCGTTGTTCGACTGTACCACTTCCTCCTTATTTTCCGCCCGAAGTTTGAAGAAAGGAGAAAAGAGATGCATCCCGCTGCCCGCTGCCCGTTCTTGGCTGAGGAGAACAAAATGACACACGAAGCTGCCCGGATTTCTGCCCGCCCTTCCCACTTATTATGTATAGGTTAGATTATCATTTGCACGATAAAAAAAAAAATGTGGTGCAAAGTATAAGAATTGCATTAAACCTTTGCATGAAATAAAGAACTCTCTAGCCAATAATGAGAGGATGGTTGCCCCTTTCTATTCCTATTGGTCATATCTTGAAAGCGGATACGTTATCATCTGCACGTACCCTTGCAATTTGCTTGATTTTACATCACTAAAGCTCTGAATTTTGAATGAAGAAAGCAAGGTAATAAAGTCCATGGCAATTGCCTTCCGGGATTTTTTTTTTTTTGTACTGCGGAAGATCCCGGGATTTTATTTGGGGATATGATTCTACAACATAACGTTCCTTGAATTACTCAAGATTGGAGGGGTGGGGGGTACTATTTCACTAGTGAGTTTTTTATGTGCCAAAAATTAAGTTTGTCTCCACTCCTCTCCTGGCCATATCTTTGATCAATTGGGGATTACATTGGTAGAGTTATTGTTTTTCTTTTTTTGGGTATTGTTATTGTTGTTGTAAATTCACTTCAGGAATAAGTGCCAAAACTTTTGTCTATCTCCACTCCTCTCCCGGCCATCTCTTGATCAATTGGAGATTACATTGGTAGAGTTATTGCTTTTTTTTTTCTGGTATTGTTATTGTTGTTGTAAATTCACTTCAGGAATCATTATTTGATTTCGTATTGTTATTGTTGTTGTAAATTCACTTCAGGAATCATTATTTGATTCGTGGCAGTCACAGCCACGCAGTTTTGGTCCAGTGGTACGAGATTACGTCACATTGATTCTGTTAAATTTAACTCGACAATTAGCGAGTGTTGACAATTACTATATCACAACTTGACCATAAGTGTAGGTTTCTGAATCTCACAATTCAAAACCAAGGGACTACAATGAGGATTGGTGTAAAGTCCAGGGACAGTTGGTATAATTTTGTGGTTGGCTGTTTAATGGTCAACCTCAAATCCGAACTAGTGACCTGACTTTTCCATTTGGAATATATGTTACGAACAAATTCCAAATAGGGCTCCTATAAGTTGAAACATTGTTTCCTCCATAAACAAGAAAAACATGGGTGTGCCAAAGTGAACAAGAGCGCAAGTGTGAAAGGGTCTTCTAAAAACATCTCAAACTACTAAAATTTGGAAGAACAAAAATTGATGGATGAGAGTGCACTCTCTAAAATGCATAAAGGTGAGGGCATTAAGGGCACATTTGAAAGTCAATTAAAATTTGGACAAACATGTTACGGAAGTAAAAAAAGGAGAAACAAATTCGGACAAAGGGACCTTTGATAGCTATAGAAGCGAAACCAATTGCCCAAGTGGTAAGACGCTCTATTTACCGACACTAGAACCTCAAATAGTCAGCAAAGCACAAATGAAACCGAATCAGACTTTACAAACGCAACAACAAATTTTCTCAATATACAAATATTAGTCCCTACATGACTGCATTTGGCTTGTTAAAAAATTGAAGATGCTGTTTTTAACCAACTGTAACAAGGCAATGACAGAGAGAACAATACAAAAGACATATACCATATGTATTTAAAAACAACAAAAGGATAAACCATATCTAAAACACAAAAGAGAATCACAGAGTCACCTTACCCCATTGTCATTGCCATAACTTAGCATATTTTTTGGCAAAACCCAAGTCCACCCATTGCAGTTTAAAGATGGCATTGCCATTTCTCACACTTCATCCAAGCCATTTGATTTGCTTTGGATAATGAGTTGAGTTCCAATGGTTGGATTTATGACAATGCATTTGTGACAAAATAGCAGCGAACTGATGCAACACCATTGCTATTTTTTAGCTTTCTGACATTATAGCAAGCCAAAAAAAAATGGCCTTAGTGCCATTTTGACACTGATGGGTGGAGTTGCTCTTAGCAGTCAAAAGAATGAAAAGTGCAAAAGCACACCAATACATCACACATGTCCAAAACCAGAGGATCATGGATCTGCTACGGTATTCCACCATTCAAAACAATTTCTATCAGAAATCAAGGAGCCCTATGTGCACTAACATGAAAATTGTTGAGCAATATAAATTCATTGAAGGAGATTTCCATACTCATCAAAGAGATGTTGCTACCAAATTAGAGATCTTTTTACTCGGATTGAAGTTGATCAAACAAACCGAAGCTTCTTCATGATCAAGATCTAAGGGCCTATAGGTATAGTTTCTGTTCTCAGATCTCGTTTCGAGAAGATTTGCTGAAAAATTGATATTGTCGAATCCTTGAAAACCATTTCCACTGAATGTTATGTGAAACTATTTCTAAAAACAGATATGACACAAGGCCTTATGACAGAAAAGTGTTGGGTTTCCATGAGCTCGAACAACAGAACAAGCAATCCTAGTATTGGACGTAAGGAATAAACCAAAGAAAAGAAAGTTCTCTTCCTGAGCTATAAGCAAAACCAATTCCCATGTGGCTTTTTGATCTTTGCCGGTTATGGATTTGCATTTAGGGGGAAAAAATAGTTAAACTTTGATAGAACCTATTTGATGCTCTTCAAATCGCATGTTTAGGGCAAACAATTCAGATGCCTAATTAAGCCACCAACTTTAATGTAGTATTCTTAATAAAGCAAACAAAAAGGAAACACAGCCATAAGCTTAGAAAGAAAATTGCAACAATGTAGGTTTTAAACTGCAGACGGAGATAAAAATACAATTCAAATAAAAGCAAATTGAAAAGCTAAAGATCATCCATTCAAATTCTTCAGGAATCAAGGTTATGACTTATTACAGTCTACAGAAGATGAAAAGGAAAGTCTCAAAAGTCTCAAATTTTTGAAGAACCTAGGTTATTTGGCAAGCAGTTGGCAATGTGTGCTAAATAATATTGAGGCAGAAAGTGATGAAGCAATATCTCTTCAAATGAAAAATTAAGCTCACAATATTTGAAATACATGTGACTATAAATGCTCCAGTAATTAAGCAAAAACGAGAGAATCAATGAAGAAACTGATCAATCAACCATGTAAAGAATATTATGCAATGTGATTCGAAAAACTAAGTGATAATATTTCTGTCCACATTCTCACATTAATCAAAAACCAATCTAGCAAGAGCCTCGTGTAATGGGTAGCCCATGCTCAAATTATAACGTCCAACATGTCATTGCTTCGCTATTTCAAGCAAACCATTATAAATGAAATTTACCATCTAAAGGGCATCAGCCTACAGTGTCCAGGGTTAAACACCACGGGGAAAGACTTCTATAGAAATCACCCATACATGTAGACTGCAACACTAAACTGAAATCTCACCCTATCCCACCAGACTTCTTTAGATTTTTTTTCCCCATATAACCATATATTGTCCCTTGAGTTCCTCGACTTTTTTGGGGATATAGAGGGTCGTTATTTCAATGGTAAAATTTCTGAACAACTACTTCGTGCATCGCCAAAGGTTAGGTCTGTCTTGAGTCCTCCCCCGTCCTTAACCCCATCGATCGGGGTTTACGTTGGTAGTGTTATTGTTGTTATATAATCATATAGGACATAGCATGCATGACCCCAACCTCTTGGTCTCATATTTTCTATCCCACACTGAAATTTTTTATTCTCCAAGTTATTTGTAGCTTCTCGCTAAGAAAATTACCATTGCAAGCCTACCCATTAACCATAGGTAGCAAAAATGTTTCACATTGCCATGTTGCTAATTCATGTTTACCAATGGTCTTTTCTGTTGTTGTTGCTGCTGCCTTCGCTTCTGATTATTCTTGACAAGAGCATAAAGAAGCTCATTCCATGTATCAGGAACACTAGGGAGGCACCAATGGCTGCAGTCCTGATATCTCAATAGTGCCCGTCTCTCCTCCTCCATTAAATTTTTCTCTCTGTAGATTGAAGGGTGTGCATCCTTACGTAAATCAGTCATCTTCATCACACTCAAGTAGAAGACTGGGGTTTCCATCCCCTTCACCACCGTCTCTGACATGCTCATATTGGTAGATACTCTGTCAGATATGCCTCATTCTTGATTGGTTCAGTCTCACTGTCACATTGACCACCAGAAGTCCACTATCCACCACTACAATTATACAGAAAATTAAAAGGAAAAAACAAAATTGCTTTACTTCATTCAAATGTTGGGCAATCTACATTGGTAAGACTAGAGATGTCCAATGTCACCTGAAATGTGAAGCGGAATATCCTCCGAAGAACCCTTCCATCTAGCCCAAGTAGTCATAGCTTTCCAAAATGCCTCAACAACGTCCAATTCGCCATAAACATCACCTTCTTGATAATAACCCTTCCTGCAATCATTTTAGTGAGTTTCATATTTCTTGTTACTTTTCTAGGAATGTAGAAGAAATGAGAGAGAGAGAGAGAGAGAGAGAGAGAGAGAGAGAGAGAGAGAGAGAATACCCTAGGGATGTTTTCTCATGAGTCCATAAGTGTCCTGTATTGAAAACAAGGATGTCTGCACTTTTACATATATCAAATGACCTCTCAACAAGATCAAGCCTAAGCATTTCTTTCTTTGATCCATTGTCGTCTGGCATTTCCCATTCTTGAACAAAAAACGTAGATCGAAAGAACTCCACAGAACAATTGTAGTCCTATTTATACATCCGCAAATATATCAGCAAGGAAAGTTGTTTTAACAAAAATAAATCAAACTGATAAACCACCAATGTACCGCTTAGTTAGCCTCTAGCTAGTAACTACTATCTTTCTGATGAAATCTAACATCAATGTAAACGATCAATTTCATAAAGCATGAAAAATACTTCCAAAACTACTGATTAAAAGATTCACAAAATAAAATACAGAAATGGAAACTGAAAACCAAGAACCTACCACGAATGAAAACGAATATGAATTTTCAGTTCGAAATTCTTGTTTACCAAAGGCTTCAAAGATTTTGCTCTTATCCTCAACCGAATTTCTCAGCGTACAAACCATTGATTCCCACATGTTCCTATTCAGAGAGTCACCCACATAAACTAACCTCTTCCCTCTAAATAATTCCTACAAATCTCTACAATTTAACCTGAGATTCAAATCCAAAAAACTGATATTAAGAGAACATAGGCCAACAATAGATCAGCTTTAATAAAAAAATTCGAAAAAGGACATTATTGAGAATTACCTTGGGATATTAGACCCCTTCGGTTTCCACCTGAACCTCTCATACCCATTATTGCCCATCCTGGTGCAAAAACAATCAAATGGCTCATTAAATGAGCCCAATTCTCTTTTCTTTCTTCTGTTATCAACATACTGCTTGTCCATCACTCTGTTTATTCAGCAGGGCGGTTTGGTTTGGTTTGGTCTGGCAACATTTTTGTTTCTTTAACCCCATTTGAATCCAATACTTGATGAATGAGATCAGAACTTAGATGAATGAGATCAGAACTTCAAGATCTAAAATTAAAGAGTTCGAACCTGCACTGCAAGTGGTAGGAGGATCATTCTGGAGATCCTTGAACTCTTTCAAGATCCGATCTGAAGCCATGACGAAACCCTAGGTTCTGCAACCAAGGAAACAAATCAATTGGATGCACAAAATCTGTGTGTAAATACGTAGAGAGAGAGCAACAGATTATCGATTACATAGGATGAAACACTGATAAGAGAAAGATTGATGGGAACGTACCTCAGAGATCTCCACTCTTCTTAATCAAGTTTACGAGAGGATCCATATCAGCGGATCAATTTCTTTGGGCTCCCCTGGTTGGAGCGAGCAATGGTTTTCCAAGAAAGTTATTGCCAAAAAAGCTTGAATTCGAGCCGAAACAACACGACAACGGATTCAGTGGAGATGAGAAGATCGCATTCGAGTTGAGATTTGAAGCAATTGAAACCATATTTTGGATCGAAAGATGACTAAAGAGATAGGAAAGTATGTATATACAATTTTTTTTTTTTTTTTGAACAGCATATAGGAAAGTACATAAGAGCGTGTGGGTGTGGGTGTGTGTGTGTGTGTGTGTGTGTGTGTGTGAGAGAGAGAGAAGAGAGAGAGAATCAAATCCAACCCAAATAGTACATAGGAGGAAACTTCCCATTCCCAGAATCCCTGGCCAATAACTGCTGCAGAAATCCGTACCAAGCCGAAAAGAAGTACGCCAACACCCGCACAATGTCTTTAGTTTAGAGATGTGATAGGGCCTTTAGAGGAAAAAAATCTCTTGTTCCTTGATTTGGGGGAGGAAGTGTGTGTGAAGCAACAAAAATCTGTCCTTCCCCTCATACCTTCACTTATGTTTGTTAGATGAGTAATGTGGTTGGCTTCACTTTTCGCCTTCAAGAATGAGAAAGAGGGTTTTCAATCCCCATTCAGTCCAATTTCAACGAAGCGCAAACCCACTCAGCTTTAAACCCGTTAAAGGAGTTCGGCCCCCTGATGCAGTGTAGTCTCCGTTTTCTCATCTGGTTGAGCAGATTAGGCCCATAGCAGCAGAAGGGATGGAAAATGTGGCTAGAAATACTGCGGTTGATGCTTCAAAATTATTTTGGTAACCCAGGTTTATTAGAGCAAGAGTTGTGCTCTTAACTTCCATCATTGCATTGGCCTGCAATCAACGAACCGCTTATGAGATGAAATTGTTGCCAAGATGGCTAGGCAGAAAGAAAAATAGACATATAAAAGGGTAAACCCATCGTATAAGCCTAGTAATCAGTAGCAAGTAATGCTGCCCACGTAGGCAAGTGAATACTACCATCATTTCAAAGATCAAGTACTCATAAGCATTTCTTCGTCGATTTTGTTTAGAATTCATAGAGTCATGAACTGGCAGTGAAAATCACCATGTAGCAGACTGACTCTCAGACATAGAACAACGCACATAAACTCCCATTGCAATCGTAAGATGTTACCTGGAAGCTAAATAAGAATTGTTTTGTCATCTTTCTTACATTTACAATCGAGTGGGACTTATGTTTCTCATACATGACCGTAACCTCTTTGTGCCTGCCAAAAATTTCCACTGCTGAATATTTAGTCCAACAAGTGAAAAGCATTAAAAAAAAACAAAAAAGTAGTCTAGTTCCCAAGTTGTGCTTCAACATTTAATCTATATTCAAGTCATAGGTTGTAAGAAACCTCACTTGTCTTGCAACACCTAAAGTATGAAGGCCATCTTCGGCAAAGTTGTCGATGATCTCATGGGGCTTTTTGCAAGCATGTCTTCGAGTTCACAGAGATCAATAATCTGGCATACGCAACGGTGATTGAGCAGTCAAAAAATCCGAAACACAATGCATCGCATGGCATAAAAAATTGCTCATATGGAGGAGTACTGTATAACTTACTTGCTCCGGTGCACCCTTGTAGCTTCAATGCCAATTGCCATTAGAGTCGATGTAGGTTAATCTAGTTCTCACTTATCTAACAGATTGAATGGAAGGAAATGAATCTCGTTGATTCCTGCTCTTGCCTAAAACCATCATGAGAAAGCCGAAAATAACATCTAACTCAACAAGCCGGCAGATAGACAAAAAAAAAATGAAAATATAACCCAGTTTATTACGTCCTTAGGTTCAACAAACATCCCAACAACTGAAGCATCGATGGCATCATGGTTTTCGATCCTAGAGGCCTAGCAATGAGCAAGAAAAAGAGTCCACTTCAGCATCTTTCACTAACACCTGCGAAAATGAGTACACGTTCATCATTTTCAAAGCTTTTTTAGATCATGACGTCGGTCATTTTGAATGAAACACTCGTCTATATTTCTTTCGGGCTTATTATGAATGAAACAGCTTTTTGTTATTCAGTGTGGTCTCGTTTCCGCATCTTTTCTAGGTTATAAAGTCAAAATTATTCATGTTTCTGAATCAATTATTCAAAACACCTTTGTGTGGTACTTACATCTGACTCTTTTGGAAATAAACATTCGTTTTTCTATGACACATCATAAATGTAAAAATGTTTTTGGTGTTTTCTTAACAATAGGGTAGTTCCAAAAATTACCCATAGAAGCTTCGAATTCCAGGTTTCTCTGCAGACTTTTGGAGAACTAACTCTGAAAACAGAACCACACGGACTGTTCTGACATTCCTCGTGTGGGAGGATTCTTATTTGGAGTTTCACCTTTTTCATGAAATACATTTTTATCTTTTACATTAAACCAAAGAAATGGAGAGGATAATAGAACTCTGACATATTGATAAAACAAAAGCAGAACTAGAAAGGAGGCAATTGATAACACTCCTAGTTGACCAAATTACATTGAAAGGATATCAACAATAGTTTTCCACAATAACCAAATCAACAATAGTTTTCCACAATAACCAAGATGCCCCAGTAAATAACGGCATGAAAATGAATTTTCATTTCTAAATATAAGACAACACCACCGTGGATGCTAAAGTGCTAATGCAGATAAAAAGTGAAACTCTTTACGGAAGGGGTGTAAGAATCACATAGTTTTAGAAAATCTTTCAGCCTACAACACAAACTATAAAAAATAAATAAATAAATAAATACACGAACCACAGTAGTAATTGACTGTTATCTTAAGTACATAATCAGCAAAGACACTTGAGAAATTTCAAGTCAGCTTTACTTATGGTATTGGAATTTAAAATCAGCTCCTCCCTTTTTGCAGTACAATAATCTCGCAAGGAAGCTAATATTGACAATGTAGAGAGTACAAATTCTTCGTGAATCACAAGAAAACGAAAAACAGTTCCTGGGTTAACTTTGGATTGGGACTAAGTACTCATGAATAAACTTTCTAACATAAAAAGCAGGCATCATAATGACCAAATAGGCAAAAAGAAAAATCCTAATGATGCTAATACCAACATGATCCATGATGTAATTAAATGATTAAACTCTCAGCCAGATGAAACAATTGAAAGCTAACAGATTGTCTAAGTTGGAAGCCATGCTATAACAACATCATGTCTGGCTGCAAGGTTGAAGGAAACATCATCCCTGTGATGTCAGTTTGATCTCCTGATTATGTTGCCTCTCCTCTAGCTTATACCATTGACCAGGATGTTAAAGGTTTCTGCAAGCAGTTCACGCTGATTATGTTTGATTCAACAAATTGAAAGTTGCATGAACAAGCACACTAAATAACGGTCGTATGAAAATTTCAAGTAGAGTAAAGAAACTCCCTTGCCTTGGTTTTTGTTTCACAGCGAATATCAAGTTGATGCACATGTAATGACAATTCCCTAGCTACCTGGTACCTGAAACACCAGGGTAAGCAGTGACAGCCAGGCTCAAGCGCTTCATCAAACCTTCCAAAATGCTCCGTAATAGCAACTGTAGCTTGATGAACTTGAACACAACCCAATGCTTGACCCCTAGTTTGCTGTGGGATTCAATTATGCTGGTTAATCAGAAGTTCCAATATCAGCTTATACAAAATTATCGCAGATTGATTAAATGGAACTCAAAGCGGTAAAACTCATAAATTGAGAGAGAGAGAGAGAGAGAGAGAGAGATCTTTTTCTTTTTTTTCTTTTTTAACCCTTTCGGTAGTTGCAAGCAAAAAGCATTTCCAAGCACTTGGATACTATACATATAGAAATCAGCTACTTGCCTATTTCATTCGTCGCAATATTTCAACATGACTCACAATATACTCCACATTCGTTCTTATGGGAAGATTTAAGCAGTTTATAAAGCATCAAATAGTTTCTGTTGTTGGAAGGTTTAAGCAGCTTATAAAGTATCAAATAGTTTCTATAATCAACTAAGAACGAATGTGGAGTATACACAGTTTAAGCACTTTGTGTTCAATCTCTATTTCAAGATTTCAAAGTTCTGTTTTGCTTCCTATGAGGTCTGGGAAATCAAAGAGACCATACACAGTTTGGCGAAATTTCTTGAGAGAAACGGAAGCATCGGACAACACAAACAACAAGGTTAGTGAAAGCCTTAGGGTCCTATGACTCTCTTGCTATTGCAAGTATTCTTCATCAAAATAATCTGTAGTACATGAATCTCATCGAACTTAAACAAATAAAGCATGTCAACAAGCGATGAACTTATAAATATATGAATGAATGGTACTAACATATCAACCATCAGTAACATATACTCCCTCCGTCCGGATTTGTTGGTCCGTTTTGGGGATTCCAACTTTTTTTCCATTACTTTTTGTCCACTACTTTTTGTGTAACTTTTCCATATTTTAGCCTTTAACTTTTGAAAATGGACAAACATTTTCGGACTTGAAAAAGTATGTTTGTGGACCAACAAATCCGGACGGAGGGAGTAGATGATTCGCATCTTCTATGTTGAGACAAGAATTACAAACTACAGAAGAAAAGCAGAGGAAATGGACACTAACAAATCCAAAGGTCACAAATCTGACCGAACTATCTCTCTCTTCTTCCTCCTTATTCAATTCTCATTTCCTTTATTACTCACATTTCACATAAGTTTTGTCCCTTTTCTCTTTAGAAGCCAACTTGACAAAGTTCCCTTTTCTGATTTTTCTTTCTATAATTTCCAAAATCTAACTTGTCTTCGGTCTTCCATTCACTATCATGAGTTGTAAACGGTCATCCTGAAATAGTATGAACGCATGACAGGAGCAATCACTCCTAAAATAATGAAGTCACGAGAAAAAAAATTACCCCTGAAAGACCATGAACAAAAAAACACACAAGATTGATCTCCTCCTTCATTCTTTACCTAATCGAATCATAAAGCGAAATTCAAAATCAACAGATAGAAACTAAACCCACTTGAAAGCAATATCCTGAAAAAGAAAAAAAATTGGAAACTAGTCTACCTCTCCCTACCAGTAATAGCCACAAGAACACTTCCCATTTTTGTAATGGTGAAACCTATTGGCATCTCTTACAATAATTTCCCGGTTTTTAATATCAAATATGTACTTGATTGCCACATGGCAGTCACCACAAACACGCAAATTCTTCATCACCCGAATTGGATAATCCTCCAGGGTGTTCATTAGAGCAAAAGCAATGGCCAACTTTTCACTGTGGTGTGCCAAGTTGTTTTCCTTCTCTTCGGCCTCCATGTCGTGCAAAACAGAGCCGGTATCAGGCACATAACCCCTTAGCTTCATTTCCCAGGTCAATTCTTTCAAGTATAAATCAATCTCCATTAACTGCGGATGGGATTCATCACCTGTACAAAATTGGTGAACTTGGTTCTTCACCTCAAACCAGCTGATACCTGGTTCCTTCCTCACGCTCCTATCTCTCATCGCTTTCCTCACTTCCAAAACATCCTTCCATCTTTTAGCCGAGGCCTGAGTATTAGACAAAAGCACATACGAAGATGAATCATGCGGATCAATCCTAAGGACTTCTTCAGCTATTCTTTTAGCCATATCAGCATTTTTATGGATTTTACACGCAGATAATAAAGTCTTCCATATGATAGTATCTGCCTTTACAGTCACAGTTCTTATGAAAGATTCTGCTTCCTCCAAACGCCCAGAACGCCCAAGGAGATCAACCACACAATTATAGTGTTCTAGTCGAGGGTCCAGTTTGTATTTCTCTACCATCGTATCAAAGATCTCAATTCCTTTATCTTTCAATCCACAGTGACTACAAGCATAAAGCAAACTTAAGAAAGTAACATCATTTTCCTCCAACCCTTCTTGATCCATCCTATTGAACAACTCGATGGCTTCCTTTCCCTTCCCATGAAACCCATAAGCAGCAATCATTGAGCTCAACACAACAACATCAGCTTTTTCACTTTCTGAAAAGGCATTTACAGAATCGTCCAGACACCCACATTTGGAGTACATACTAACTAGTGAACAAATTACACCCACATCCCTGCTATAGCCAGTTTTAACAGCCTCTGCATGGATCTGTTGGCCTTGGCCAAGTGTTGCTAACTCCGAACAAGAACTGATTACACTCACAAATGTGATCCTGTCAAGCCTAAAATCTGTCGTTTTCATCATATTATACTGGTCCAAAGCTCCCTCAGAAAACCCATTTTGAGCTCTTCCTGCGATAAGAGTGTTGTAAGCAACCACAGTTGTTACCGGCATGGCCTTGATCACTTTTTCTCCTTCTCCCAAACTTCCAGACTTCATGTACATATGAGCCAAAGAATTCCCAACAACCGAATTCGACTCCAACCCGGATTTCACCACGTACCCATGAACCTGCCTACCCATATTCAAATCTTTCAAACCAGCACAACCTCTGAACACACTCCCAAGAGTGAACCCATCCGGAATAAACCCCAAACTATGCATTTGAGAAAACAAACTCAACCCCTCTTCGTTAAACTCGAACTGGGTCAGACCCAAAACCATCACATTCCACGTCGCGACATTACGTTCAAGCATTTCATCAAACACCCGGTGCGCACTCTCCAAATCACCATTTTGGACAAACCCACCTATCAAAATGTTGCAAGACATGATGTTCCTCCTGGGCATTACATCAAACAGCCTAACGGCGATTCTTAGGTCTCCAATTTTGGCATAAGCGTTGAGAAGATAGTTGGTGACACACTTGTCCAGGAAACAACCAGATGTGACGATCAATGAATGGAGCTGTTGGATGACGGAAAGTGATTGGGTTTGAATGCATGATTTGAGGAGGGGAGAGAAGAGAGGTGGGTCTGACCATATATGTGATCGGAAGGCTTCGAATGCCTCTTTGAGGAGGCCTTTGGAGCAGAGGGTTGTGAATTCAGTAGGTGTTTTGGAGGTGTTTGTGCATAGAAAACGAGGGGTAGGAGTGTGCAGTGAAATGGAGTAGCTGAGGGGCCTAACATAACAAGAGTACCTTCCCATGCATTTGGGGTTTTGGTGGGACGTGTTAGGTAAAACCTGGTGGTCTGCTACAAGTATTTGGCTTTGGCTTATTTGTATGGATGGCCCAAAAGTATTAGCAAATTGTCAATTTGGTCTCCAATATATAAATCGTGTCTATTGCATCCCAATATTCAGAATGTGTCTTTAATTGGTCCTCGACAACTCCGCGTTTATCGTTAAGTGCAGGGTATTTTTAGAAGTTCAACTCAAAACAACCCCCACCTGCCACCACTTCATCTTCCACCTCAAAACAATCCCCATCCCCATCCCCAAACCCAAAACTCACTCTTCGATTCCACTCTCCGATTCCAGTTCACAAGTCAAACACAGTACAAAAAATAAAAATACGAACACGAATCAGGAGATAGAACAGAATATGCTCACTCTCTGATTCCACTCGTCACAGCATGATTTAAAAATAAATAAAAAATTCTTGGAGAAGACTCCTCGAAGAAACAAAATTGGTTACCACTGTTGGGAAACGAATCCCAGAACTCAGTAATTATGCGTACAGATTAAACAACAAAAATAAACACAAACCCTACAAGGCGGAATTAGGGTTTACCTCTCATCCGTAGACACGAACGCTGGTTGACTTGTTTATTTTAGAACTTGACAGACCTAATTACTATATGCAACAAACTTTGCTCGACAGTACCTCATGATCTTCTGCCATATTCCCTTATATCTCGATCATGTAGCCAAGTGTGGACTTCTACATGATCTCTTTGTTCTCTCTCATTCAGCCTCTATTCTAATCTTCTGAATGACTATATGTGACCTAGAGAACATAACGATATATTTATAGGGCTAGAGCAGGGACCTGAGGAGAAATAAATCTGGGCTCCTTGTGTAAATAAGAAAACCTAATCCCACCGGGATTCTATTCTTATTTCACAAATTATAATTCACACCACTAAAGAATTATAATTGCACTCCCATCTTTATCTCGATTATATTTCGAGCTCCACGTTATTAAATACTTATTAATCTCCCCACGTTAAGATTACAGATACCCGTTGATTAAATGTCGATTACTAACAATCTCCCACTAATCAACATCTTATAAAACACCTTAAGACTAACCACTTAACTTATTCGATATGTCGGATACAAACATCCACCTGTAGGGTTTGACATAACCGAAACTTATAAGTTTACTCAAGGGGGTATCATCAATCTCTAACGAGACGTGGATTCTATCAATAATTAATATCCATATATTTCATGCATATAATGTCGTGACCCAACTCACCAAGACTATTGACCGTGAAAAAGATCTCACTTTATAATGAATCAAAGTCAACAACATTAAATGTATATATGTATTAATTATATCCGGATTAAGAGTATAAGTATTCTTAATAACTATAAGGTTCTAATTGTCTTAAAATGTCAGTACTAAGACAATTACCTTAAAGCGGTCATGTTCAATACACACAAAATGTACTAGCACAATGAGTCGGAACTAGAACCGTTCCCTGTAGTCAAGACAAACCTACTAAAACATTGTACTACAATCCTACTGATGGTGTGTCAAATTTCATCTAAGATTGTGATCCAAAACTTATATTCCACAAGAACCGATGATCCAATCTTCTGTGTGTAAGCCGTACTCTACACACTGGATCATCTACTATGTAGAATAAAAGACACATGCACAATATACAATTATATCATGCAAACATTGCCCATAATAGATTCTCATCAAAAAATGGATAAAACTGATTAATAATTAACTAATTAAATATTAATCCATTACATAAAAGCATGACTTTTAGTATAAGTTTCTAACAATCTCCGACTTAGACTCAAAACCATGTTGCCACGCATCTCACTTCCATTCCCTTTACGTGACTATCAAAAGTCTTGGCATGTAAGCCATTTGTAAAAGGATCTGCTAGGTTGTTTGCTGATGCAATCTTGGTCACAGCTACATCACCTTTCTATACGATCGCTCGAATCAGGTGATGCTTACACTCGATATGTTTTCCCTTCTTATGAATCTTTGGCTCCTTCGAGTTAGCAACTGCACTACTATTGTCACAATAGATTGAAATTGCTGACTGTATCGAAAGTACCACTTTTTTTTTCTTTTCTTTTTTTTTTGGGTAAATTCGAAAGTACCACTTCTAGATCCATCAAGAAGTTCTTGAGCCAAACGGCTTCTTGGCTATTTCAAAAACTGCCACATACTCAGCCTCCATGGTGGAATCTACAATACACGATCACTAGATACTCCACCAACTCATGGCTCTACCTCCTAGGGAAAACACATATCTCGATGTTGACTATCTGGAACTCTTATATAACATAAGTCTTAATCTGCGTACCCACAAGGCACTAGACTGTCTGACTGGTACACCAACGTATAATCCTTAGTTCTTTTCAGATACTTGAGTATACATTTTATATCAATCTAATCTTCTTGTCCAGGGTTAGACTGAAATCTGCTAACCATGCCGACAACAAAGCAAATATCAAGTCTAGTTCACAGCATAGCATACATGAGGCTTCCTATTGCTAAAGCATTAGGAACTCCCTTCATTTTCTCCATCTCCTCAGATGTCTTAAGACACTGATCATTGGATAGATTGACTCCGTGTCTGAAAGGAAGTAATCCTTTCTTGGAATCCTGCATGCTAAAACGGGCAAGGATCGCATCGATATAGGAACCTTGAGAAGCCCAACATCCTTTGCTTGATCTTGCAAAAATTTAATCCCAAGGATGTGACCGGCTACTCCTAAATCCTTCATATCGAACTGGTTGGATAACAACAACTATACCAAAGATAACACTCGACATCATTTCCGATGAACAAGATATCATCCACATATAGCAATACAAACACCACCACATTTCCATTGCGCTTCTTGTACATACACGACTTATCCAGATATTGATCAAAACCAAAAGATTTGATTACTTGATCAAAACGGATGTTCCAAGACCTAGATGCCTGCTTAAGTCCACAAATAGAATTCTTAAGACTGCACAACATGTGCTCTTGATCATTTGTCAAAGTTCTGCATCTTTATCTTGTAGTGCCTCTTTGTAGTTTCATGGTTTGGCCTGTTGTTCTTCAGGGATCATATCATAAGACTCTCCCAACAACGTATACCGATTGGGCAAAACAATAACCCTCCCACTACGACAAGGTACTGGTGTGTTAACAACAATTTCATGTGATGTAACCTCTTGTACTTAGGTATTGAAGAAGCCTGTGCCGGTCTATTTTCTCTCAATTCTTCTAGAACAATCTTACTACTGGGCTTGTGATCTATGACATAGCCTTCCTCTAAGTATCAAGCATTGGTGCTAACAATGACCATATGATCCTTAGGACTATAAAATAGAGCAACTTTCGTTCCTCTAGGGTACCCCATCAAAACAAACAAACATTTGTCCTTGATTCCAATTTATCTGCTTTCCCTTTCAGCACATGTGCTGGGCTACCCCAATTCTGAACATGCCATAGCCTAGTTTTGCTCATAGTCCACAGTTCTGTGGGTGTAGTTGGTACTAGCTTAAATGGTACCAAGTTAAGAATGCACGCTATTGTTTCTAGTACATGTCCCCAAAAGGAATTTAGTTAATTTGAATAAGTCGTCCCTGATCTCACCATATCCATAAGAGTCCTTTCCTTCTTTCTGCTACACCATTATGTTGTGGCATACCTAGCGCAGACAACTTGGATTTAATCCCTTCTGCTGCCACTAGCTCCTAAACACTTCCAAGAGGTATTCGTCACCACGATGAGTTCGCAGTGTCTTGATACATTTATCCAGACGCTTTCCCGTTTCCGGTCTATGCTCCTTGAATTTCTCAAAGCATTCGGACTTACGGTGTATCAAATAAATGTAACCATGTCTTGAGTAATCATCAATAAAAGTATTGAAATACTCAAAACCACCTCTACCCCGGATGTTCATAGGTACACACAGATCAAAGTGAACCAATTTCAACGTTTCCTTGGCTCTCCCTTTTCCTGAAAAAGGGCATCTTGGTCATTTTACCTTCCAAATAGGATTCATAGTCCGGAAGTGCCTCCACTTCTAATGAACCCAAAGATCCATTTCTAACCAGTCTAGAAATTCTATTTAGATTAACATGACCTAGGCGTAAGTGCCAAAGATACGTTTGGTTCAACTTATCAGGCTCCTTTCTCTTATATGGCAATCTATTAGTGTTATTCAATTCGTTTAGTTGCATTGTAGGAACGATATCATTAATAACATAGAGATTGTCATCTAATGAACCATAACAGATAAAATGTTTATTTAACTTAATAACCACAGAGTTATTAAAAATAAACCAAATATCCATTTACAACCAAATTAGAAACCGAAACTAAGTTCTCCTAATTCAATTATCATAAAGACAATCTCTTGAAATTAAACGCCTACTGCAACTGCTACTACTTTTGTAGTACTTCCCATATGTATAGATAAATCTCTTCATCACTAAGTCTCCTGGTTTCCTGGAACCTTTGCAATAAATTGCAAACATGATTAGTGGCACCCGTATCTACACACCAGGTACTGGTAGATAACACCGCTAAACATGATACAACTGCTAGTGAAAAAAAAATTCCTTGATTATTCAATTTATTGAGATAATTCGGATAACCTTCTTCTAGTGTCCTTTCTGCTTATAGTGAAAACACTTGTCGTTAGGCTTTTTCACTCTACCTCCAAGCTCATAAACTGTCTGAGGAACCGCGGCTTGTTGTTGAACCTTTTCCTGCTTCTTGTTTCCTTCCGGCTAAGAAGTAGAAACTTTTTCAACTACACTCACAGTTGTCTATTTATTAACCAAAAGACCCTCGGCTAATTTAACTCTCTTTCAGCAGTTTCGTCAAATAATAATATATTTTGTTCATATTGTAATTCAGGCGAAACTGCTGAAAAGGTTTAGTAAGTAACTGGAGCACAATATCAACCTGAGTTTCCTCATTGATTTCAGCTCCTGGGATTTCTAGTTCATTCAGAAGACCTATTATCTTCATAACATAATCCCCTTACTAGGGTTCCTTCACCAATGGTTAATTCCCCAAATCCCACATTACAACTTGCCTTGCCGCACCTCAAACCTTTATTTTAGGTTATGCATCATGACATAGGCAGTTTCCAAAAAACTGATGCTGATGTTGCAATACATTCGACATAGAAGAAAAATGTAACACCCGCCATCTCATCAGTTGTAACCCAATCCTTATATACCGGATTTCAAGTTCTGTTGCAATTTCAGTGGGTTTGATAGAGCACACTTCAAATAACACAAGTTTGGTCCCCTAAGCAGTCGACACAATATCCAGATCCTTTTCTAGTCAATATAATTAAGACCAGTGAATTTGTTTGACAATGTCATCAAGTGGATTGAAAGAGACCATTTTTTTGAATCTGAGAATCACATAACAACAATTATGAAGGGCAAAACTTTTTGTATTTCTATTAAATTGGTTCCCTCAACCAGTCTATTAAAAGAAAAACATTAGCAATCCTACACACCGTGAAGAGTATGCCTCGATGGGTAGGTCCACTACTCTTCATCATTCGTGTAGATAGGCACAACCTTTTAATTTTACTATCAAGACACTAAACCGTGCCCAATAAAATTAAATAGCTAATTTGCTTCGGTCCTATAAATAAAAGCAGTGACTCATATGGAGAGGATACTTGTTATTTATAGCTAAGTGTATACCATTACCTAACTTCAAGATCCATTGTTCCGTAATGAACTACCCCAGATGGAGGAGTAGTCCACACAACAATTATCTTGGAGCTATCCTCTAAGAAAGTAAGTACCGATGATGCCATAATTAATTTCGTCCGATGGGGAGGAAGGTACTAAAACCAACACACAAAACTTAATTATATCATCTACATACTAGTAATGGAGACCATGGGATTTATACAAAATAAACTCCCTCTCCCACTTAGTTATTTAAAAAAATTGTGAGGGTTATCAAAATTAACATGTTTGCAAAAACCGTGATCTAGGTCAAAAGCCAAATATTACCATTTTGTCCAAATATGGTAAACTATCACACATGCAAACAAGATGAATATACAAATATTCATAAAAAGGAAACATAAATAATATGTATCCCAACTATTATGGTCAAAGATGCAATCCTTGAGCAGTCAGGAATCCTTCGAGTCTTGAAATCCTTAAGCAGTAAGGAATCCTTTCCAAACTTGAAATCCTTGAGCAACACATATGTTGAAGACTTAGATACTTTGAATCAATCAAGGAAACCAAAATCCAACCATACTTAGGCAAGAAAAATCGGATCTGAAATTTTTCCCGAGTAAACTGCACAGCCTTCAGTATTTTGGACTTTTCTCCCTCATCTGAACTCCGATTGAACTGATTCCAATTGGGTTGGATTCGAAATTCAATTATCTACAACTTATGTGAAGAACAGAATTTCCAATTTCGATATTTACTCGGTCAAAACAGCCTTGCAATCTGACCCTAAAAATCTGGAAAAATTCTGCTGTGAGCCAAACATTCTTTTTTCTTGACAAAACTTATCTTCTTGTCAAAAAAAATTGTTTTCTCCGTATATCCTTGAGCAATACATATGTTGAAGACTTAGATACTTTGAATCAATCAAGGAAACCAAAATCCAACCATACTTAGGCAAGAAAAATCGGATCTGAAATTTTTCCCGAGTAAACTGCACAGCCTTCAGTATTTTGGACATTTCTCCCTCATCCGAACTCCGATTGAACTGATTCCAATTGGGTTGGATTCGAAATTCAATTACCTACAACTTCTGTGAAGAACAGAATTTCCAATTTCGATGTTTACTAGGTCAAAACAGCCTTGCAATCTGACCCTAAAAATCTGGAAAAAATTCTGCTGTGAGCCAAACATTCTTTTTTCTTGACAAAACTTATCTTCTTGTCAAAAAAGATTGTTTTCTCCATATCGTATGCCCCATTACAGAATCTGTAATCTTACAACAGATCTATATATCTAAAACGATACAACTGAAGAAACAAAGATTACATAAAAAAACTTATGCCTCCCACATACTACTATTACAGATTACAAAACTAAATTTGTAATAAAAAAACAGTAATAGTAACCACGCATAAAACAATTACAAAGCGTGGGATCCAATCACACAATCAAAAACATGCGTGACCATAATAGTGGGATAATCGATTCTGCAAAATAGACGTTAGAACAAACTAGAACTCTGCAAAACAACGATTAACATAGTTCTATATCTATGTTCTACGGACAACATGGCTTGTTTAATCCATACGCATGATTACAGCCTGCTCTGATACCACTGTTGGGAAACGAATCCCAGAACTCAGTAATTATGCGTACAGATTAAACAACAAAAATAAACACAAACTCTACAAGGCGGAATTAGGGTTTACCTCTCATCCGTAGACACGAACGCTGGTTGACTTGTTTATTTTAGAACTTGACAGACCTAATTACTATATGCAACAAACTTTGTTCGACAGTACCTCATGATCTTCTGCCATATTCCCTTATATCTCGATCATGTAGCCAAGTGTGGACTTCTACATGATCTCTTTGTTCTCTCTCATTCAGCCTCTATTCTAATCTTCTAAATGACTATATGTGACCTAGAGAACATAACGATATATTTATAGGGCTAGAGCAGGGACCTGAGGAGAAATAAATCTGGGCTCCTTGTGTAAATAAGAAAACCTAATCCCACCGGGATTCTATTCTTATTTCACAAATTATAATTCACGCCACTAAAGAATTATAATTGCACTCCCATCTTTATCTCGATTATATTTCGAGCTCCACGTTATTAAATACTTATTAATCTCCCCACGTTAAG
Organism: Vaccinium vitis-idaea; assembly: GCA_963854785.1. Classification (NCBI taxonomy): domain Eukaryota; kingdom Viridiplantae; phylum Streptophyta; class Magnoliopsida; order Ericales; family Ericaceae; genus Vaccinium; species Vaccinium vitis-idaea. Next base: position 39,902,483 of record OY978216.1, read on the forward strand.
ATTACAGATACCCGTTGATTAAATGTCGATTACTAACAACCACGACAAAGGGAGGTCAATGAAATTTACCAGCACACACAAGTGGGGATGGGAAATTTGAAGAAGTAACCGTCGCCACGTTTTCGGTTGCAGGCTAGGGCACCCATTGGTACGATCTGGGAAAAATCCCTCGGCAACTTTTGAAGCCCAGTCGTTGAGAACGCTGGAGATAATGCAAATCGGGGGGCGGCCTTCTTCGGCAGTGATGTCACGGGTTTTTGCCAGTATATGCTTATGCTAGAGTTTTTTTCTTTTCTTTTTTTCTAAAATGAGAAATATATGCTAGAGTTTAAAGCGTAATTAATCCTTTTATTCGTGTAGCTTCTTTATATTGTTGAAAAACAAAACAAAAAAAAACAAAATACTTTGTGTAGGATGGTTCATGCATTGAATAGTATCTTATTCCGGGGAACTTAAGTAATTAATCAGTATATAGTAATCCAGCTAATTTTTTTAATTCTTTTATTGACGACGACAGTAATGGAATAAAAAAAAATGAAACTCATTCATTTTTTTTCTCCTCCCTCGAAACAAATAAACAAGCTCTTATTCTTCAGGGTTGGCTAAACCATCGATTGACCATTTGATATAATTGATACTAGCAATGCTATGCACATCGCGGCACATAGCATAGTCTCGTTAATTTGAATCCGTTTTTAGTTCTTTAGTCGAGAGAACGGAAGGACAAACTATTTTGATAAAAAATAAAAAAATAAAAATAAAGAAACGGACTAAGGGCATCCACAATGGACTCCCTAAAAATAGCTCCTAAGTTAACTCCTAAGGTATACACATAAGCCTAATTGGGACCCATTTTTCACTCCTAGAGCTTGCTAAATTTAGAGAGCATATGTGCACTCAATGGGCTAGCAAAAACATTCTCTATTTTGTGAGGAAAAAAATAATAAAAAGTGTGGGTCCCATAAATTGATAAGTTAAAAAAGATTAAAAGTGTTTGGGTCCCACTTAAATCTAGCTACAAGGCTACTTAGATTTAGCTAATGAGTTAGAAGCTACTATTGGGAGCTTGTATTGGGAGTCCATCGAAGACCATTATTGATCAAATGGCTTGCTAAATTTTAGGAGTCTCACTTAGGAGTCATTTTAAGAGCGCATTGTGGATGCCCTAATTGAGTTATTAATGACGTAGCTTTTAACGAAAAAAGTTGGGTTTTTCAGCCATCTCAATGAGATATTAGCTTCCTCCGTTCAAAAAAAAAAAATGAGATATTAGCTTCATAATTAGGAGCTTATTAAACTTTATTTTTACCACGAAGAAGTCCAACCTATGTCACCTTTCATGAAGAGAAAATGGTCCAATTCATGCAACCCCGAAAATTACATGCATCATATTCATATATCGAAAAGTCTGTTCACACATACATCAATGTACAGATTATGCACAGACGTCATTGCAGGGACCACCTCAGGTCTCACAAAGATAATTTGAACTGCTCATTTTTAAAAAATATTTTTTATGAGTCCCTATAAAAATCAACTTGATATTGGCAAGGGTTTTTTCTGAATTCGTAGGGCAAAATTGAGTGGTTCGCCCAACAAATTATGAGAAAAACCTCATACCGATTTTCAATTGAACTATTTTTTTACAATGATCATAAAATAATAGTTTAAGAAAAATAAGCGATTTGAATTATCTTTGCAATACTAGACGTGGGCCCAGCAATGACGTCCGTGATACAACCATGTTTGTGCGAATTGCAAAGCTGATCATATAATGCTGTCATACATACTAGACATATAAAGCTGTCATATATAATTAACTTTAATAACTTTAATTCTAAGTTGTGTTATTATTGACGACATACTAAATGACATGAACTAAACGGACAAAAATGTTAAAAATCTGTTGTTCCTAATTAAGAAGAATTTTAATTGGTTTGGGCTACAATTTTATTGAATGATTGAGGTTTGTATATTATTTATTTTCCTTATGGATATGTTCTCCCCAGCCTCCATTCTAGTAAATTCTTTCCTTTTAAGCTTCCTAACTTTAAAAAATCTAGCCGTTATACGTTACCAAAATTAAAAATTAAAAATAAAAAACACTACAACCTAGCTCCAATTAATACAAAATCTTGTATAAAAACATGCTTAGATTTAAGACAACTCAAACAAAAACATTCATTGATCCACACAAATCTTATTCTTGATATTCTTTTCTTTTTTTCCGAGAAATAGAAATCTTTCATAGATTGTAGAAAATCTTTGGGGATGTCGAATTCAACAAGGTGTGCAGCTTGCAAGTCTCTAAGAAGAAGATGCTCTCAAGATTGTGCATTGGCTCCTTATTTTCCAGCTAATAATCCAGAGAGATTTGCATGTGTCCATAAGATTTATGGGGATAGCAATGTTACCAAGATATTAGAGGTAACAAATATATCTAAATACATTCATTTATATTCTTGATTAATGAAACCAAATGCATATCTTCATCAGGTTTTTCTAGTTATGTTCTGTTTCTTTATGGAGAGAATCATACTTGTAAATATTTATAAGGATGGCAGGTCTTGATTAAGTAGGATATATAATTCGTGAGGAAGAGACATTAGAATACTGTTTTTTTCTGTTTGACAAAAATTTAGAAGTGATTTAGTATTTCGGGTTATAAAAAATAAAAAAATAAAAAAGCAATTTGATGATTAGTATCAGAATAAGTACAATTTTTCTAAGGTCAATAATTCACAATATCGGAAAAAAATACACATTTTCATTGGTCAATCATCTATCAACATACTTACTACTTAATATTAAAAAAAAATACACATTTCTAAGATTTCACTTGGTTAATCAATCATCAACTTACTTAATAGTAATCAACTTACTTAATACCCCAGAAAAATACGTGTCTCACTAGCCTAGCTGGAATATTTCTTCTGTAAAATAGTGATGTTTTTGTCAAACCCGGTAAATGGTCGTGCCACCCCGGCTCCGCCCTTGCATAAATGATGAATCTTCTCATATATATGGGGTTTTTTTCGTTTCTGTTTTTAATCTACTAAACATAATTCAAAGGTAAAGAGAGCTATTGAAAGAGATTTTGTAGTCTTTCGTTAATTAGCATTTCGATCAGAACAACAAATTGACATTCATGACTGAAATGGGAATATATGTTCGGAAAAGGTTTTGAAGACCTGGTTCTCACTTTATACGGATTGGACCCCAATGTCAGACTCATGTTTTCTCTCTAATCACAATTTTTAGAAACTTTACTCTAGTGCATACCTTATGTGAGATGGGTCTATGAGATCCACTTCAAAGACCCACACAAATGATCCAAGCCGTCCATTAGTTCTAAAATTATTCTTTGACTCAAAAATTTAATTTTAGAACTAATGGACGGCTTGGATCATTTGTGTGGGTCTTTAAAGTGAACCACACGGACACATCTCACACAAGGTATGCACTAGAGTAAAATTTCTAAAAATTGTGATGAGAGAGAAAATATGAGTCTGACATTGGGGTCCAATCCATATAAAGTGAGAACCAGGGCTTCAAAACCTTTTCCGAACATAGTGTATATTTCTCAAAACTTTTAGTGGCCACCAAAAAAATATAATGTCTCGGACGGAAGAAGAAGAAAAAAAAGCGATCAACAAAAGGTATGGTGTATAACCGTGTATTTCGTAAAAAAGGAAGAATAGTTTTGAAAAATCAGGGTTCCTTAATAATCTATTAAATAAACAACCCTAATAGTATGAATGCAAATCAATAAGTTACCCAGCACAAATCACACAAGCAATCAAACAGATGAACGCACGATATACGTGGAAAACCCCTGAATGGGTAAAAACCACGGGAAGGAATCAAATCACTATAATCGTTGTGCAATTACAGATATACCTATCCAAACGAAGTAAATCCTCACAACGTTCTAAGTATCACCTGCCGAGTCACACGTACACCGCACCCAGTGATCTTGATCGCCAACGCCTTGAATCGCACAAGCCTTCCAATCCTTTGCCTTTCGAACTCTACGAAAGGGCTTAACCTAAAGAACGATGATCTTGATGTAAAATCCTCTCGAAGATTATTTATTGGCTTAGAGAATCAATCAATCTTTGAAGTTCTTCGAGATTCACAAACCTTAGCCGCCACAGATGTTTGGAGGTGGAAAATATGAGTGGTGGCCAAGTTGTCTTCACAAAACCCTAGCCAACGTTATATTTATAAGCTTCAAAATGTGCTTGAGTAGGTTCGGAGTTGCTCGAGCAAGTTACTAAAGGCAGCCCATTTGCTTGATGTGTAGCTCGTACGTTGCTTGAGCAAGTTTCTTGAATTACATCAAAATAATGACCGCAATAAAAAGAATTACATATTGATTTCCTTCCACACCTAAACAGACACTCTAAATAATAAAATTACAACTCGATGTAAATGTGTGTTTTGTCAAACGGAATTGTGATAGGCGCGCAATGTCACAGATATAAGCACCTAAGTAGGGCAAATTAGCGCATTGGAGGCGCGTTTTATTCCATTTTCCACTTGATGCGGTGTATCTTTTGGTTGGTCTTTGTATGTTTTGATTTGTAGGAAACAGGCCAAAAGAGCACGTAAAGAGGACACAAGGCAACCGGGCATGTTGGAAACCGGTGGGACCCGAGCAAGGACGACCAAACAAGCTTAAGGAGCATTTTAGCAGGCTCGGTATCGATACAGGGAATCCTCTGTATCGATACCCAAGCAACCATAGCTGAACAGAAGCTACGGGTATCGATACAGGGATTCCCCTGTATCGATACCGAGAGCCCTAAATTGGCCGTTTGACTTTGCCACGTGTTTTGACTTCGGGAAGGACATAAATACCTCGTTTTTGTTCCAAATTAGGGTTCGAACTTTGATTATTTTTCTGGCAATTAGCAGCCGACTATTTTCCTTTGGAGATTCTACTTTCCGGAGTTTTTCATTGAAGTTTTGAGGTTTTGTTCGAGGATTCACGTATTGCTTCGGTAACTTTCTGTTTTATTTACATTAATCTCAGTTCGCGGGAGTTTGTCCACGATCTGATCTCAAATCTTTGTTTTAATTCATATTCAATTATGAAAGCATGTGTTATTTCAGAATTTTCTTATTTGTTCAAGTTGTTATGAGTGAGTAGTCTCATAGGTATGGTCGCGGGGTGATTAACACGCCGTGGCCAGGGCTGGATTTGTTCTTGCTCCTATTTTCAAAATCAATAACGGAAAAAGCAATTTTAGATTATTAAAGAACTTTCGTTGGACGAATCCGAGCTTTGTCGGAGCCCATGTAACACGGGGAACGGGGGACCAAAACTTGTTCTTCGTTGTACATGGGTAATGGCGACCGCGAGGATTCGCATCTTCGGGGTATCTTTTTCTCTCTAAAATCAAATGTTTTCTTTGAAACACCGAATGGAGTGGGAACTATCCAGACCTGGTCACTGGTGTTTTGAACCCTACGACCGTACTTTCTTTTAAATAATCTAAGTAAAACCAGAAATTCTCTTAGTTTAGTTAATTTTTCCATCAAATCACAAAGGGTGGCTACCTAAGAGCCGTGTTAAACCTTACAACCCGAGTTTTTAGTTAAGCACTCTCCACCGTCCCTGTGGATTCGATTCCGGTCTTACCGGGTATTATGCTACACCGGTCTCAGCCCTACGCTTGGGGCAACCCATTAATTTAGGTTTAGGATTCGGTCAAGCAAATTGCCAAAACAAAGGAATCCGAAACTTGGTCCTTACAAGTTTGAATTCTTACGTTATATATTGTACATTTCAATTTCTTAGTCTTTGACAATTAAAAAGTTTCCAAAAGTTGTACAGAACAAAATTTCCAAATTAGAATTGAAAAGTAGGAGTGCCACTTCAACTATTCTTAGATTGATATACATTTATTTAGATTTCACGCTTGTATTCACTCACGATGTCGATACATTATCTTCTTCGCCTAATTTTTATTTCGCGCTTTAGAAATTCCTGATCTACTAGGGCTATTCAACTTGTAATTCCTCAATGTTCATGAAATCAGCACCTAAGAGATCCTCGATTTCGAATAGATTTGTAAAAAAGAATTAGATCAATTTTTTGTAATTTTCCTCAATTTTCACTCTTGTTATTTTGTTTCTCAATTTTATTTAATTTTTTGGTTCTTCGAATTTATTGTTTTTGTTCTTTGGGGACATATATATAGCAACTTCCAATCCATGCGCGAGCAACAGCAGCAAATAGCATGACTTTAGAAGCGAGTTCAAGAATATTTCGAGACCCGGTTTACGGATGCACTCGAACCATCTTCAAACTACAACAGCAAATAATTCAAGTTCAACATGAGATAGCAAATGTACAAGCTAAATTAGTCATTCACACTGCACAACACCAAATGCAACAGCTACAGCAGTATTATCAAGCTGCAATTGAACAAGAAGAGTTTCAATTTGATCAGCAGCAGTTGCTAGGGTTTTACCAAGAGTCCCGGTCTTGATTTCAATTTTTATGCAAATTTTATTTATTTATTTTTAGTAAATCATTTTTTTGTATCTTTGTTCTGAATCTATTGGCATTCTCATTATTGGCTTTTCTACTTTTGGTTGTTTGGATGGTGTGGACGCCCCTCCGAAGAATTCGATTCGGAGTCGCCACCCGGGTTTTAGCGGATTGTCCCCGAGGAACCGAACTCGAATGACTCGTGCCTTATTTTGGATAAGGATTAGAACCAGTCCATCTTCACCATAATATCTTAGGCTCAGGAGCTTGGTTACGAGAGGGGAAGGGTTTTATGGCACCCCTCTCGCCCGACTCGAGAGTCGGTCTCTACTTAGCATTTGTGGAATTTGTAAAATGTTTATTATTTAACCTTATTCACATAAAGAGAACGGGAAACCGTAAGGCAAATAAACAAAATCACATGTAAAGATGTGCGTGACTCGGTGGATGCTTGTGCGAGGTGTACTAAGTGACTATTTATAATGCGTGAGATATATTGAGAAAGCATGAGATGTATGATGAATGCAAATTATAACTCTACATGAACATAAACATGAACAATCACACACCATATTTGCTAAACGAGGGAGATGAGCAATAACTTATATGTGAACAAAGAGATGGAATGATATAGTTATGAATAGAAGCCACATTAAACATAACATGAAAATAAGGACAGCTATGAACAAAAAGGGGTCTGTTTGCTGATCATGATTTGAGTGCTCAGATGAACTGACTTGAGTGCTCAAGTGGATCTAAGCGCTCAGGTGGACTGGACTTGAGCACTCAAGTGAATCTGAGCACTCAAATGGACTAAACTTGTTGTCACCATTTTGCTTTCCTTTTTCAGATTTAATACTTGTTTTTCATGTTTCAACACCCATGAACCCTGTTCTCACAACAAATGTACATTAAAAACTCATTTTCAACCTTTGCATGAAGAGATTTGACCACAAACAGACCCATCTTGGGTTTAAACAACGAGAAAGACAAATAAAGGAGGATTTGAGCTTATTTGGGCTCAGCAGTAAGAGAATAAAAGAAAATGAGGATATGAGCACTCAGATGAACATGAGCACTCAGATGGACTTGAGGCTCAAGTGGTATTGACTTGAATGCTCAAGTTGTGACTTAAGCGCTCAAGTAGTGACTTAAGCCTTCAAACCAACACTACTTTCAGCCTTTACCTTTCATAATTTTCAGCATATTGCCTCTATTTGCCACCATTTATCAAGTTTACAAGGGGTTTTGTTATCATTTTTGAGAGAGATGAACATGGAAAGTATGAACTTTGTCCATCAAAAAGGCTGATCAGACCTCAAAAGACCTCATATTAGCACCAATATTCATCAAAATGAGTAACCAAATCAAAACATCAAATAAAATCAACAAAATAAAGAGATATAGCAAAATGGACTTGAGTGCTCAAATAGACCTGAGCGCTCAGATGAATCTGAATGCTTGGATGAATATGAGTGCTCAGGTGGGTTTTAAAGCTGCGATTTTCAAGAAATTTTTTCCTTGTGATTTATGACTAAAACAAACTCAAAGTTCGTATGAGGAACCATTTTAAGTTTGTTTGGTTCCCTCAGGAAGCAAAAACAGTACATTCATTAAGGTATTTCTACCTTTTTAAGCTTGAAATGAGATTTTTGTGTTGATTTCTAGTGAGAGAAAAGGTTTGTGTGGGTTTCTTGGGTGGAATGGGGCTGAGATTGGGCTTGATTTGACTAGTGCATGGTTGAATGGTGAGTTTTGAGTACGTTTTTTTGGATTATTGGGTAGAAACCTAGGGTTTTGAGAGCTTTTTGTGAGATCCTTCAAGTAAACATGACTCAAGGTTGGATTTTTGGACAAAGAATGAACTGATTTTGGGTTTTAAAAGGGGATAATGGACTCGAATTTGAGGTTTGGTGGTGTTTGATGGACTCTCAAGCCATAACCAAGAGCTAGAAAGAGGATTTGGATGAGGGCTTTGGTTGTGTGAGCTTAGATTGATGATCAGAGAGTTGGAAAAGATGAGAGAAGGTCTAGTTATGGGGTAGATGATTGTAGAGAGAGAGAGAGTGGCAAGTGAGGAAGAAGAGGGGCTTTTATAGAAGGATTTTGGGGATGAAAATGGAGTTTAAAGGAGAGTTAGGGGGCTAGAAGGTTATTTTAGGCTAATTAGGCATGAGGAAAACGTGTTTTGGGGGCAAGGTTGCCAAAATATCAGAAGAATCCCATGATTACACTCAAGAGACGATCTGCAAGATTTTGCCATGTGGACCCAACCTGAGTGCTCAAGTCCATCTGAGCGCTCAAATGGATTTGACCTGAGCGCTCAATTCCACTTGAGCGCTCAATTCCACTTGAGCGCTCAATTCCACTTGAGTGCTCAATTGGATTTCACTTGAGCGCTCAAATCCACTTCAGCACTCTGTTCCAGCAAACCTCTTTCTTGTTTTGGGGGTTTTGAGATGTTTCGATGGGTTCGAGGTCTTCATTCAAGCTTAAGTATTGTTCTTGACTTACTCCTCATCATCGGGAATGCTTAAGACTTTTCCCGGGTCAAATTTGGGGTGTCTACAGATGGTGTGAACCAAAATGGGTTTTAAAATAATTCTGTAATAACCCTAATTTTTCGATAAAAAAAATTACGTTATATTTATTTTCTTTAAAATAAATAATTATTCTATTTATTTTCTTTAGTGAATTATCACATGCATTATTTGGTCCTACCTTCATGCACTATACAACTAGGCCTACTAACTAGATTTCCTTGTCTAACTTAACCCAATTTTATCGACCCACTTGTGATTTGTCCTACCCTCATTACACTCAAATAATGTTTGGATGGGATAGAATCCCCACCATTATTGAGATAGATTTGGCGAGAGAGAGAGAGAGAGAGAGATGCATTATCGGAGACAATCTTCCAACTTGGTCAGCAAGTTTTGTACATACAAGAGTATGCATGCAAAACTAGTCTATTATTTCCCTAAAATGAGAAAGGTCATCATGGAAAACCTATTCATAAACTATTACACTAGATATTTGTAGGTTTCACCTCCATTATCCCTTGGATTGTTGTATAAAGGCTATATATTCACCCATAAAGGCTATAGATCTTTCCTAAGAAGGTTATGATACTTACCCACCAAGGTTACCATTAACGGGAGAGATTTTGGAGAGATTTAGAGAGAGAGAGAGAGAGAGAGCATCCCATTTGCCTATAAATAGGACCCTCCATAAGTAGCTCGCAGGCATGCCTCTCCGAGTCCGAGAGTTTACCGATGAGGTGAGGATACTCGGGGCGCCTCGAGAAAAAATAGCGGCCGTAGCTTTTGCTCCGCGCCACGGTGTAGACCGCCATGAGGTCGGTCAGGCGGAATGGGATGTTGTGTCGCTCAGATAGCCTCACCACCGAGCAGATGATGCGGTACACGTTGGTGACCAGCTGGTGGGGGGCGAGCTCGTACACATCCATGAATTGTCGGAGGAGGCGCGGCATGGGGAAGGTCAGCCCGCCCTCGGTAATGGCCATCAAGGGCACAGTCACCTTCCCCTTCACATAGTGGATTCTGTCGTCGGTGGGCCTTGCGATTTCCACATCAGCAGGGATATTGTAGTCCCTTCGGAACGCAGCGAGCTTGTCTGCAGAACCGTCGAAATACGTGTCGACGTACTTGCACTTCTCGTGCTTTGGGTTCGGCGGCGGGATCGTTTCCCAGCCGTGCCCATACTCGACGCCCCCCTCGACATCGGCCTCATCTTCATCTTCGGGGGCTTGCTCCTGCTCTTCATTCTCGGCACCGTGGTGCGAGGATCCTTCGTCCTCACCCTCATTGCGAGGAATGTGCCCCTCGGTTTGCGGAGACCGGGCTAAGAACTCGTCCACCTCGAGGACCTCGACAGGCTCGGGCTCGTCGAACCCCGCGGTTTCCCTGTCGATCTCAATCACTTCGGGATCCGAAGCCCAGTCTCCGGAGAGATTTGGGAGCTCGGTGGGGTCGATGGTGGGAGATGAAGGGACATCGGTCGGCACGGCCGTCTCGGGGCCCGGATTCGGAGGTATGTTTTGACCGGACGTAGTGGCCTGAGAACCGCTCTCGGCGCGCCTAGCTTCTGCCTCCATTTCCATCCAACGTTCGGGGGTTATGGTTTGAAGGGGGGCTATGTTCAGTGGTGGTACTCCTGCTTGTGGAGGGACGGAATGCACTCGGCTTCTATAATCCCTCCCGAGAGTCCTTAGTTGTTCGCGGAGGAGGAGGTCTTGGACGAAATTGCCGAACCTGTAATCGGCGAGAACGTCATCTTGGGATGAGTCGGAGGAGGTTGAGCTCATCCAAGCAAGAACCTACAGTGCACGGGTGAAACAACCATCAGCGATATGCACAGGTTTGAGTTCAAGAAAATATGAAGGGTTGAGCTTCAGCCCCAGCCGAGCTCCCCACAGGGTGTCAGTTATCCCGAGAGCCCAACAGGTTGGAGAGCTCTCGGCTAAACCTAAGGAGAAAGACGCTCGGATCACTCAAACAGCTCTCGGCAGAAAATGGTGCATACGATGATTGGGAGCTCGGAAGAACACGATGGGTGTTCTTCAAGCCCAGAATCCGGCGACCGTGCTTCGCCGCACAAACCGCCGGAAAACTCAAACAAAATAGAGGCAGAAAAAGCGAAAAGGGGAAACACTCAAAAAACCCACCCAAAATGCAACAAAAATGCACGAAAAGCTTCACAAAAACGTAGAGAAACAGGGGAAGAACACAATACCTCGGATTTGGTGGAAGAATCTTGGCCTGAAAATGAGATCTCCACGAAGAAAGCAGTTGAGCACAGCGGACGGCGGGGGCGCTGAGTTCTGATGCTAGAGAGAGAGAGTAACGGTGCTCTCTCTCCCCTCCTTCCCTTGTATTTATAGGGGGAAGGGTGAAGAGCCATTAAGACGCCGGCTCGGGAGGCGAAGCGGCACCCAATCGCAGCGTGACACCTGTCCACTACGTTTAAACCGTTTGGGCGCGAATCCATGTAGCGGCGCTCGGACCAACCGTGCGACGACGCGTGGCAGCAACGTCACCACGCGTCATAGATTCCTGACACGGCGTGTCAGACGTCCTTTCACGTCACTCATCGATGCGACGTTTCGAGCTCTATCCAACCCAAGCGTTTAATACAAAGGGACTCGGAGCGTCAGCGCCCCGATCGCAGGAGCGACCCTCCGAGCATGGCTCCCTGATCACCGTTTTGCCGATCGCATAATCCGATCGAATCAACCCCCACATTCGTCGTCCCTCGTCATGGGAAGTTGATGGGGCTATTGTAGCGGCCGGGTTCATAGGGGTCAGCAAGGGCCCCCCTCCACATCACGAAAAGCCAAAAGGGGCACTATCTCAGAATCTGCAAAACTGAATGCAGATCGATCCGTCGGGACGGTACCGAGCGAACGGTTCCCTCGGCGGACGGTGCGGGTGCACGATTCTGGACGAAAATGGATTCGAATAGTTCCTGCCGAACGGTTGTATGCCGAAGGCATGGGATTCATAGCTTGGCTCTCGGCAACCCCCGGGTACGGAGCACCAAGCGCCCAAGGGGCTGGGTCGCACGCGTACCGAGTCGGTTGACCTCGGTACGTTGGGGCTCGGATACATCCGGTTCGGTGGAGGCGTGTCTGGCACGCTACACATTCCACGATGGAGCACTGAGTGCGGCAGTCACCTACTCTGCCACCGCAGCCTGTAGGAGCACGTGGGCGATGGGGAATGTCTTAGAGCGATTTGACTACTCGAACCCACGTGTCGTGACGTCAGCCAAGACATGGCATCTGGAGCTGGGGTGAAGGTCACATCACCTGTCATTCCGAGCGTGAATGACAGGCGCGTGAGGGGCACCGAGCGCGTGGGACGCACGCCCCTCAGCCTATAAATACCCAACCACAACTACCACAATGGGTATTCCTCTCTCCTCATCTACTACCCCCACAACTCCACTTCTTCACTTCCCTCTCTAAGATATCTGGTGCATTTCTTCCCCCGGTGACTGACTTGATCATCGGAGTGCCTTCCCGGACCACCACCGTCCGGGCTAGGCACTAACGTGGTTATCTACGTGTGCAGGTTTCCATCTCCGGCGAGCAATAGCGACTCAGGCGTGCATTATCCTCTCTACCACTGCCCATCCCATTTCAAAAGGTTCAAAGAGTCAACTCCGGCGAAGAGACCCCCACATTGTTCTAAGATGAATGAACGTTTCGGGTCACTCGTATGAAACTCAAAAATAGATCTCAGAGGCGGTCAGTACATTTTCTGAACGTGGGGGCCTATACCTATAGTCGGGCCCATAAAAAAATCTCTTTCTTTGGTACAAGAAAGATTTTATAAATATCAATTACGGGCTCCACCTGATTAGACGCATAAATCTTTGCTCTGGCTCGTTTTTATCTTATATGACCGACAGATATTGTTCTGGGGAATATCTTGGGTGAATTTGAAAAGAAATATACGGAGTATCTAATTACAAATACAAATAATTGCTCCGGTGTTGCTTGTGATAAAGGTTCCTTATGGTGGGGAATAAAGTTGGGCCTGTACGAGACTTGACTCGAAATCAATCACCACATTTTTTCTTAGTAACGGAATAATATTATTAGCTTTCTGATCATATAATTTAGGGTGAGTTCTCTAATAGATTTTACAAAAATCTACAGATTTTATCAACTCTCCTCACTAATGGATAAAATCAAAGGATTGATTTTATCAAATTTTGATAAAATTCATTGGAGAACTCACCCTTACCATATATACCCAATAAGGAAAATGTTAACAGGTGCAACATTGCACCAGTTAAGGAACAAAGTGGGACCCACAAGTATATTTTTTTTGTATCCTTAACGGGTGCAAACAAGACCCAATAAATAAAAGTATGATGAAATACCAATAGAAAACCAACAAAATAAATTTAAAACTAGTGTACAAAAGAATTACACTTCCTTAGGAAATACATACATAGTTGGAGCCTTGGAGGTAGCGCTACAAACGAGCCGAATCGAGCCGAGTTTTAGAATGTTCAAGTTCGTTCATTAAGTACCTGAGCCGAGCTCGAGCTCAATGAGAATTTGACTAGCCGAACTTGTTGGTTTGAGTCAAACTCGAACTTGTTCACGAGCCTTAACGAGTTGAAAATTATTAGATATTTATGTGTTTATACATATCTAGAACTTCAAATAAAAATTTCATTTTGTACATATATAAAAACGTATTAAAATTTACGTTTATACATGTACAAGTTATATAAATTTCATTATGTATATGTAAAAGTTTATAAATATTCAAGGTCAATCTGAAATTCTTATGAAATAGTACATATATACTCCAAATTCACGAGTCTAACCAAGTCGAATACTGTCAAGTTTAAGTTTGGCTCATCTACCAAACGAGCCTAAAATTGAAGATCAAGTTTTGGTTTAGTACTCAAATCGAACCCAAACAAGCTTTTACCAAATCGTGGTTCGAACAGTTCACATACGATTCCATTCATTTACAGCTCTACTTGGGAGGCTATGAATACGCCCCCCAAAAAAATAAATAAATAAATAAATAATTGATAGATTACATCCCAAGCCCACAAAAAACTTCCGCACGGTTCATCTTTTAGAACTTGATGATAGATTATATTCGGAGAAAAATCGATGTTAATAACTTAGGGATCGAAGTGTATTATCCTAAAAAAAATATAAGTAGGAAAGGACTATATCAAATACAAATTGCATTCAATCATGCGGGCAGACCCACTTGATCTTGCAACAGCTGTTTCACTGGCCAAGATCTACAAAGTGTATTTTACACAACCAAAAGAATAAGTGGCTTCCTATCCGCCATATCACTTGGTGTGCATTTTTGGTGTACTCTTAGCATTATTGCTTACACAACAGAGCTCGAAAATCTTAATTTACATTGCCACAACCTATCACTAATTAATTAATTAGTCATCGGAAAACTCCAACTGGGTTGGTGACTGCACCCCCCGCGCGGCCGCCACCCTTGGGGAAGCCTCGCCGCCCTGTGGAACGTCAGAGACGACGGCGAGCATGCGGCGGATGCTGACGGAGCTAGCCGGCTTGAAGCTGAGAGATCTCAACTTGCTATTGGAGGAAAAGATGTCGGATGAATTCGAGAGGATGAGGTAAACTAAAGCTTGGACAAGCACAAATATCCCCACCTTCAGTAACATATCTTCCAAAGACATCTCCATCATCATTTCTTGCTTTCTTTCTAGTTGATGGCTTTGAATCAAAAGAGTTTTCTGAATTTCTGGACAAAGGCAGGGGAAAATGTGATTTCGTTTTGAGCTCGTTGGATTGGGAGAGACCTATTTATATATGCATATGATGAGAGAGAGAGAGAGAGAGAGAGGAGGGTGGTTCCGTGAAGCTTTGGAATGGAAGTTGTTATTTGACTTTGAAAATTGGAAATCATGGCATACGTGGAGTTGGATAAAAGGGGACTAAAGGGGGTGTTCTACTAAGAGTTTTGTTTTAAAACTGTCTTGTTTTTGTGTTAACATATTTTTATGTGATGTATTCTGAGATGATGACTTGTCTCAATTTTTGGAAAAAATTACACCCCCTAATTATTCGTAACTCTCAGAGTAATATGCGACATTGTCATCTGGTGCTCTCACAAATAAAATATCGTCAACGCACAATGTGAATCTCTTATTATTTCTTAATTATTCAACAAAAAGTGAATGATAATGTCTCTACCAAATAATAGTTGACGACGTGTAAATGGTTAAGACTATCGCGTAGGCAACACCACGTAGGTGAGGTTTGGCCTAATAAGCCAACCTAAATTATTTTTTTGTCTTTATTTGATTTTTTTTTTTGCGTTTGTTAGTTTTGCATCGATTTTTTGAGTACTATTGGTTCGTCTCGGCGAGAGGAATCCAAAAAGGTAAAAGATTATGACTAGAACTCTCAATTTTTTGAATAAGATCAAAAAAAAGTGTAAAAAGCTGTTTTTTTTACTTATTTTTGTTTTTATTCAAAAAAAATTATGATTCGATTATAATTTTTTACTTTTTTGATTCCTCTCGCCGAGACGAACCAATAATATACAAAAAGTTGATGCAAAACTAAAAAACACGAAAAAAATTAAATAAAGACGAAAAAATAAGTCAACTAACTTTTTAGGCCAAAACACACCGTAGTATATATAACCATACCGAGAACGTTAAAGAACTACTCGTAAAAGGGTTATGAGGTGGAAAACTGAGTAGGATCTGACGTTGAAAAGGAATTGGTATTGGTCACTATTGGTCGTTCAAACGAGATTAAAGTGTACACATTTTGTCAATTAAAAACTTGGGAAATTCAATCATCTTTATCACGTGTATAACTCTTCTGCTTTGGCTAATAATCCAAGTATTTCGGCTTTATTCAAAAAAATATTTCGTTTGACCATAATTTTGTATTTGTTAGATTCGTCTCGTCGAGAGGAATCCAGAAATCACAAAATCTTGACGCAAAACTAACAAATGCAAAAAAAAATTGAATAAAAAGACAAAATAAATAATCCGATAATCCATAATCTGAATTATTAACCAAAGCACACACCAAACATGTGTACGCATCTATATCCCATCATGCTCTCTGGACTTCAAATACTCGCTTGTGATAAAGGTACCTTATGGTGAGGTCTGGGGAATAAAGTTAGGTGGCTTGGGAATGTACAGGACTTGACTTGATTAATGCTTGTTTGAATTTGATTTGGGTATTAAATAAATTAACACTGATTAATGAGGCGAATCAAAACTTGATAGTATTTTACTCGATTAGGCTCGTGAACTGGAGTGTATGTGTATATATATATATAATTAAATTTTTACATATAACCTTGAATATATGTAAATTTTTACACTTATCTAACGAAAATTTTATAAGTTATACATGTATAATCTTTTAAAAGTACTATTTGTATAAACTTAAATTTTACTGGCCTTGTTTGTTTCATGTTTAGTTTAGTTTAGTTTAGTTTTAGTTTTAGTTTTATTTTGTAGTCATTACTCTCATTTCTCTCTCTATCTCTCTCCACTAATTTTACATATGTATGAACCTATTTATGTACAAAATAAATAAAAAATTATTATAATTTCTAGACTTGTAAGAGAGTATAAATATCTAATATTTTTTACTCGTTAAAATTCGTGAATGAGTTCGAGTTCGACTCCAGCCGAAGCAAACTTAGCTCATTGAATTTTCATTCAACTCGAGCTCGCTCGGTTCGAGTTCACTTAAAAGCTTAATGAATGAATATCAACAATTTAAAGCTTGGATTGATTTGACACGTTTGCACCCCCTGGCCTACATGCTCTGAGCGGGCTTGAGCCCATTCTTGAAAAAGGCTTAAGTTGTTAAATTGTAAAAACGTACATATATGCCTACATGCTCTGGGTTGTTCCATGAACACGATGAATAACACAATATTTGACACAATAATAATCGGAGCTCCACACTTACAATCGGACTGGTTCAAGTTGTTTATAATACGTTTTTAAGATTACCTGTAAAAAAATCAACCCATTTGGATATCGGTAAAGGCTTGATCGGTTCATTCAAATTTATCCTGTAAAATCTGACAGGAATCAACTAAATGAATTGATCAAGCCCTTACCGATATTCAAATGAGTTAATTTTTTACAAGTAATCTTAAAAACATATTTTAAATAAATTAAACGGCCCAATCATCAGCTTGGGGTTCACAAAAAAAAATTGTGTCAAATGTTGTGTTATTCGTTGTGTTAACAAAACTTTTACAAATCCTCCCTCCCTCTCTCTCTCTCTCTCTCTCTCTCTCTCTCTCTCTCTCTCTCTCGGATAATTAGTCGTACAAACACAGTTCTCATGTCAGCTAACATTTTCGTAGTTTATGACACTAACTCTCATACACTAACTACACAATTGGAACCCAAAAATGAAAAATGTTAATTAATTGTCCTAAACCTTACACTATTTCTTACACTAGTTACATTACTGGAGATGCCCTTAAAATCTCACACCTATAGTACGTGTGTGAGTTTGCACGTCATTCTAGAATCTAGCATTGATGTTCTAGATCTTGATTTGGCTTTTTTTTTTTTTTTTTTTTGTGAGTCATCTGGAGGTAAAAAATAACTGAAGGAAATTTATTTTCAATCATATGATCTTATATTTCTTATTGATCTGATAGAAATTTTACGAGGCAAGTAGAATTTTTTTGTTGGAAAAATTAATCATAAATGTTTGAGATATGCCTTGAATTCAAGACGTTCGAATAAAATTGCAAAATTTGATGTGAAAAGTCGTTTGTTGGATCTCTGGTCCGGACCAAGGGAAATCTGGTCCGGACCAGCGGGTCTGAGATGTTTTGGGAAGTTGTTGCCTCTCTGGTCCAGACTAGCTAATCTTGGTCTGGATCACCGATGGGCGATTTTGTGCAGCTACACGGTTTTAAGAGGGTTTTGACCTAATTTTTTGTACTTTCTTATAAATACAGGTATTGTGGGCTATTAGGGTTTGGACTTCTTGAGTGAATCCCTTTGAAGGAACCCCCATGGGGTTCCCCGCAGTGTGTCAGGGTTTCTCACTTGTTCCATTGTTTTTGTCTTGAGTTGGGATTTGAGATATCTAGGGTTTGTGTGTGTCTCTTTTGTGTGTGTGTGACGTTTGATGCTCTGTAGGTCGCGCCTCAAAGATTTGTCCCTAGATATCATGCGGATGCTTCAAGTGAGAGTTACGGGTATAGCCGGCTCTGTGTATTTCTCCCTGTTTTTAGTGAATCATCTTGCTCTTTCCCCGTGGATGTACCTCTAGAGCTTCGTGCTTTGGGGGGAACCATGTAAATCCTTGTCTCTTGTTTTCTTGTTGGTTGTGTTTATATTCTGAACTTTAGGTTTCGGCAAAACAATAAATGCACTATTTTTTGCCTTTTTGAAGGGAATGAAAAGGAACTTTTGCAATCAAACATAAATGACATAGTTTTTAATATTGATTTAATAAAAAGACAAAACACACCCTCTCTATATTTATTTTGGACATAAAGAGGCTAATTATCAAAACATTTCTCGAACTCCACACTGAACTACACCCAATTCTTTCAACAACTGATCCAACTCTGTACAATCTCTCCAAATTAGTTTCCAATCTAAAAACCTAACTCAATAGTCTCCAAAACTCCCAAGGTTACAGCCTCAAATCCTGTATCCGTCGCTGAATTGCCAATTACGAGATCTCTCGCATTTTTTCTTCCATTGAGGTTGAAGTTTAAGCTTAGATCAATCGAGAAACCATCATAAATCTTGTACGAGTTTTACTCAATTCCGAAGATGAAAAAGAGAAGGAGAAGGCGAAGGCGTTGACACAATTCAAGAAGTGGCTATCGAGTGGACTCAATAGAGATTTGCAAGAGATTGTTTTGAAAGCAAAGCTATTCTTGATTCTCAAAGCGATGTTGTCTAAATTAAAATGTTCGATCAGGGTTTTTGAGCAATCTGCAAGGGCTATAGTAGCGCTGGTTAAATTCAATAAGGATGTTTATGTGGGACAAGCTTTGATGGGTCCGATTGTTCGGAATTTAGTATCGATAGCTTCGCACGGTTCGATTCGAGTTCTTTCCTCACTTGTTAAACTGGTCAAAAGTCCATTGGTGTATGAAATGGAAGCTCATGGTTTTATTCCCAGGATAATTAGCCTCAGTCATGGTTAGTGAGGTTTCACTGGTTTAGAATTTTGATATATTATTATGCATTTTATGATAATTAGTGAGGTTTCACTAACTATGAATTCGATCTATTATCATAAATTTTTAGGATGATTAGTAAGCTTTCACTAGTTTGAAGTAGTTTTCTAGTTAGTCGATTTTTTGAATTTTCTCTACGAAATTAGAACTTTTAAAAATGTCACTAATTTTTTGGGTTGCTGGAAGTGGTCGATCGGATGTGGAGCAGGAGGTAGGAGTTGATTTTTTGAATTTTCTGGAAATTAAAACTTTTAAAAATTAGTGAAATCTCACTAATTTTTTGGGCCACTGGAAGTGGTCGGCCAGAGGTGAGGTAGTGGTCGGCAGGAGGGAGGAGTTGATTATTTTTTTTTTAAATGTCAAATTGCCTTTATGTTGGGAAAAATTTGTTCACCCTCACAAAAAAAGAGTGAACAAAACACTCACCCTGATTGGTTGAAATGGTGTGGGGTCCACCAAAAATGATGTGGATCCAAGTGTATTGATTCCGTGGACATCACTTTGTAGTGGGATCCACATCATTTTTTGTGGACCCTACACCATTTCAACCAATCAGGGTGAGGATTTTGTTCATCTCCTTTTGGTGAGGGTGAACAAATTTTTTTCCCTTTATGTTCAATTGCAAAAGTTTCTTGTCATTCCCTTTAAAAATGTCAAATGTTTTAATTTTTTGGCTAAGAAGTCCTTTTTTGTTTTAATCCTAATAAGAAATTTCTTCGGTGGCAACTCTACAAAGCTAATTTATATGCGACTTTGTCCGGCTATGATTGCTCTCACCACTGAATCATTGATGGACCATGGAATTGAGTTTTAAGATATTAATTAAAGTGCGTGTAAGTTGACTCAAATACCGTAAGTTTGGATAACAACAAAAACATAAATTTTAATTTGTCCCTTAAGTGAAATTGATTGTTCAACGATTAAGACCCAGTAACTATCACGTGCATATATTTTAGGGATTAAGGCTCAGTTTTCAATATGATATTTTTGTTATTTCCTGTATTTTCAATAGTATTTTCGTTTTTTTTTTTACAAGTTATTCTCCTCACATAAATCACAAAAATACTATTTTACTAAACCAACACTTATTTTTTACTACAAGGGAAAGACAGTATTTTAAGTAAAAAACTTAGCCTAATGTACTGGCAATTTTAGAGCATCCACATTTCACACTATAAAACCTCATTCTAAATTATATGGCGACAGAGAAAAACCTTAAAGCAAAACCTTTATCAGGCTTCCTAAAATGTGTTAACATTTTATTTTTGCTACTGTGCCTCCAACTCCCTTCGTCTCTTTTTAAGCGTGTTACTTCGAAAATCCAACTTATTAAAGAAACATCATCATTACACCTTTCATATCAACTTTTACTTCCATTTTATACTTTTCACATCAACTTTTATCTCCACTTTTACCCATTAACTCTTTACCTACTAACTTTTCAAAAGGGCAAAATGTTAATTGTACAAACTTTTATCCATTAACTTTTCAAAACACACCTAAGGGACAAAAAAAAAAAATGGAAATATTGCACTAAAAAGGAGATGGAGGAAGTAATAAATAAGAAGGGACTATTTTGCTCCCAATCTTTGTTTTATTAACATAAAAAAAATAACTTGGTGAAATAGGAAAATAAAAAATAAAACAAGCGAAATAAAATTGGTCAATTATGTGGGAAGAAAACACGCTAGTAACCCAACTATAGTATCTTGTTGAGTGCAAATTTGTTCACCCTCACCTAATGAGGGTGAACAAAATCCTCACTCTGATAGGTGAAAAAGATGTGGGGTCTACCACAAAATAGAGCTTGTTTGGGCGCTTCCTTTTCACGTTTTCCCATTTTCGTTTTCAACTTCTGCCTGTTTGGGCGCCAGGTTCTGAGAACAATTTCTGGAAAACTCATTCTTCAATTTTGAGTTTTGGAGCAAAAACCCAGAATCAGTTCTGAGGTTCCTTTTCCCATTCTCATTTTGCATTCTCGTTTTTGGTTTTCCCGTGACCCTGTCGTATGTACCCCTTTACCCCTTATCCTCTTCCACACTCGAGAACTACAGAGAAGAGAATGAGATCTTTAACGCAGAAAACCCTTACCTTCGATCCGTTCGCCGTCGATGAATCGGCTAGACAGTCACCGATCGCAGATTGGAGAGAGTCAGAGAGAGTGTACTGTTTCTGTGTTTGTAGAGATCGTCGTCGTCGTTTGAATCGGCTAGACAGTCACCGATCAACTTTGATCCGTTCTGTTTTTGGGTTTGTTGCTTGACTAGTTGATGCATAGAGAGAGAGAGAGAGAGAGGGGCAGTGGACGGTGGGTTTCAGATGTGACCCCACTGCTTTGAACTTATCTAATATCTATTGTAGGGATTTGATCCACTACACCACCATGTTATTATTACTATAAGTTATAATAAAAATTAATTTTGATATACAATTATATAATAAAATTAATTAATTTCCCAATTTGTGTGAAAATTTCCAGTAATTATTTCAATGACAAGTATGTTGGGATGGTTTTCACAAAAAAGGGTAAATTGGTAAAAACTTATCCATAACTCATTTTCATTATTTTTCTCCCAAACACTACTTTTGCAAAATGCATTCTGCACATTTTTCCCAAACACTCTTTCCAGATTCAAAACTCATTCTGACCATAATCCAAAAAGCCAAAAATGAAAAATTGAAAAGTTGGCTCCCAAACATCCCCATAATGCAATGCTTACCAAAAAGTGATAAACAAATTTGCTCTCTATTTTGTTGGGCAAAATCTCTTACACCTAAACTGATGAAAAAGCAATAAATTAACGAATTAAATGGCCCTAACTTTCCCCACTCCATTTTCCCGCCACCCGATTTTCCCGGGTAAAACACTCCCAATCTGATCCATCACTCATCAAACCCCCTCCTTTTTTTCCAATTAGGGGTTTTCCTGTTCGGAACCCTCGTTTTTCCCTTCAGTTGTTTCTTTCCTACGGCTACGGTTTCTGAATCCGCACATGGAAAATCAAATTAGGGTTTAGATACGAATTCCAACTCCCGTAATTTTGGTTCCTGCGAAACCTAAAATCCTGGTTCTTATACAATGCCGTCTCTTTGCTGGAGACACCATACTCTGATTCAAGCTCTCCTGTCGCGTGGGCCGCTCGAGGAGCAGGAATTCCACTCCATCTTTACCGGCGTTACCGGAAAAAATCCAGGTCGAATGTTTTTCCTATTTGCAGTTATATTTTCACAGACCCATGATACTACTGTTTATACACATAGTTATTCGAGTACCTATTGTTTATCCTTGAATATGAGCTTCTCTTTTAGGCCTATTTGGGAACTACTATTATTTTTTGCATTTTGCATGTGAATTATAGTTTTTTGGATTATGGTCATCATATATTATTAATCTGTAGCGTGTTTGGGAAATGTGTGCATAATAGATTTTGTGACAGAGTAGTGTTTGGCAGTAATCATCAAAATAGAGAATGCAAAAGTACCTCCAGGGTTGATTATCAAATTGTGCCTCTATTGTGTGGTTTTGGGAATGTATTTGCTAGAAAATGCATCTCCAAGTTTGTGCCAAACACCCCAAATGTGAAAATTCAAAATGTATAATGGGAAAATCTTGCTCCCAAACAGTGTGTTAGTTGGTTGTTTATCCATTTTATGGGCTTCTTTCATTTAGGCTGGTTGTATATATGCTTCAATCTTTTCTTTCTTTTTTTTGAAATATGATATGCTTCACTCTTTTATAAAGAAAGGTGCAAAGCCAGGTCAATCTTTTTCCTTTGGAGTTATTTTCACAGAAACTTGATTTCATTGTTTATATATGGTATCCGTGTAGGTTGTAGTTTAGAAAGGTACGATTCCAGTTGAGAGGTCAGGGTTTAATCCATCTCTAATGGCAAAGATTGATTATTTATCCTTCAATATGGGGCTTCTCTTAGTTGGTTGTTTATCTCATTTCTAAGGTTTTAATTTTGGGCTGGTTGTATATATGCTTGAGGACTTGTGTTAATGAAAGTTGCCATGCATACGATTGTCCAAATTTGAACAATACTTAACTATTCTCCTACTGATTTTTGAAAAAATAAAAATTTCTCAAACATTGTTGGTTACTGGGCTTTAAATGCAATGATTGCAAATACTAGCCATTTTCTTTCGTATCCTTTTGTTGAATCATTGTGGTTGTGTGGGCTGTCATGTGTTTTCTCTATAAGATGTGATTTCTTCCTATTATAATGCGCAAGGAGTCTTGAAATAAACTGGTGAAAATATATTATTTTTTAGTATCGATTATTCGACATTTTAAAACATGAATGCCATATGTCATTGGTGATAATACTTTTCTGGTTAATCAAACGTTACTCACGAGCCATTGGAACTAGTTGAAGCATTAAAGCTGTTTCTTTCAGAAAGGAAAAGGTTAAAAAAATCTAACTTGAATTTTGTAATCTAGTTGCATTCCAACGCCCATAACGAAGTCCCATGGGTCATGTGATCCGATCCCAAGTTTGATCAGGCCGATCTAACATGCACCAGAAGTGTCTGTTGACAAAACCCTATGCTAAGTTAACTTTTTTACGGTGGATGTGTAATTTCACTTGCTCTAGCATACGTTACTCCAGCTATCCACCCAAAATAGTTAGCTTCAGTCCCCGAGGGCTTCGAAGATTATTTGTGCTAGTATGTTTGTTTTTTAGATTAAAAAGAAATATACAGGTTCGAGTCTTTGGACTTTGACGTATTGCTGATTTTCTTCAACAATCCTTTATTGCACAAGTGATTTTAGTTTTATGTGTGGTACAGGTACTCATCAACAGCTATTCAATGATTATCTTCTAAAGATAAACAAGGAACTTTCTTTTGTTCAAATGGAGTTGCGGGCTTGCAGAAACCAATACGATGGCAGTGTCTGCTATGGTGTGGTGAATAACGTGGCAGATGAGCAGTCCAAGCTTGGAACAAGATATACAGTTCCACAGATTGCCTTTTACAAGGGGATCGTAAGTTTTGATGCTCCTTAATTTCACCTACAAAATAGTAAGTGTGAATGAGCTTTCAAATTTACTGTCTAACTGGCCGAGAACTGATGAGACCTGTCATAGGATCCTCAATAGAAGAACGTCACAGCATGAGAAAATGGGTAATTCTTGAAGGTATTTGGTTATTTCACTGAAAGCAGACACGAAGGAGAAGAAGATGATAGGATATTAACATGTGTAACATAGAACGAAACAGTTTCTCAGGGGTATTTAGAATTACAATAAAGACATAATGGAAAGCGACCAAAAAAGTGAAAGTCTAGTCCCTAAATCTTTTGTAAGAGTACCTCCCTAGATTCTTTTCCCTACATTTCGTGCATCTTCCAAGAGGACGTGTCTTGACTGTGTAGATGGAGGCCTCAACAGGGCACCAGGCACAATGCCAAGACTAGCAACCAATTTGGCTTTTGATCCTTTCAAAGGCAATGCTAAGATGTTTGAAATTTCCCACTTTCATTTCTTAATCATATCTCTTGTGTTGCTTATATTCCTTGAAAGTAGTCAATAGGATCATGCTTATGCTGGATTCACTTTATTTTTCTCCCGTAATCTCCACGAGCAATTTATTTGTTTCGAAAGTTTGTAGTAGCAAGCAAGTTGATTGGCTCATGATAAGACTCTCAATCCTGAATATTTCTGCTGAACTGGATGAAGTGGCTACTGGAACTTCATAATTGATTCTATGATTGCTATATGGTTCGTTTTGGTTTCGCAAAAACCATCCCCTCTCTCATAGCACGGTCCCCAATAAATTTTCTCCACAATTATTACTCTCATTTCTCTTTCTCTCTATCTCCAATCATTACCCAAAGAACCTCCCCTAAAACCAAACCAAACAAGGTCATTGCCATGCTTGCTTGGTCTATGCCTATTGGTTGACTTGTTGATATACTGGACTTTTCTTGGATGTACATCTTTGAACCATTAGCTTCTATTACATGGTAAAGAATCTCCATTCCTACTAGGTAGACATCATAGAACCAATTATTTGTTTGGTGGGTGGAAACAACAGGCTAAATATTTGCCAAAGTCTTAAAGAGTAAGCCTATTGGGATCAAGACATTGGGACACTTCTAAATATTTATTTGTCGAAGTCTTTAATAGCTCTGTTCAACCTAACCTGCTTCATGGCAGATCAATTGGTTTCGAGCAAGCCTTTTCTGTGTTCCTTCTATTTTAGCAACAGCAATGTCTAAAATCTCTACCACAGAGATGTAAATAGATAGAAATAGTTGCAAGATGTGCCCGAATGAAGGTCATTCTACTGTTACATTCCAAAAGTCATGCTTCTTTCTCCATACATTGGTGGGAGGAAACAATGGGCTTGCCAATAAAATTGTTTCACTCTAAGCAGTAGGATTTTTCTCTTTATATGATGTATGTGAATGGTTTTTCTAAGTCAGTGGATGAGTGCCTGGCTCCTCAGCTGAAAGAGGAGTCATTATTCTTAGGGGTCTTAGGGGTCACCAACTAAACATATTTTGAGGGGGACTTTTAAAAGAATGTCTGCTTTTACATTTTTTTCTTACAGCATGTCTATTTCCTCTCTCAAAAGGATGGTTCTTCCTTTCTTCATTCTCTCTCTACTAGACTACTATATTCCTTTGGTCCTATTTCTTCTCATACCATTTAAAAGTGAATTTTCTTTTGTGTTGTCTCCCCCTGAACCCACTTGTGTGAGTTACACCTTACGGCTGCCATCTTGAAGCACCCATACAAGAGTTCTCAAAGCTCAGTGATGGAGGGTATTCATATGTTCGCTTGTTCTGTATTAGTTGTTCTTGTTGACTGCTGTTCTAGCCTGTTCTTTATTCAGCAGTGTATTTGGGTTTTGCTGCAAGGGATGTTCCTTAAGTGGTTTTGTTTCTGTTTGATGAAGAGGTGAGTGATGATTGGGTTTATTAACTGGCTATGCCCCAGCTTGTTTGTTGCTGCTGAAATAATAAAAAAATGGATCTTAATTACCAACAGAATTTAGAATGGCTGCTGCAAAATTTGAGATGGGTGTAATTTAGTGACAAAAGTAAGACGAGTGAGTTTCTCATGATCTGTATTTGTAGGTGTCCACTTTTGTTTACGTCTGGATCCATATAGTACTATCTAAGGTCTTACTGTTCGAGTCTGTGGAGTGTATTTATGGTTTTCCTCTCGATTGAAAGCATAGTCCTTACAATTTTCAACGCCAAAGTATATTAATTTTTATCGAATTTTCATTTGGTGTACTCTTTGATGTCAATTATCAGATAGAAGCCATTGCACATGATGGATCCAAGGGTAGCATAACCAATATTGATGCTCTCAACATACGGTTGGAAAATCAGGTATTGTGGTTTCTAAATCATCAACTACCCAATTATTCCGATAGGTATCATAGTTTTTCACTTCGCTAATGCCTACCGTTGGACTGACAATTGTTTTTGGTCAATCTTCAGGTTCCAACTGGAGCTGGTTCACAATCTCAAGATCCTTCTGCCCATGTTCCCCCTGCATTCAAGAACTTCACTATGTCTCAGAAAGAGAAAACACTTGAAGAACTTGTTCGAGACCAGTGGCTATGTTCCACCCCAGATGGTAACATCGGACTTGGTCTTAGATCCTTCCTCGATCTCCGCAGTTGGTTCCGCGGTAATGATATTCCTGCATGTGAAGTTTGCAACGAAGCTGGAGTTAAGGTACCTTTTCTTTTTGGCATATGGGACTTCTCCAAATAAAGATTTTGTGAATATTGTTTGATAAAGTTTGTTATTTTCACTTGGTTATTTCATTACACATCTTTGGTTTAGAGGTCCAGGAAGCACATACAACATTGACTTTAAGATCTGAACTGCATATCATCTCAAAGCAATTTCGCTTGTTGGCACTTACGCATCTTGCATTTCCCAGAAGAATAGATGCCAAGTATCATAGCGATACTGTGATAAAAAAAGACGGGTTCATGTATGGAAAAAGTAAATCAATGGAAGTTTGTATGAGTGATGGGTCATTTAAGTTAGCAACGGAATATAATAGTGCCCACTTGCCTGGTTGGTAGTAAGAATATCCCGTAATCATAATCTAGTATTCCAATTTTTGTTACTTTGTCCAATATGTATTTGTTCTTTATTGGATGAAATTATGTCAGTTGAACGTTTAACGCTCGAAGAAAAACGCTAGAAGTTTTGAAATATTTTCACCATTCAATCTTTTTTTTTTGAAATATTTTCACCATTCAATCTTTTTATTTTAAAACTATTAATATTAGTAACCATTTTCCCTTGACAAAATCATAAATACTTATGTGTCTCATATTTTTCCCAGGTACACAAATTAGTGTCGCATATTATACACCAAATTGCTTTGTACAAAATGAGTGGTTCGTATCACTTTGCCGTCAATTTCTCTCATACTTCAATTATCTTCCCCCACCCAAACGAACTAACAAATTTAAGGCATCTAGGATGTTTTTGTTGCGTCTGTTGAATCTCATATACTCCATTCTGATATATATTTATATTTTTGGTGCAACGGAAATTCCCATTCTAACAGGCAGATCTGTGCCCAAACGAAGGCTGCAATATTCGAATCCATCAATACTGTCTGAAAAGAAAATTTTCCAGGACAAAGGTATCTTTTTGAATCTCCTTATTTTCTTGCTCACATGTGATCAACAACCTCGATGAAATAATTTTGTTTGCAGGGAGAAAAAGTTTGTCCAGGTTGTAGCACTCCATGGCCACTTCCTGTGTTCAAAGCAGAAGCTGTTGAGGAAGAAGATGTCAATACAAATGTGGTCAATCAGAGCCAACTGCCGCTGGGACCCGCCTCTCAAAAGAGGGCTAGAACATGCAGAGGTGGTGATTCCAGTGCTCTCTTGTCTATTTCGTCTCAACCTCCGGTTCCCGCATCTGATGTCAAGAGAGCTACGCGAAGTTCTTCCCGTTTAAGATAGATGTGTCGGAGGTGTACTCATTTTGTTGGCATGCTAGTTAAATACGGCGTTTGTTTTGCTCTAAAGAATCTGGTATGCATAGTACGTGTTACAGTAGCGGAGCCATGCTCTTGACTCCATTGCAGAATGCTGTTAGACTGCTTTTTGGACCATCTTTTGTTAGAGGTTTATGTATAAATTAACAGCTTTTTGGACTATCGTTTGTTAGTGGTTTATGTATATATTGCTCTCTCTCTCTCTCTGATCACCAGTACCACAACATTATTGCTAGATTAAAATGATCTCCCTCTTCTCGTTTCTCTCTTAGAAAATTATACTCTGAACCATGAAGTAGATAGTTTTTGGGACAGATTTTTTACAATGGTGGGCACAGGTTGAATATTTGGACGTTGAGGTTTCGAAAGATGCAGAAAATCATCGTCAAGAGAAACGAACTATTAAGGTGGGGGAAGAGTAATGAGACAGAGAGAGCGCATAAGAATAGATAATTTTAAATGAGGGCAAAGTTGTCAATTTTGATGGAATTATCGTGGCACCAACAAAATGAATCGTGGCTTTAACACTGGCCTTTAGATATTAGATAATGTATCTGGACTTGTATGAAAGCAGGATAGTGGCACTTCTTGTATAGAGCAGTAATAGAGCAAAATATATAGCAAAAGATCTATCTCCACCAGATTTTCATGCGAAAACTAATTGCAAAAGGATAGATCTGAAACCGATGCATAACAGAGCTCTTTGAACATAATGCGGGTTGCCGGAGGCAGACGGACAGAAGAGCCAGGTTTCTGAAGCTCCAAACAAACTTCCAGAAACAAGTTCAAACCGAGTAACTCTTGCATCAACCATCAAGAAATTTCTCAGGAAAATGGTGGGATCACACCAGTCCCAAATACCATTTTCCTTCAACACATATGTTGTTTTGACAAAAATTTTGACGTAGTAAGATTACCAAATTAAGAACAGGTTCCAATAGCAAATAGAACAAATGCAATCTATTAAGAACAGGTTCCAATAGCAAATAGAACAAATGCAATCTATGGCAATGATGAGATTATCAACAAGTCCGGTCAATACCAATCAATTCTGGTGTTCATCGCCAAGTCCTGTAGATGTGGCCAGCATCCACAAGAACACCTTGCGCTTTAGAAAAAAACACCAGAATTGATAGGTATATCCTTGAATACCACTCCTCAGGATGGCAGACAAATGATGAACACCAACAGACCGGAAAAGAATCTTCTTTTTTAGAAAACCGTAAACACACGGTTTAACCAGAGCTATCGAACAAACAATCCATGGCTTAGCAACCATGGTCACAGAACCAGCGACAACAAACCGAATGATCGCCTTACACTCAAGGAGGTTAGACCGATGCCTTGCTCACACCAAGCCATTATTGCTCACATAAAGACTTCAAAAAATACCACCAACGAGCTTCATAAAGACCAAAAAACGAGTTTCACTCCAAAACCGCCACTAACTTAGGATACACTATCCTTAGAAATAAGAGAGTCGGCCAACAGAGCATCCCGAACAAGTTCTCCATGCCTGAAAACACCGTAAACGGTCGTTTCAATGCTCCAAAAGAACACTGGACAAATACCAAGTAAGGATCTTGCAAAACATACATCACGGTTGCGTCCAAAACGGTTGATTGAGTCATAAGCAAGTCCACAATTGTCGAAATTGGCCCAACAGATGCCTAAAAATGCTAAAAAAATGCATTTTTTAAAAAAGGACCAGACAACAAAATCAAGGACAAATCTCGAGAAATGGAGCACATGGTGGAATTTGGAACGTCGAGATAGTCAAAATCAACTACTCACTTGCGACAATGGAGTTCGAACAGCTCCGGAATCGCAAAAAAGGATTCTGGAATATTCCCTTCGGCCAAGGAATATTTTGCTGATGTGCACGTTGAGTCAGTCCTACTGTTGATGTGGCTGACAAAATAGGTCCACCATGGTGATGTGGTAGATGACATGGCGGGTGACGTGGCAGATGATTGGATGATGACATGGTGCTAATGTGGCACGCTGATTGGACAGTTGACTAGCAACTTGTGCTAACTGGATAGAATGTTGATGTCATCATCATCTTCCTCACTGATGTGCGTGCAAGAACTAAAGAAGGCGTGGATCTCATGCTCCAATGTTGACTGAACACACGCACGTTTGACCGGAAGGTGCCGTTCACCCCAACGTCGAACAAAGGCATATTATACCTTCGCAAAATCGTCTTGATGAGACAAACAAGATGGATGGGTCAGATCGTCATTTCTATTAATTTTCAACATATCAACTTATCTATTCATTTTTATATGGTCTGAATTGGTCCTACTTTTTAATAGATGAACTTATGAATTCATATCCATGGCCTGAATTTGGTCTTAATTTTCAACATATGAACTTATTTGTTCATATTTGTTCTTAATTTTAAAAATATCAACTAATCTGTTCATCTTAATTTTTAACATATCAATTAATCTATTCATCTTAATTATCAACATATCAACTTATATGTGCACCTTAATTATCAACATTAATTTATTCATCTTAATTATCAACATATCAACTTATCTGTGCGTCTTAATTATCAACTTATCTGGTCATTGTCATGGTCTAAAATTGGTTCTAATTTTCAACATATGAACTTATCGATTCTTATCAATGGCTTGAATTTGGACTGAATTTTGAACATATGAACTTATCTATTCATATCTAAAACTTGAAATAATTTGAGGAGGTAAATTTGTCTGTTCATTATTTTGGGCAGAGACAAATAGATTTAACACCACCACTTGCATATCCCAAACAACAAATTCAATGCGGTAAAGATGAAAATAAGAAGTTTTTGAAAGAAAACTACAACCTTAGAATTCCACATAATATAAACAAAATTGCAAGGAACTACAACACCTTTATCTTATGCTCAAATGCACTTCAAATTGTTATGAAAATAGAGATACAAACTAAGTGCTATGCCAAAACAAGTACGGAGAGCGGCAGACAAAACATTACTCCTCAACAAAGAAAACCAAAACTAGCAATCCTTACTTAAATAACTAATTTGGAGCTTCTTTTTGTATCAGATGGAGGATAGGCCAGCAAGGTGAACAACTAATTTGGAGAGAGGAGGCTTATTAGTTTGACAAATTCCCCTAAAATTTCATCTGATAAATATGTAAAAGATTTCACACAGACAGCCCCAACTGATGACTCATTTTTAGACGTGCTCAACCAATAACATGCAAAACAAGGTGCTTGACACTAGTGTGGTGCCGACCAACACTCCTCCGATCCTAAGTTAGTATTTTGTAGGAGATAAATCAATAACCTCAAGTAAATTGAAGTACTTGAATAGTCGTACCTCATCATTGAGTAGGACCTATTTATAGGCTCGGAGCCCAAGCATCTGACTAAATAAGGTTGAGGAGAGCATATTTACTAGTTAATCAAATTGGACTTATAAGTAGTAGACAAACTTATCTCTTCTGTATAAAAATAAAATAAAATACTTAGCTGTCCATTACAACTAACAGATAAACTTATTTATATTAAAAAATTCACTATACACTTCTAGAGAAAAGGGCTTTTGCGTCAAGGGACCCCCGTCGCAAAAGGTAAGAAAGCCGACGCTAATAGTCTTTTGCAACGGCCATGCGATGGCAATGTGGGGGACGTCGTTGGTGGGGTCTCAAAAAGTTTTTTGCATCAGCAAGGAGCCGTCGCAAAGTATTTACGACGGCAAATATGCTTATTTGCATTGGCTTGTCTCCCGACCCAAAAAGACAAAAAAACATGCAATTATTAGCATCGGGTGGCTCTGCTATCGTAAATAACATTTCTTTTTCATCGGCTAAAAGCCGTCGCCATAGCTCGTGTTCATACATATTGTTTTTGCGTCTGGATATGGACTGTCGCAAAAAGAAAACATCCAAACATAGCTTGGAGCAAATTCTTCCATTTTTTATTTGTTGATTACACCGAATAATTTTATGGACATAGAAAAAAACAATCCACCCAAAGCATGTTCTCAAGGATTCTAATACATAACCCATCATTCATTAAAAACAACATTCACTAATCCATTCGTTCAATCCCAAAAGATCCATATTACATTACTCAATTAATATGATTAGGGAATAAAATCAAAAGTAGATTACTCTAATAGTACGTGAAAAGACCATGGTTTAGTTTAATACAACCATGCAAAATAAGTGAATCCCAAAATATTACATCTTCCCAGGTCGTCACACTTTAGTCTTCAACAAACACCTGGCAAAAAAAAAAGACATACAAGAGTGAGATGCCAATATGTATTTCTATATTTGTAAACACATGAAACCAAAGAAAAAATTATCATAACATACATCAGTAGACCGCCAAGCAACAATGCAACCAACGGCTTCTCCAACTTTGCGAATTTTTTTGCAAGGACTTTCTAAAGAAGCATGAGGCTTTATTGCTTTTTGAACTAACACTTTCCAAAAATTAGAACCCAATGGCTTTCCGTCTACTTTTACCAATGGGTCCCTACTAATAACGATTCCCTCTGCAACATCACATTTCGGAATACTGTAACTCACCAAGCATACTTTTGGTCCATCCTACAATCGCAAGTATAAATTTTTAGTAAACCCACATTTCCTATAGCTAACAGAGAAGAGATCATAGTGACAAACGGAAACATGAAAAAACGGGGAAAAAACGATATAGCTAGGTAGAAATAGGAAACATCACAGGCAAATCGAACACTCCGATCAGTTAGCCAAATTGCAACAATAAGGGGGGGGGGGGGGGGGAAGAGGCCAAGATTATGCAACTAAAAATGAAACAATCATGTTTGAGTGATTTCCAACAATGACTGTGGTTATAACCCCATTGTTTGCCCATTTCAAAACTCCTAACATATTAGTAAAGTGGTTTTACCTTCTCAATCTTAATTGAAAAAGCAAATACAAGATAATTGTTAGTGCCAAGATAAAAACGGAAGAGGATGCATGTGGACGGCCCACCGAGATTGCTCGAAAAAGATTGTGATTGTTAGAGTCGCCACCCGGATTTGAGGTCCGAACCCGAGAAACCGATAAAAATATGACTCGTTGCCCATAGAAAAAGATTTCACTAGTCCCGACGGAACCAAAGATTTCTCGGATTCGGGGGTTTGGTTACGAGAGGGGAAGGGTTTTACGGCACCCCTCTCTCCCGGTCCGTGAACCGGTCTCTACTTGATATTTTGTGGGATTTTAAAAAATGTTTGAATTTTAATTTATTCACATAAATAGGAATCGGGGTCAGGAATCACATAATAACAAAATATGCAAGAGATGCGATTTTACTGTGGATGCTTGTGCGCGCGATCTACATGGATGATGAACATGAAACTACAAATGTTCACAGAAGTGAATTACAACAGAAATCGTACAATAACTCAAGAAATTATGAACATGAGACTTATCAAACTATTTGCAATCTGGATTCCAGAATGGGGATTGAGCGCTCAAGGGTGATGACTTGAGCGCTCAACCCTCATTCCATCCGCACATTTTCCTTGCTGGTTTTTAACGTTTGATGATACTTTAAGACCTCGAACCACTACAGAAACATCACAAAAGTATCACCTCACTTTAGAAATCACCAGAAAATGTTTAAAACAAACTTGCTTTAGAACCAGTTTGAGCGCTCAAGGCTCATGGATTGAGCGCTCAAACCAATTCTGCAAGAGAGATGGGTTCAGATCACAAATGCTACACTGACGACACCAACAAGGAATTAAATCATAAGCCATCATCAGAATTGCTGGAAAACTGCAAATAAGCCAAGAACAGCTTGAGCGCTCAAAGATCTGACCTTGAGCGCTCAAGCCATAACATGGTTTTCCAATTTTTGACCTTTAAACTGATTTCAATACTTCCTCAGGACCACCAAAGGCATAAAATGAAGTTTCAAAAGGTTTAACAGCCACTGTTTTGCAGTTGAATATAAGAAATTTGAAGTTTTTGACGTTTGATCACCATAAAATGGTTAATTTACATTCATGCATGTAATTTTGGTGTGGAAATAAACTGCTTCGAGTGTTACATGAACGAAATTAACTTTTAGATAATGATCAAAACCAAAAGAAGGCTCAGAAGTTAGCAAAATAGAGGCCTGTTCAAAACTGGGCTTGAGCGCTCAAGGCCAGAGGCTTGAGCGCTCAAACCTGTTGTAACTGCAAATTTGAAAATGGTTTTTGAGCAACTTTCAGACCTTTGTGAGTTCAATGCAAGTATAGAGAACTTGCTTGAACTCACTAGCCTTCCTCAGAAGGATCAAAACAGTGAGTTCATCACATGTTTTACTACCTTTTGGAAGATGTTTGTGATTTGAGCTTGATTCTGGGCTTTGAGAAGTTGATTGTGGATGTTTTTGGCTTGTAATCTGGACGAATTGAACAATGTGGGTGGTTAATCGATGATCAAGGGTCGAATTTCTGGGTTTGATGAGTGGTTTTGTAGGTGGTTTTGATGGTAAAAGAGTGGTTTTGTAGAGAGAGAGAGAGAGGAGTGGTTTTCTGGTGGAAACCGAAGGTGAGGAGTAGCAGAATTCGTCCTCAAAACCAGGGGTAGTGGGTGGCTTTTATAGAGTGAGTGGGAGAGAAGAGAGGAGAGAGAGGAAATGGGTTTAGGTATTTGGGAGTATTTTTGGTGTATTTTTGGAGTTGGTGGAGTGTATTATACACATGGAGATCGTATAAGATCATTCACAGACGCTCCCATGCAGGAAATCTCATGATGAGATACTCTGCAAGTTGCTGACTGGACCAAAGTTGAGCGCTCAAAGCCGTGGGCTTGAGCGCTCAAGGTGCTCCTCAGGGGTTTGAGCGCTCAAAGCCATGGGCTTGAGCGCTCAATGCTATGGATGGCAGTTTGCTGGCTTGGCTTGATTTGGCAGTGCTTGGGTTGGTTTGGCACATTTTGATTGTTTGGGTGGTGCTTGGTTGGTTTTGATCAAATTCAAGTCATTCTCACAAGTTCCAGGTAATTATGATTGATCCATTTCATCATCGGAGATGCACGAGCGTATCTTGGGTTCAAAATTGGGGTGTCTACAGTTGCCCCTTTTGGATGAGACTCGATACCATTGATTTGGTATGAGTAACGTCCAAGATATAGACAACCCAACTCTCTATCCGTAATACATCTCAAACTGCAAAAGGAAACATTAAAAATCAATCGGTCGTGCCATTCAGACTGCCTACGTACCCCGTTGTAGGGATCAGACCGGCGTAGTTCCTGGGGGTATGTGCATTCAAACGAAATGGATTCTCCCGTCCCTCAGGACGATTGATCAAAAAGTTTGGTCCCTCAGGACAATTGATACAACGCGAATCGACGAGCCTTCCCGGGTCGTGAAACGCCTTAGCAAATGAAGCAAATAATTGTGATTGTGATTGGGATTGTGATTGTGATTGTGATTGTGATTGTGATTGTCATTGTGATTGTGATTGTGATTGTGTAGCTACCCTCTGAACAACGGGGAGGCTAAATTTAATGGGGCTATCCCTTGAGCAACAAGATAGCCAATGATAAGATGATTGTCTACTGAGCAACGAGGCAATCGATACGCTATTGAACCAAACACATAAACGTGATGGTCTTAGCAACATGACAGTTAAGTGATCAACAAAAACTCAGATGATTAATGAGATCGACTTGGAACATGATTGCTAAACATGATTTTAGACGAGCACGTGGCTTTCAAAAATGATGATGTAAACGAGCACGTGGCCCTCAGACCGTAGTCAAAACACTTCGCGCATACGCTAACGCGAAAACATGATTGGTGAACTATGATTTAAACGAGCACGTGGCCCTCAGAAAATGATTTAAATGAGCGTAAAGCCCTCAGACCGCAGTCAAAACACTTCGCGCATACGCTAACACGAAGCATGATACACAACACATCTTGATTGATTAACACGGTCTAGCGCGACCAATTACCGAGATTTTAGATCCTTGGATCTATACACGTTCGATTGATTGGGACCAACAAGTCCAAAGTACACTAACAAATCATAAGGGATGCCCAAAATGCCCCTGCAAAGCTTGCAAAAGAAGCCAAGAATCATGCCAGGATTGGGTTTGAGCGCTCAGGGTCCCCCCACTTGAGCGCTCAACCCTACCTTGAGCGCTCAACTCCAAAGCCTTGAGCGCTCAACTTCAAAAGTTGACCCTCCAGCGCTCAAAAGGTCCAGCTTGAGCGCTTGAACCCCTGATCGGGGACGACGGTTCAGAAACATAACGTCCGTTTTAACTCCGATTTACACCGATTAAACTCCACAACGTTCCAAAACCTTTCTGAAATCAAACCCTCACACCTCTCTTGCGATTCCGAATCCAATCCAAACAATCTTCACTCAATTTTCTGCCAAAATCGAAAACCCCCAATTCCTAGGGTTTTCCCGTACGATTTCAGTCGATTTCGGTTCGATTCCAGTTCGATTAGGGTTCGGTTCACGGTTTAGATCGGTTTCAATGGAAGATCCTAATGATACACGGCCTCCGAAGGGCTCGCCGACGGCAGTAGAGGGTGGTGGTAATGCGGTGGTGTCACCTCCGGCAGGTTTGAGCGCTCAAGGCTCTGACCCGGCGGTTGAAGGGCCATCAGAGGCCGCGCCGTCATCTACGGCCGTGGAGATGGTTGAGAGAGGAGGAAACGATGAAGGAGAGAGGGAGAGAGAAGGCGGCAATGGGGGTAGTGGTGATGGTGAGGGTGGTGACGGTGGTGGTGATGACACTCCGGCGCCGGAAAGGGTAGAGGAGAGGGGAGAGGGGATGGAGATGGTGGAGGTCCATGACGTGGACAGCGATGGTAGTGAGGAGACAGTTGAGGAGAGGGGGACGAGCGGTGGTAATGGCGGAGATAGGGCGGAGGGTACGAGCGGGGTCACCAAGACTAGGGTTGATCGCTGGAGGATAGAGCCGAGACCTCGCCAGCAGCCTAGCGGAGTAGATAGGGGGAAGGCAGTGGTGATTGGTGGGGAGTCACTGACTCGGGGTCAGAGTAGTAGGCCGGCGGATCAGGGTCCGGTTGGGATTTCTCGGGAGGATTATCTTGAGCACGCGCCACCGGAGGTGGTGATGGCGGCCGCAGCAGATGCCCCGGGGATCCTAGATGCAGCGAGGGAGGCTGTAGTTGAGAGCAGAGAGAGAGAGGTGGCGATGCTACGGGAGGCCGCCGCTGAGGACGAGGCGGCGAGGGCCTTCTGCGAGGAGTTTGAGACAGAGGAGGCGGCAGAAGAGGCGAGGACACAGGCTGAGGAAGAGGAGAGGGCAGCTGGACGAAGAGTGACGGTGGTCCAGGCTGCTAGACAGTGGCTGAGGAGAGGGAGGCCAGCTTTCGATGCGGCGACTTATGCTCCACCAGCGCACCTCTTTGTGCCTTCCGCTTCAGACGCTTACACTCCCCAACGGGAGTTGTACTTTGGAGAGGAGGTGCTACTGGACCCCGAGGTCCACCTTTCGACGGACTGCCTGACGGTATGCTTTCTTTTACTCCCTTGCTTTGTTGTTTTCACGCACTTTAGCAATTAATAAACCTGATTTGCATTGAATGATTGAATTACTGCTTGTTGATGACTGGATTTGAATAAGAGGTTGGACTAACATCTGATTGTTTGTCTGCCTGTTGGTTGTGTGCAGAGTGACTTGCGCTTGAAGGCTCATGGAGGCATGGGCTCCAGTTGGGAGATATACCAGCAGCTGCATGCCTCTGTGAAGGCTCTGGTGGATCTGGCCAGGTTTGGGAGGTTCATCCCGACTCTCACGGGCACACAGCACGACCATGCTGTGGTGACAGCACTGGCCGAGAGGTGGAGGGACTCTACGAGTTCTTTTCACCTTACCTTTGGAGAGGCGACGATGACGCCGCTGGACTTCTCGGCGATCACGGGGCTGCAGGTAGGAGGAGACCCGATCCCATTTGACTCGGGGATTGGCAGGGATGATGCAGCGCTGAGGTGGTTCTTGGGTTTCGTGCCCAACAAGGAGGGGGAGACGGCCACATATGGCCAATTCAAGACAAAGGGATTGGGCGAGCCGACCGACGAGGAGGATGCAGCACGGAAGGCGAGGTGCTACTTGTTATACCTGTTTGGGGCATCACTGTACCCAAACAGGCGTAACAGGGTGCACCTCTCCTATCTCGGAGGGTTGAGAGATTTCGCCAGGGCGGCGAGATATGACTGGGGTGGGGCAGCGCTGGGAAGCTGCTACGCGTTCATGAATGCCGTCTCGAGGCGGAAAGGGACGGGCATTTCAGGACTATGGAGCGTCTGGGAGGTAAAACTCAAAACTCTTAGTTTCAAATTTAATTGCATGCATTTCGATACTCGCACTTGATTACCAAAATTCACACTGACTGACTGATTTGTTGTTTTCATTGCAGCTCTGGGCTTATGAGGTGTTGGGGTTGCACCCCCCTGAGACACGGCACCAGGATCCGAACGTCATCCCCCGGGCATTGTGCTGGGGTGAAGGCTTCCGCTACGGCGGCACAGCACGGGGGAACATCCACGTTCTCCGTGCTTCGCTGGACAGACTTCCTGCTTCTCTGGTAGATATCGAACTCTTTCTCATGTACTCAATTTGCTTTTGATTCCCTCATGTATTCAATATCTGATTCTCTTAATGACTCTGGCAGGTTCGCTGGGAAGTATGGGACGCCGTCGATGAGCCTTACCTAGCTCGGAGCAGGGAGCTCACGAGAGGGAGGGTCTTACTCGAGTGCCAGTACGGCTGGTTCTGGTACCTTGGTGACAGGGTGCTACGCTAGTCGATACGGGCCGATAAACCACGGGTGCCAGGACGCCTTCCTCCCCGGGTGCTGATGACGTCCAGGTATACACTAGCGGAGATAGAGCGCTATACGACGCCCGACCTGGACCTGCGCCAGTATCTGCGCCCTGCTCTGAGCTATATTAACTACCGGAGTAGGTACCTGGCCGGTCCCTTGAGAGCAGCGGAGTGGATGGAGAAGATGGAGAGGGAGAAGGCCGCGAAGGCGCGTGCCTCGGCTGGAGGGGTTGCAGGAGGTGAGGGTACTGGTACCTCATCCCAGGAGATAGCGGGGGCTAGGTGGTGGGTGCGCGTCACCTCTGCCGGTGGTGAGATAGGGGATATAGACATCCCGAGGCCACCGGTAGACTTCCCGCGGCTTGCAGCACCGGTAAGAAACACTTCACTCTTTCAATTTGTGAACTTTGATTATGAATGCCCAAATGTACTGATGACTCAAATTTTGGATGTGCTTGCAGGTTTCACATGAGGCGGTACAGACTTTGTATGAGCAGAACCGAGGACTGCGCGTCCTGATTCGCCGCCTCATAGCTGGAGAGGAGGTTACTATCCGCCAGGAGGGCGAGCCAGTACCTCCTGCTGCTCCTGGTCCTTCTCGACTGAGAGTCGCACCGGTATGCAATCTACCTTCCTTGTGCTTTCAATTTCTTGACTATACCATGTGCTGATTCTTTTCCTTGTTTGCTTGATAATGCAGCCGCCCGTGATCAGAAAGAGGACACATGACGGAGCTGGTGGTCCTGGAGATACGACTGTACGGCTTGGGCGTTCAAAGCCTGCAGAGGTGAGGCCACGGAGATCGACCCGTCAGAGGGTGGAGGTAGCACCTGGGGGGATAGTTGAGACCACGAGCTCGAGTGATGATAGCGTCATCAACGCTAACTATCCCTCTTCCCGGCAGGAGCGACAGGAACAGCGACAGGGGGACGAGACTGAGAGCTCAGACGAGACGATGGATGAGGCGGAGTAGTACACAGTAGATATAGAGTAGCTTAGAGTCTGGCTTTTGCTTTTTATCGTTTCTTTTAGATTGGGCCTGCGTGCCCCAGTAGATAGATGGATTGGGCCTGCGTGCCCCAGTTGCGGATTTCTTTATTGGGCGTTGTGTGCCCTGCACAGATTCGATGTTTTGACTTGCATGGATTTAGTTCAGTTTATGCACATGATTTGCACTTTCATCGTTCGTTGTATTACTTGCTGTTTTGATGTATAAACGAACAAACCTGTTGTAGAATGTACACGACTTATCCACCAAACTCTTGAATTCAAACATCTGAGTATAAGGTCCTAAAATTCAACCTTTAATAAAAGCTAACATGTTCGAGAATTTGGACGAAACATGATTATTTGAATTTATGCACAACCGGAAGATGTATTTACATGCTGCACAACTTGACACACTTCCCGTATATAAGCAATCAGTAACAATCTATACAAAGTGACCTTAGAACGGAATTTGATGTTCATAAGGCAAATTTGAAAGTAAAATGCTTCATGAGCCTCTTTGTATGTAATGAATTGCCATGTTACCACCTTGACCAAGTCACAAATGACATAAATGCCCCTGGGATCGTGACCATTCATCAAGAAAACTTCTAAAACCATTTTCGACATGTTGATGGCCGCCATTTCATTGCTTGAATAAGCCGTCGGAACCTCAAAACCTTGAATCTTTGAAGAATTGCCCCGGGAATTGTTCCGACAAGTCATAAATACCTTCCGACACGTGTTTCGATGATTGGATATGTCTAGCAAGGCTTGGAAATGGATTTGAACATTTGAATGGCCATTTTAAGCTTTAACCTTCCGTATTCACGTATCTCGTATCCGTACACGTATCGGCTTGATAACTCGGGGTACGGGACATTCCGTGAAGTCACGAATGCTCATTGAAACTTGGCTTGGGTGTTAAATGAGGTTTAAGAAGCTTGGAAGAGGTTTCGGGCATCAAATGGGCAAAAATGCAGCTGCTGCTGTCTGCTGCAGTTTCTGCAGGCCTTGAGCGCTCAATGGGGATTGAGCGCTCAAGCTCACTACCTTGAGCGCTCAAGGTGATCTGGGGGGGGGGGGTTGAGCGCTCAACTCTCTGGCCTTGAGCGCTCAATGCCTGTGCTGGGCTGGCTTGTGGTATTGCTTCCCAATGCATTTTTGGACTCTTTTGCATGGTTTCCTCTGCCCCAAATGTCTTGTTGCTCTGCTATAACACCTTTCAAGCTTTGAACATCACCTTCCCAAGGTCTTTTCACATTTTCCCCACAAATGCCATGCATTTCCAATGCACTTTCAAATTTTCAAATACAAATACTTTGAAAACATGCAATTGACCACCTTGAAAATGTAATCTTTGATTTCCAATGTTGCATGGCAATTTTGTAAGATTCCCCCAAAATCCCCTATAAATATCATTCATGATCAAGCTTTTTCCCACACATCATTTCTACATCAATTCTCATTTCTCACTCCGTATATATTCTTCAACAATTCTTCATTGCCCCAAACATGGCTGCCCTTGATCCTTCCATTATCAATACTTGGATTGCTAGCCTTGAAAACATCGATTGGTTCAACTTTCGGGGTCTTGGCCTTAATGCCCTTCGCCACCTCCACACTTTTCCTATTCGCCAAGACATCTTACGTGCCGCCGTCCGCTGTTGGGATTCAGAGCTCCATGTGTTCCGCTTCGGCATGCAAGAACTTTGCCCGACCGTCGAAGAATTTCAAGCATATCTTGGCGGTAATGCTTTCGCCGATCCCGTCATACCGCCCATCCGCCAGAATTACGCCGACATTCTCAGCAGGAAGCTTGGTCTCGGGAATGGTGCTGCGCGCTTTTTGATTCGCAACGAGACTCTCAACATCCTCCGTCTTTTTGTGGATTACGGCCCAACAGGCGACCTTTTAGATTTTACCGTTCAGAATAGGCGCATGTTTGCACTTTGCATGTGCCTCTTGGCATTATACTTGTTGGTCCCTGGTGATGGCCGTCCCAGTTCTGCCACTGTCGGTGTTGCTGCTCAGATCGAACAGCGGCGGGATGTGGTTCCTTTGGTTTTGGCTGAAACAATCATGGGCTTGGATGCGGTTAAGGCTGGGAGAACAGATACATTTGCTGGGAGTCCGCTTTTGCTTCAGGTTTGGTTTATTTGGTTTGGATGCTTTGGATTTTTGGGAATTTTGGGAGATTTTGGTTTTGACTTTGACTTGGGTGTTTTGGTTTTGTAGATTTGGCTGTGTGACAAGGTTGGGCTTTTGAGGGAGCCGGCAGGTGATTGGGTTTACGAGCCTCGGTCTTGGGTGAGTAGGCCATTTGTGCATGACGAGCCTGATGAAGATGAATGGGTCGACTTCTTCAGGTCATTGGAAGAGGATCACATCACTTGGAGGTGCCATTGGTTGCCTTTGCCAGACATGACGGCCAATCACATGGGAGACACCTGGGTGATTTTAGCGGGACTGCGAGGTTATGCGTATTATTTCCCACAGCGCATTCTCCGTCAATACTGCATTCGCCAAGAAGTAGAGTATACAGTTCCTGCTACTTTCAGCCTTCCCGCATTCAAACATTCCGTTCTTGAGCGCTATCGTACTTCTTGGAGGCACAGGGTTGTTTGGGCTCCTGATCCCTACCCAACTATTCATTTGAATGGACACTACAGAGATTGGATGAGGATGCAGATGAGGGCCATACGCTGAAGAAATTAGCGCAACTTTCTTTCCGACCCACTAGGCTGTTTCCCAAAATAAATGGTGTTTTTTTTTTTTTTTTTTTTTCATTTTTTTTTTTTTTAGGTTTTTATGCTCAACTTATGTAATCGAAGAAGTGATTTGAATAAAATTGAACAATGAAGGGTTTCCCCCTCTTGGTTCATCTAGTTCCATATGCTA
Organism: Vaccinium vitis-idaea; assembly: GCA_963854785.1. Lineage (NCBI taxonomy): Eukaryota > Viridiplantae > Streptophyta > Magnoliopsida > Ericales > Ericaceae > Vaccinium > Vaccinium vitis-idaea. The sequence goes on from OY978216.1 coordinate 39,945,423, forward strand.
TCTCCTTCGAATATTGCAAAACTGCGGGCCAACTCATCAGATTTAGACCGAACCCCAAGATAGGGTTGCCTACGTATCCTTTTTCAAGGAATCAGGTCATGGCGTAGTTCAGGGAAGGGTTCACTCGGGTATTAACACTCTCCTTTTGTGCTCTAAATTTTGCCCGGTACCGCCTTTTCAGGTTTTCGGTCCAGCGAGCTTCTTTTGAATTTTCGCCTTAAATTTTGCCTAGACTGCCCAGTGTGGGTTTTCAGACTAGCAGGCTTGCTCTAATTTTTGCTTGGGTCGGTTCGCCCTTGCGATTTTCCGCCCAACGAGCATCTCTCAGGGGTAATATCGCTTGAGTTGGTCTAAGTTGACGAGATTGCTGAACTCGTTACCATCCAAATCAAGGATCACTGCTGCTCCACCGTCAAGGATAGTCTTGATGATGTATGGTCCTGCCCATTTTGGCCTGAATTTTCCCCGCGGATCGAATATCGGTGCCCGAATTTCCTTCACCACCATATCCCCTTCAATCAGATCCCTGGACTTCACCTTCTTGTTGAATGCGCGAGCAATTCTTCTCTAATATCCCTGAATGTGATACAATGCCCGCAACCTTCTTTCATCAAACAACATTAGCTCTGCGAATCGGTCGCTCAACCAATCGGCTTCGTTAATCTCACTTTCGATCATCACCCTTAGGGACGGTACTTCGAGTTCAATAGGAAGTACTGCTTCCATTCCATAAACCAGTGAATAGGGCGTTGCCCCTGTTGGAGTTCGGATCGAAGTGCGGTACCCCCATAATGCTAATGGTAGCTTCTCATGCCAATCCCTGGATGACTCGATGGTTTTCTCCAAGATGTTCTTGATTGACTTGTTTGCTGCTTCTACTGCCCCATTGGTTTGTGGTCTGTATACTGTTGACTTGTGAACCTGAACATTGAATTCCTCAAGCACCTCTGCTGCTCTTCCCTTGAAATGCACACCATTGTCTGACACGAAGGCATTAGGAACCCCATATCGGTAGATGATGTTTTGCTTAATGAAATGAGCCACTTGTACTGCGGTCAATGTAGCGTAAGAGGCCGACTCTTCCCACTTCGTGAAATAATCAATTGCCACCAATATAAACTTGTGTCCGTTCGATGCTGGTGGCGTGATTTTCCCAATCACATCTATCCCCCATACTGAGAAAGGCCAAGGCGTTGCCATTGTATGAAGTTCAGATGGTGGCACATGCATGAGGTTAGCGTGGACCTGACACTTATGGCATCTCCGCACATACTGCACGCAATCTGTCTCCAAGGTTGACCAAAAATACCCCTGCCTCAGAATCTTCTTTGCCATCATTAATCCGCTCATGTGAGGACCACAGATTCCTTCGTGAATTTCCTCCATCACCCTTTTCGTGTCATCACCATAGATGCACAACTTATGCATGCCACAATACGACCTTTTGTATAACCTTCCACCGCAGAGGATGTATTGTGAAGCTAACCTTTGTAATGCTATTCGATCTTTCTTGTTTGCTCCTTCCGGATATTCTCCTTTCTCAACCAGATTCCAGATATCATGGTACCAAGGCAGACCATCGTCAATTTCGCCAACATTCATCACATACTCGTATGCTGGCCTATTCCTTTGCTCAATCATAATTGGTCTCATTCTCACTCCCACGGGTAATTCTACCATGGATGCCAGGGTAGCAAGAGCGTCGGCAAACTGGTTCTTCATTCTCGGGATATGTGTAAAAGTAACTTGCTCGAATCGATGGATCAGGTCATCGAGGTCTTTGTGGTATGGTTTCAACTTTTCCTCTCGCACTTTCCAATCACCATTGGCTTGAGAAACTACCAGATTCGAATCTCCGACCACTTCCAACTTCTTAACCCCAATTTCGAAAGCAGCCTCCATTCCAACGATGCACGCTTCATATTCTGCTTGATTATTGGTAACTTCGAAATTTAACTTGAAAGATAGAGGAATGTGCGGCCCTTCTGGTGAGATCAATAGTATGCCGATCCCGAATCCTCTCTGATTTGCAGCTCCATCGAAGTATAATTTCCAAACATCCTCTGTTACTGTCATAACGTGTTCATCGGGAAATTGGAATTCCGTATCTTCTGGCCCTTCGATTGGGTGATCTGCCAAGAATTCTGCCACAGCCCTGCCTTTCACCGATTTTCGCGTTACATACTTGAGTTCAAACTCGGCCAATAGGAGCAACCACCGTGCCAACTTCCCAGTGAGCGCCGGTTTCTCGAACAGATATTTGAGAGGATCCATCCGAGAAATTAACACTACCGAATAAGCTAACATGTAATGCCTAAGCTTTTTAGAGGCCCATACGAGAGCCCAACAAGTCTTCTCCAAAGGGGTGTATCTTTCTTCGGCTCCGACCATTTTCTTACTTAAATAATACACTGCCTTCTCGATACCTGATTCACCTTCCTGTGCCAACATGCAGCCCATTGCAGACTGTGTTACTGATAAATACAAAATCAGCGGCTTTCCAGGTGTCGGCGGCATCAATACTGGGGGACTTTGAAGATACTGCCGAATTGATTCGAAGGCTTTTTGGCACCTGCCATCCCACTTGAACAGCACTCCTTTCTTGAGCAAATGAAACATCGGCTCGCAAGTTGAAGTCAACTTGGCGATGAATCTACTGATGAACTGAATTTTCCCAAGAAAACTTCGAACCTCTTTTTCTGTCTTCGGTGGCTCCATTTCTAATATCGCCTTGATTTTCGTTGGATCGACTTCAATCCCTCGGGTAGTGATCATAAACCCCAACATTTTCCCTGCGGTGACCCCGAACGTGCACTTCTGCGGATTGAGACGCATCCGATACTTCCGTATCCTTTCAAAGAACTTGCGTAATGCCGGGAGATGTCCTTCCCTTTCCTTGGCTTTTACGATCATGTCATCCACATATACCTCGACTTCCCTATGCATCATATCATGTAACAGGGTTGTAGCAGCCCGTTGGTAAGTCGACCCAGCGTTCTTTAATCCAAACGGCATGACCCGATAACAGAACGTCCCCCATTCAGTGGTGAAGGTCGTTTTCTCTCGATCTTCTGGTGCCATCAAAATCTGATTGTATCCCGAAAAACCATCCATAAATGATAGCAGCGCGTGCCCTGCCGTGTTGTCTACCAGTACATCAATGTGCGGTAAGGGAAAATCATCTTTCGGACTGGCCTTGTTTAAATCCCTGAAATCTACGCATACCCTGACTTTTCCATCTTTCTTGGGCACCGGCACAATATTTGCAACCCACTGTGGATATTCAGTTACCATCAAAAAGCCAGCATTGAATTGCTTGGTGACTTCCTCTTTGACTTTTTCAACCCAATCTGGCCTGATTTTTCTCAATTTCTGTTTTACCGGTTTTGCATCGGGATACAGGGGAATTCTATGTTGCACAATTTCAGGATCGATTCCGGGCATATCTGCGTGGGACCAAGCAAAGACATCTTCAAATTCTTTTAGTAAATTGACGAGTGATTCTTGTTCCTCAGAAGATAGCCCGGAACCGATTTGAACCATGCGAGGATTTTCCTCATCTCTCAATTTAACTGAAATAACTTCTTCTTTTATTGGCTGAGCATGCCTTTCATTTTCCCTTTCGATTAGAGACTTGAGTTCTTTGGGTATTTCTCCCTCGAACTCAGTCTCATCATTGTCAGGGTCAACACAATTTATTTCGGGAACAGCAAAGTAAGCGAAATCACCATTTATTTCATTAACAAAGCCCTCTGGGGCACAGTACATGGCATCAGACTCAAACTCGAAATAGAAATGACGACGTGGAGGGCCAAGAGGCACAAACTCCGACTCACAGCCAAATTCAAACCCTGACTCAGACTCGAACTCTAACTTAGTGAATGCATTAGTAAATTTTACAACAGGAGTGAAAGTGCAATTCTTGTATTCACCGACTGCATCCACTATCAGCACACTGGGATCATCGAGGGCCTCCTGTCCGAGCATCATCACAGCTGGCTCTTCTTTATCCTTACCTGTCAGACTGACCTCATCGAACATTGACATCAAGACCCCACCATCCAAAGCCTCCATCCAATCTACTTTAAGGTCTTTCACCAATTTCTCGACCTTTTCATGCTCATCTTCGCTAGCCCAAGCATCGTTAGCAAAGATTTCGAATCCAGGGTGCACCTTTCCACTTATTTCATTCACAAATGGCTCAGGCTGGCCATGATATGGTGCATTCGATCCTTCTCCAACAAAGCGAATCCGACGGTTTGCGCTGCTACTTGCTCCATTGGTCTTCCCCCTTTGCATCTCTTTCAGTGTAGGTTCGTATCCCAACCCAAAACGGCCTCGCTGAGAAGGGAATTCTGGAAACTGAGCCACCCCCTGGTGAGTTCGACCCAAGCCCGTGCCTGGCAGATAAGACATCCTTCTCATCATCTCGAGAGCTGTGGTGCTGATTGAAAAATCATCATCGATACGAAGCGTAAACACACCACCGGACGTATCGAAAGCAAAGCCCCCAAGCTGAACATCATTCTCATCATGCATAATTTCTAACAAGGGAGCATTGTCTTCAGCATGAGGGCGAATGCCTGTGTCTCCGTAGAGAGCAACTGTCCCACCTTCCAAACCAAGCAAAACCTTTTGATGCAAGGTGGATGGAACTGCCATGATATCAGATCGATGCATCCAAGGACGTCCCAACAACAAATTGAACGAAGCTGGGATCTCAAGCACATGAAACTCAACTGTTGATTTAAACCCCTCTGCAGCAATCTCCATTTCAACAGTCCCAAGCACATTGCGACGGGTGTTATCATAAGCCCGAACAGTGAGACTAGATGGCGTGAAATCCTTTGGTTTAAGTCCCAAGCATAAGGCCGTTCGAAGAGGGCATACATTGAGCGCTGACCCATTGTCTATTAATACAACCGGGATCCATTTCCCCATGCACTTCATGGTGACATGCAAAGGCTTATTGTGGTCAGTTCCCTCAAGCGGTAGATCAGCTTCGGTAAAGGTTACAACATGTTTAGTCGGCTTAGTGGCAATGGTAGGCTTGGTAACAATGGCGGCCATCATGGCCTCAGGGGTGATATCAGGCGCAATTTCCATGCAAGATAATGTTTGAGCGAGTTTCTGACGATGCTCACTGGAGCTCATAAGCAATCCCCAAATGGTAAGAGCGGCTGGGGTTTTCTCAAGTTGTTTCTGAATGGGATTTTCTTCATTGGTTGGCGGAGGCTTCGGACGGGGAACACGACTGTTGGCCGTAGAGGTAGCTTGGGATTGGTTGGTTGTTGGGTTAAAGAGATTTTGGAAATCAGCTGGGTTAGCGATTGGGTCACTAAGGTTGTTTGGTGTGGCTAGGTTATTTTGTGGAGTTGGGTTATTTTGTGGAGCTGGGTTGTTTTGTGGAGCTAGGTTGAATGGTAGCTGGTTTGTAGTATTTGGTGGTGGGTTGGAAGTGTTTCCGGTGAACCTCTGAGGTGGTTGATAAAACCGACCACTCCGAAGAAGATGAAGAACCGAGTCGATGTCATCCCCCCATAAATCAGTGTAGTCCGTGTAGAAATCGACAAGATCCCCTTCCGCCTTTCTCTTTCCCTTTGCAATACTGGCTCCTTCCAAACCCTTGGTAATTCCTTCCACAGTCGCTTCACTCCAAACATCTCCATTTTCCATGGCAGCCTCGTTAACAGCCCAAACCTCATTGTTTCCAACCCACAGCGGTGCTATGCCTTCATTCTGATTGGCCCACATATTTGCTACAACATTTTCTTCCATTTGCTGTCCCCAAACGTCGGGTAGACCTCCACTTAAAACCATGATGTTGCAGTCCTCCGGGACTTGCACTCGGGGTACCAGAAGGTTTTCATCAACTATGTAGTCATAAGGTGTGAACTCTATCCCTTCCGTCATTCGATTTATTGCGTACTCACTCATCATGGAAAAATCAGGGCGACCCTCCCATAGTGGTGGCATTGGAAAATATGCTTCTTCGAAGAACATGGGAAGTGTGGATCCATCCAGAGGGTCGTTAGGGTCCATGAGCTGCCATTCATTAGGTGTGGGGTCCCATTCATCTTCTTGTGCACCATTGGGTGCCTCATTCTCTTCTTGCCAATTCTGTCCTTGTCCTTCTTCCACAGGTTGTTGATCTTGTAGCATAGGCAAAGGTTCAAATAGGTTGGGAAGCGCAAATCCATCCAGTGGATCCTCAAACATCGGATCCCAAAGTAGGTTAATCATTGCGCCAAATGGAAGTCCTTCATTAAGCTGTTCATTATGCGGCCAAACTTCTTCATTTGCCACATTGTTGGCCACCATCTGCTCATACTCCCGAGCTTCCATAGCCATTATCAAATCACCCCATTCTTGCCACACAGTGGGGTCCAAATGGATGTCAAGAAAGCATACCTCGTGCTCAACAGGTATTGGCACAATGGGCTTGGGGTCGGTTTCGGGTAGGATGAACTGGCTTGGGTCAAACAGAGTGGATTTTAAGTCTTTTTGGGTGGAGCTAAAGGTAATTTGACCTATATCGGCATTCCTTTTGTGGGTTGGCAGAGGGTTTGTGAGGATATTAGGATTTTCAATGGGATCTCGGATTTGTTTGTTGTCAATGAGATCTTGAATCTCATGACGCAGGCGCTGGCATCTTTCAGTGGGATGACCAGGTGTCTGGTGAAATATACAGAAGGCGTTAGGGTTATATGTTGGTGGGGGATTTTGTGGAGGTGGAGTTGGCTGAAGAGGTTTGATTTTTCCCTGTTGTACGAGTCGTTCGAAAACAACAGGTAAAGGTAAGGGAAGAGGGGTGAAGATACGCCGTCCTCTTTGATTTTGCGGCGGTTGAATTGATTGGATTGGTTGAGATAAGATGGCGTTTATGGGTTCAGCTTTATGGGATTGGTGATTCATGGTGTTGGATGAGGTACCGGCTGTGTAACTGGGGTTTGCATACAGGGAAGATGTGTTCCCAATGTAGTTTCGCTTTGGTTTGGGGAATGAGTCTCCTTTCTTTAACATCCCGCTTTGCAGAGCCTCTTCAATCGACAGACCCATCTCAAAGTAGGTTTCAAAGTTATGTGCTTGGGCCATGACCATGTACTGAGCCAAATCAGGTTGAAGGTTCTTGGTTATGATGCGCATTTTGTCCTTATCACTGGGACGATCGGTCATTTGCGCAGCCTTCGCTCTCCATCTTTTCACAAAGTCTGCGAAAGATTCCCTTTCCTTCATCTTGATGCTCTCAAGCTCTCGAGTGGTGACTTTAAGCTGAACATTATACTCATACTGCTTAATGAAAGCAGCCACCATTTCTTCCCAAATTTGTCTTTTCGAAATGTCAAGGGATAAGAGCCACTGGAGTGCAGGCCCTGTGAGAGTTTCGTGAAACATCTGTGCCATAGCAGGCTCATCAACTTCTTGTAACGAGAGGGAACTTACATATGCCTGAATATGTCCTCTCGGGTCCCCAGTCCCGTCAAACTTCTCGAAGTCTACATGTTTGAACCTCTTGGGGAGCTTTGCACCTGGGAAGATGCAGAGCTTGTTCATGTCAAAGCCGGTAATGGCTCGCTTTTCACTTTTAGCCACAGATTCTTCCAGCTTAAGTATCTTAGCTAGCATTTCAGCCAACTGAGGATTTTCAGGGGGAGGAGGCTGTTCCGGATGTTCATCATTAGGAACCTCCTGATCCCGAGCTTCATCATCATGTACTTGCTGCTGCGGTGGGGGGAGTCGACCCTGGATGTTTACCATAATCGCCATCAGTTGAGCGATTCGGGTATCATTTCGGACCCTCTCATCATGCATTTCCTTCCTCAGTCGTTCAAACTCATTTGGGGGGTCTTGTCCCTGCTCTTCTGCCATACTTGTCTCGGCCTTTGGTGATAAAGATCTAGACAATCTTTGTCCAGGAGGTCGAGTCCAAACAGGTAAGGTCTTATTCTTCTTTGCAGGCCCAATGATTCAAGAACTGATTATAAAGCAAAAACCGGACTCAGATGTGTACTCGATGTGTCTACTATGCACAAAATGAATGAATTATGAATGCTCACTATCGTCTCGCCACAACTTAACTCACGGAGTTAGTCTTATTTCTAGCCTTAAGAATTAGTCTACCAGTTTCGGAACTCACTTAGAATCGTTTGCACAGCAGATTGTATCAACACCACGGGTAAGTCATTACTCGGTGAGTACGGCGTTTCAACCTAAGCCTAAATGTTGACGCCGTAGCACTTTTCTTAACCATCCGAGACAAAGCAATGAGATGTTGCCATCCAGTTACAATCGATTCTAAGGCTAGTCTGAAACACGGGTGGCCGTTCGGGCACGACCGACACCGGAGGTATCTCAAACTCCGTAGATTTTAAGTCTCCTAGACTGCATGTACAATCTTAGGGTTAGTCTACCGGATCTGAATCTCACTTAAGATCATTGCACAGAAGATTTTCCAACACCCCGGGTAGACCATTACTCGGTAGGTTAAACTCCAAACTTTGTTGGAATCAGAGCCAATCACTTTTCTTGATCATCCGAGACAAAGCAATTTGGATGTTGTAATCCAGATATCAATGATCTTAAGGCTAGTCCAAATCACGGTGGCCGTTCGGGCACGACCAACACCGGAGGTATCTCAAACTCCGTGGATTTTAAGTCTCCTAGACTGAAATTGACAGCTTTGGAAGATTGCCTCAGTCCTCAAGTTTTCTTTTAAGTGATAAGTCCTTGATATCGGATGGTCGGATTTGGGAAATTCTGGTCCATACAACTTCCGACAATGATCTAAGATCAGATGCCTAAGGGCGATTGACCCTCCTCGGGCCAAGGTCCCTTAAACCTGTTTAGATCAGTGTTTAGGAATTCGATGATCCAAATTTTCCCACGTCCGGCCGTCCTAAAGGCTATCTCGCAAACAATGCGCATATGGGATGCACGATTCATCATCGGGCCAAGGCAACCTTCTACTAACTGTAAAGGCATTAAAACAAAATGGGATATGTACACAGAAAACCTATACAAACGACGCTCGCGGTGACTATATACAATGCGAATACATGAATGCAACATGGCATGGCGAGAAAAAGCGGTAACACATAGCATGTAACAGAATGGAGCATGTAAACCTAACACACAGGTGGATTGCTAAACGTGGGGTTCTATGGTTAATTATATGCAAAGGCCGGTTTTGGTCACTGAGGGTACCCCGGACTCAAAATCAAAATCGTCTCCTACCGTTAAAAACGATAGTGACAATGTGATTTATCACGGTCGAGGGCTGCTGGGCATTTCGGGATTCCCTGTCACCGGCAAGCCGGGCAGGATTGCCAAAACATGCCAGCGGGGTTAAGAACAATGCAAATGCAATGCAAAAATTAAAATTCAAACATTTGAAAAATCCCACAAAATATTTTTCGAATTAAACCCACTTTGATTAACACATATTTCAATAAAATTACACAAGTGTAACAAAAATTGCACAAGTGTAATTAAATAAAATATATATTAACCAATGTCCCCAGCAGAGTCGCCAGCTTGTGGACGGCCCACCGAGATTGCTCGAAAAAGATTGTGATTGTTAGAGTCGCCACCCGGATTTGAGGTCCGAACCTGAGAAACCGATAAAAATATGACTCGTTGCCCATAGAAAAAGATTTCACTAGTCCCGACGGAACCAAAGATTTCTCGGATTCGGGGGTTTGGTTACGAGAGGGGAAGGGTTTTACGGCACCCCTCTCGCCCGGTCCGTGAACCGGTCTCTACTTGATATTTTGTGGGATTTTAAAAAATGTTTGAATTTTAATTTATTCACATAAATAGGAATCGGGGTCAGGAATCACATAATAACAAAATATGCAAGAGATGCGATTTTACTGTGGATGCTTGTGCGCGCGATCTACATGGATGATGAACATGAAACTACAAATGTTCACAGAAGTGAATTACAACAGAAATCGTACAATAACTCAAGAAATTATGAACATGAGACTTATCAAACTATTTGCAATCTGGATTCCAGAATGGGGATTGAGCGCTCAAGGGTGATGACTTGAGCGCTCAACCCTCATTCCATCCGCACATTTTCCTTGCTGGTTTTTAACGTTTGATGATACTTTAAGACCTCGAACCACTACAGAAACATCACAAAAGTATCACCTCACTTTAGAAATCACCAGAAAATGTTTAAAACAAACTTGCTTTAGAACCAGTTTGAGCGCTCAAGGCTCATGGATTGAGCGCTCAAACCAATTCTGCAAGAGAGATGGGTTCAGATCACAAATGCTACACTGACGACACCAACAAGGAATTAAATCATAAGCCATCATCAGAATTGCTGGAAAACTGCAAATAAGCCAAGAACAGCTTGAGCGCTCAAAGATCTGACCTTGAGCGCTCAAGCCATAACATGGTTTTCCAATTTTTGACCTTTAAATTGATTTCAATACTTCCTCAGGACCACCAAAGGCATAAAATGAAGTTTCAAAAGGTTTAACAGCCACTGTTTTGCAGTTGAATATAAGAAATTTGAAGTTTTTGACGTTTGATCACCATAAAATGGTTAATTTACATTCATGCATGTAATTTTGGTGTGGAAATAAACTGCTTCGAGTGTTACATGAACGAAATTAACTTTTAGATAATGATCAAAACCAAAAGAAGGCTCAGAAGTTAGCAAAATAGAGGCCTGTTCAAAACTGGGCTTGAGCGCTCAAGGCCAGAGGCTTGAGCGCTCAAACCTGTTGTAACTGCAAATTTGAAAATGGTTTTTGAGCAACTTTCAGACCTTTGTGAGTTCAATGCAAGTATAGAGAACTTGCTTGAACTCACTAGCCTTCCTCAGAAGGATCAAAACAGTGAGTTCATCACATGTTTTACTACCTTTTGGAAGATGTTTGTGATTTGAGCTTGATTCTGGGCTTTGAGAAGTTGATTGTGGATGTTTTTGGCTTGTAATCTGGACGAATTGAACAATGTGGGTGGTTAATCGATGATCAAGGGTCGAATTTCTGGGTTTGATGAGTGGTTTTGTAGGTGGTTTTGATGGTAAAAGAGTGGTTTTGTAGAGAGAGAGAGAGAGGAGTGGTTTTCTGGTGGAAACCGAAGGTGAGGAGTAGCAGAATTCGTCCTCAAAACCAGGGGTAGTGGGTGGCTTTTATAGAGTGAGTGGGAGAGAAGAGAGGAGAGAGAGGAAATGGGTTTAGGTATTTGGGAGTATTTTTGGTGTATTTTTGGAGTTGGTGGAGTGTATTATACACATGGAGATCGTATAAGATAATTCACAGACGCTCCCATGCAGGAAATCTCATGATGAGATACTCTGCAAGTTGCTGACTGGACCAAAGTTGAGCGCTCAAAGTCGTGGGCTTGAGCGCTCAAGGTGCTCCTCAGGGGTTTGAGCGCTCAAAGCCATGGGCTTGAGCGCTCAATGCTATGGATGGCAGTTTGCTGGCTTGGCTTGATTTGGCAGTGCTTGGGTTGGTTTGGCACATTTTGATTGTTTGGGTGGTGCTTGGTTGGTTTTGATCAAATTCAAGTCATTCTCACAAGTTCCAGGTAATTATGATTGATCCATTTCATCATCGGAGATGCACGAGCGTATCTTGGGTTCAAAATTGGGGTGTCTACAATGCATCTTTCATGGTATATCTTTTCTAGGCAGAGACAGAAAACTCAAGCAACAATGAAATTCATTTTTAAGCAGTTCTCAAGTGGGGAAATGAATCTATACTAAAAAGAATGCATGCTTGTGTCTCGCAAACTTTTTGAAGTATTTTTTCCTGTCACCTTTTTATCTATGCAAGAAACCAGTCCATTTAAAAGCCTCGTATATGGTTTTCATTGGTTTATGGTTCAGTTCATGGTACAACATTTCCTCATATATTCAGTACAACACTTCTTACTTCCTAGTATATGATTTGCACTGTTTTAATACCAATCAAGCACCGAAACACAGGAAGATATTTTATGAAAAAACAAGGATTTTATTCAAACACTCCCAGCAGCTAGCAAATAGCAACAACAATAGGGTAAAAAAGAAAAGCCAAGACAGATGCCAAAGCACCTAAACATTATTATCAGGTGCTTGATCTTGTCCATTTTCAGTTTGAGATCTGTTTTTGCTCCAGCAGTCGTCTAACCATGTAATAGTCTGATTTTCTTATCGTAATACTTTGGTTTTCGCATAAGAAACAGCACCATCTCAATGGCAGCAAAGTGTCTTTGGCAGTCCTTATGGTGGAAATTACCAGTTGTCATTTGGTCCTTCATACACGGGAGGATATGGTGCTCCTGCCCCGTATCAGTCAGCAACAAATCATTAAATGTCTATTCCATCCCAGGTACCTCAAGTTCCCCAGGTATTTACATTATTGAGATCATTTACACAAGGAATTAATTTGTCTTATACTTAGTCAGTGTGTAGCTTATAAGACTTTGTAATTGGTTTGGATAACATTTGTTTGGAACCCTTGCAACATTTATGTGCCAATTGCCAACTCAGAGTTCAACTAAGCAATCGTGATACTTAATTGCAACACGGTTGTGAAAAAAATGAAAAAAACAATTATTATGGTATCAACAAGCTCATCATATTGTTGTTGAACGAAAGAAGAGAACCAAGCCTATTGTGCTCATCATATTGACATTCATAAATTATACAATGCTAGATGTGTTTCAATTGAAAAAGATACTAAGTACCTGGATCATGTGACAACGGTTGTGTTAGGTGTCTTGATTGAGACAGTTGTGGAGTTTGAGATGGCTGTGTTACTTGAGAGGGCAGTGTTGCATGAGATATGTGTGTCTCTTGCAATGGTTGTGGTGTTGGAGCATGTACTTCCGCCTCAGACAAGCTTATGACTACTGCCTCAGCCATCGTGCGAGGGCGTTTACTAGCCTTTGTCTTCGTCATAACTGGTATTACAAAATGTCTTTCCGGAAAAAAATTAGAGTAGCATAGGGACACAAATGCATAGATAGGGACACAAGCGCATACAACCTACCTCACAAATAAACTAATTTTGCTATCAATCACCTAACTGAGGATAGAAAAAGAAAGAGAGATAATGCAACATAGGAGTATCAAACAAGTCATAGTATACTGAATTTGCAGATTACTCAATCTAAATGAGTGATTTGGCACAAAAACTTGTTTCCACCCTATCTATACTACTTCTTTTAAATGTACAAAGAAGTTTTCTACTTTTAACTTTCCACAAATGCCCCCGCAAATTTCAAAGGATGCCTGCCCCCTTGTTTCCCCTAATTAACGGGCACTACTACTAATTGTTGGTATTCTGGAAATCTGACAACTACTCATCCTTCCCAAGCGTCTCAAACAGTGGGAGTAGGACTGAATGGCGTTATGGGCAGTTATTGCAATAGCAAATAGGTACCTTTTAAATTTGAAGAGGCAGTCTTTAGAAAATAAATTTGAAAAGGCACAAATAATAGAGTGAAAATGTGCTTTGGTCCTTCTATCTTTGTGCAAAATTTTAAGACCTTGCAATTGGCAGACTTTGATCTCACACTGGTGTCGATATCCCATTGCAGCGAGCCGAGCGATCTAGATTTGTTTCTCTCCCCCATTCTCCCTCTAATATCCCCACCCTATCGCAGTCGCACTTTCGATGGTAATTTTCTTCTACAACTAATCCACATTCTTATTCCGTTATGCATTGTTCCACTAGACATGTTTGATGTATTGCTCTGTTGGTTTAAATTACCATGTACATGAGTGCGCCCTAATATTTCATCTTCTCAAACATGGAAATTGAAAGAGTTGTTCCTGGGACCTTTTTCCTTACCAAGATCTGAAACCTTAATCGGTACTCATCCAAATCCAAGTATTACATGTCCTAATATAGCACCCAAAAAAAAAAAAACTATGTTAAAACTCCGAATATGAGAAAGTAACAATTTTCATAACATAGAAGCCAAAGAAAAAAAAATAGCATGACAACTCTTCCTGTTACCCAAAAAATAAAAAACTCATATTGGAGAGATTGTGCAGGAACATAATGCTTAAGTTTCCCTATGTGAAGAAAAGAGTCTTAGATATATATCTAGTGTAACTTGTCGCTTGTCAGCACACTTAGTATAATAGATAAATATACACTTTTTTTTCTCTAAAAAGGCAAAGATAATATACTCATAATATATGAGGAATGAACTTGCAAGAATTTAACCCCCACACTTTTCCATCCTAAATGATGTGGGAATAACATTTCTAAAAATTAGTAACTTGACTAATAGCATTGAATGTCCTTATGGTAAGTCAAAACACTTCTCACAGACCTTCAATCCTTTACCTGTTAATGACCATGATTTTGGCTGTTATTATCTCTTACCAATTCCTATAACTTAAATGATACATGTCTTCTTGTTATTGTTCTTGACTTGCTAAATTTCATAACTAAATCTTCAATCCCCTTCACTAGATTTTTTTAATCAATATCCCCTTCACAAAATACATATATAGGGCTGACAAACAAACTGAGGTACTCGGGTTCAAGCTTGTGTTCGTTCGTTAACAGCTCGTTCAAGATTGGTTCATCGCGTAAATAAACGAAGGTTGAACATTTTGTTAAGCTCGTTAAGCTTTCAAACCAAACACCAACAAACGACCACTCGGCTCATTTAGCTTATTATATAACATTTTAAAGCCCGTTAAGTTTTCGAACAACCTACTGGTCGTCTTATTGCTAGCTTGTCACCCCGCCGTCATACATGTATGGATATATAAATATATACATTATCTGTATATATAGGAATAATTCCCAACTCAATCAGTTTCAAAGAGCATAGAAATTTTAAAAAAATATGTTCAAAGTATGGCCCCGTACTTAACACAACCAAGCCCCATAATCATTTCATCGAACAGTTTCTAAGCGTCAATCTATATGTCAAGAAATGAGTTTTCTATATGCTAAGAAATGAATTTTTTCAATCAATTAGATAGAAGAAAAGAAAAGAAAAGAAAAGAAATGATGAGATGCTGTTCGTTCATTGCAAAAAGAAAGGGACAATTTAAACGGTAGAACCAGTACTAACCTGTGAAGAAAGGAGAAGGCGCAACGGACGGTAAGCTTAACAACCACTGGAATAAAGAACAGGTAAAGAGCCCTAAAAGGTAAATATTTTATCAACATAGAGAAACATACTACTGGAGAGATAAGAAATCAACGACTAGAAGTGAGGTCTTCTTTGAGCATACCGATAGCAGAATCAAGTGGTAGTAGCAACGCCGTGATGTTCGACAGGTTCCTTGCGGTGCTTGTAGTCTTCGATCAACAAGTGCTTTCTTTCATATATCTCGATTAGTAGCCAAAAAGATGAGGCAAAAGGAGAAGGCATTAGAGAATGAGAGAGAGATTTGGGTTTTGGGGGGCAATCGTCATTTGGGTGGCATCAGAGGATGAGAGAGAGAGGTTAGGTTTGGGGGGCAATCCTGATTTGGGTTTTGGGGGAAAATTGCTTTTAGGGGAAAACGAAAGAAATTTTACCCCCAAAAATTTAGAACAAAAACTTAAACTTTTCGTCCCCCCTCCCCCCCCGAATTGTTTTTAGCGCCAAAAATAAAAGGAGTATTTACGTCCGGGGTTGTTTTGCTGTCGCAATCATAACCTATTTGCCACTAGTTTTTTGCGACAGAGATATGGTTGGCGCAAATTAATACTTTTTGAGATGGCATCAACTGCTGTCGCAATAAAATAGCTTTTTGCAACGGCATTCTCTGGCGACGCAAATAGGTTGACACCAAAGGCACATTTTCTTGTAGTGATATTTGTTCACTACAACTAACAGATAAACTCATCTTTGTAAAATAAGCACCAACGACTTCAGAATATCGTTTGGAACCAAGCTATTGATTAACCCATTAGTAATTGAAGGTAGCTTCCACCTGCATAATGAATGGTCATTTTGTGATTTGGATTCTGTATTCTACTCAGGAAAGGATAGACAGGTGAGATAAAACGTTCGAAATTTAGAGAAGATTATGAGTGGAAATCAACTTGATCATATTCCAAAGGAGTACTGATGGGGGCATGTGGAAGTCATCATACGAATAATTAGATAGTTATCACTTTAAGTGTCCATGAGTCAAGAAAAATTAAGGTGATGACAAATTTTAAAGACTTCATATTCACATGATTCTATTGTATTGATAGCTTAAGGAAGAGACGAGCACATGCGTAGAGCATAATGTGGGCCTCATCCCAGTGCATGTTTTCCCTAATATATGTGCTTGGCATAGACTTCCTTCACTTGTAGAGACCTTAATAAAAACACATCTCTTGATTAGTCTAGAAGGGTGTTTGGTAATCAACAAGTTTTTTTTTTTACCTTTCTAATCTTCATAGGAGGTGTGATATATTTCTAGTTAAAAGCTGCGAATTGAACATAGTATCATGTTTCCTAATCAAATTGGTCGAATATAATCGAGATGATTTTTAAGTTGTTAAATTTGAATTTTGGATTTTACGGGTGAGGTTGGAAGCCTTCAACTAATCACAGTTACAAGTTCCAAAGGCTTATGAGGAAATGGTGGGGTGTCAAAGAGTAAGAAATACAAGAACGAGTGCATATTGCAATATGATGTCCTCAGAATTACCCAACACAAGGACCAATAACAACAATTGACTTAACTAGTAAAGGAGTCAAATAACATACCCTTTAAATGACAACTCCAGTTGATTCCCTGTATGTCAGGTATACATTCATGTGTAGTCTACGTCACTCATTCCGTTTGTTTTTAGACAGAGGGTGACCATAAGGGTTAAATTGACGACTTTCTAGATAGTACGGCGTTTAAGTGACATTTTATTAAGGTCAGAGGTCTCCTTGTGATTTTGGTGAAAAATCAGGGGTTGTTTTGAAAATGGGTCATGCTAACGGGTGCCATAGTGCACCCGTTAAGGGTACAAAAAAAGTACACTTATACGTTAAAGTACACTTAAAGATGTATTTTAAAGTACAAATGTACTTTTAAAGTGTATTTTTTGTACTTTTAATGGGTGCACTATGGCACCCGTTAGCATTTCCCTTTGAAAATCAAGTCCCATGAACTAAGGCCTTGTTCTCCGATAGATTTTAGGTACATTTTATGAAAATCTCATAAAATGAACATTTTATGGAGGAGTGATAAAATGGAGTTGTTTTCCCAATTGATAAAATGTAGTGGTTTTCCTATAGATTTTAGGAGGATTTTATGAAAATCTCATAAATTCACTTTTATATTTTATGTGTTGAAATTTTAGTGTCATAAAATGTGAGATTCTATGAAACAAAAATCTAACGAAGCCTAAGTATATTATTATAGACTGACATTGAATTGAATCTTTCAAACGTTGCGTGCGCGAAATGTAGCCTCCCCAGTGGGAAACTCAAAAGAAAGGCTCTCTCTCTCTCTCTCTTCCCCCAATAAAGACAAAAAAGAAAAGGCAAAACAACCTGATACCCTCGTTTAATTATTGGCCATACTTAAACGATTCTGGTAAATCAAAATCCCAGATGCAAAGCTGTCCAAAATACACCACACCCCACATACACCATCTACACCTCGGGTACATATCTGTGTATATTAGCCAATTTATGTCATGAACATAATTTCTTGAGCCTTTTACGGGGTTAGAGAGAGAGAGAGAGAGAGAGAGAGAGACCACCCAAAAATCTCTGACTCTTGTTCTTTATTTATGCACGTAAATTCAGGAGAAACGGCTTTCTCGGATTTTGCTCCACCTCATCCCTCCCTGTAGCTGTGCTGGTGTTCTTGCTCCAACTCATCAATAATCACGACCGAAATCATTTATTGACGAGTTGATTGATTGATTGATTGATTGGGGTTTTGGGCTCTTAATCTCATCTGGGTATCGCCGTTCTTGGTTAGTTTTTTCCTCATTTTCTCATTTTTGCTAGGTTATGTTTGCTTAATTTTGTTTGTTTGAAGCTTGTGAGGGCTACAAGGTTCAGATTTAATCCGGGTAATCCTTATTTTCTTGGATATTTTTGTCACAAATTGCAAGAATCGTGAAACTGAATGGTTTAGCAATGGCGTTTTACTGTTCTATCTTTGAACATGCTTCTGATTTCTTTTCGCCCTTTCTATTTTGTGGGCAGTGGAGCTGTGTTTCTTACATTCTTATGACAGATTAATGCTAGGTGAATTCAATCCTGTGGGCATGTTAGCGGTTTTTCCTTTCTGGAATTAAATGGTTTAGATATGGCTTTTTACTGTTCAATCTTCCAACATTTTACTTATTTTTGTTTTGTTGGCAATGGAGAATCTTGTGTTTCTCACATTTTTCTGATTGATTAATGTTAGGTGAACTCAATCGTATGGGCTTGTTTGTGGTTTTTTGAATTAAACGTTGATGCAGCATTTTGGATTGTTGATACCTCTGTCTAAAGCACTAAAATCCAAAAAAATTGCTTGTTTGAAGTTTGTGAGTCTAATATAATAATTGCATGGAATCTGACCTAGATGTGGCGTTTAACTGTTCAAAATTTGAACGTACTTCTGACTTTGGTTTTCCTTTATATTTTAATGGCAAGGTTGATCTCTGGTCTTTGCCCCAAGTTGCTAGTTTTGAAACCTTTGTTAAGGTGATCATTCGTATGACTGTTAGCGCTTTTCTTTTGTACTTGATTGTTAATGCCTTCTCTTACATTGTTAATTCTTGTTGAGGTATTAAGGTCTGATTTTTATTTGTTCGGTTGAGATGCTTTGTCTGGGATTTCCAATTTGGCTCAAGTCAGAATTTGATTTCTGGTAGACAGCTCCTTATTTTTATGTACTTTTCCAGATGTTGAGAGCTCTATTTCTTCGAATTTAGTTTCGCAGAAATAATGCTGTAGAAGACTTAAATTCCCTAAATTTTGGAATAACTTTTTGCAATCAAACTAAAAATTTAGACTCGATACTGTTTTGCTTGCAAAACCTGCATATCAGGTTGATATTTTTTTAAAGGGACAAAAGAATCTTTCCTATTTCCATGAGAAATTCGGAAAGAAAACCTAATTGAATGGTAGGCGTAACACTGATAGAAGATAAGATGAAAGAAAATAGATTAAGATGCTTTGGGCATTTTTATCGTAGGTGAGTAGATGTGGTAGTTAAGAGCCGACGGTAGATGATAGCTGCTAAGGGAGGGGTAGATTAAATTTGATTTTAGAGGCAGTAGTTCAAAACAACGAAAGTATCTAGGTTCGTTTGAGATCACAGAATATGATGCCATCAATAGAACTCAATGGTAAAGACGGATCAATGTAACCGACCCCTGTCGATTGGGACTTAAGGGTCAGTTTGGTTTGGTTTGGTTTGGTCGAGGAGTTAGGACAATTATTATTATTATTATTTTTATAATTATGGAGGCTCTTGTGTTATTTTGGTTTGTATTTTATTGCCATCTTGATTTGCATTCTGTCTTCTACAATAAGGTCTATTGTCTGTCTACAATTTAGCAAAAGGGGTTCCTTTTTGGTTGATGATATTTTCTTTTTTATTATTATTATTATTGTGGCAAAGGACTAGAAATGCATAATTCCTTATACCAGGTGCTGGAAATCTGCCTCCAAAGTCATGTTGTAGTTTATATTACCTAGTGTTTACAAGTTTTTCCTGCTAAGAAATTCTTGTCTTCTCAGCAATTTTTCTCGACTAAACACTTGAATGCCTGGCCGAGTTCTTTTTCTATCCATGTCCTCCTTGTTTATGGAAGAAAAAACCTTGCAACAATCGTGGCTACGCAAATATTTTGAGAAGTACAAATATAATAAATGACATCATTTCAAATGTTCAAATTATGAAATAGTAGAAAAAGACGTGAATAAATATAAAAGTAATGCTTTAAGAAACAAAAAAGAAATATTTCAGGGAAAGACACTCCAGAAGCATCCAACAATCCATAATTAATCAAGATGGGGGAAAAACAGAATGTAAGAAGAAGGGAATGGAAATCTTTATCTTTAAAGAATTATCCAACTAAGTAGATGACCAAGCAGATATTGAAGAAAGCCCTTCCTTTGAATATAATTTTAACATCAAAACCAAAAACGAATTGCACAAGCTCGAAAAGGAAAGCAATATCGAAACTGAACTTCCATAGGAGATCAGTAGATGACCAAGCAGATATCGAAGAAAGCCCTTCCTTTGAGTACGATTCCGACTTCAAACCCAAAAACGAACCGTCCAAGCTCGAAATGGAAAAGGATATGGAAATAAAACTTCCAAAGGAAATCCGGGATATGGTTGAAATACATGAAAGGAGAACAAAAATTATTATTTCCTTCTGTTTTGTGCTGCTCTGAGCCCTTCTACGTTGAATGATTCTGGTCAATTTTTCCAAACTTGTAATCATCTATAAATCAATGGCTGAGATGATCTCTTCAATGTAGAATATTTATTTAGACTTCCGTGATTGTTTATATTTATGTTTCCCTTTTTTATGCCTTTTCCGGAAGACCTATCTAAACAGTTTAAAGAGGGTTGCACTATTATATTTTTAATCTACCTTGATCATCATGGTTCTCTAAAAAAAGTTTAGAGTGTATACGCGAAGGGGCTGAGTTGGAGGAAGATATTTGGTAGTCCTTTTTCTATCTTCATGGAAGAAATTAGAAGGGAGCTTAAAAAGTAGAATACCGATTAAGGCAGGAGGCGAAAAATGATCCTTTGGGGTGCATTTAGCTTGATACGTACTGGTTAGGCAGGCTGTTTTGGGGTTGCATATAGCGTTTTCTTTGTTGTGTTCTTGTCTTTTTCCTTTTTGTCTTTCCTTTTTCATGTTTACCGAGTTGTATTTTGGTTTTTCCCCCCTCAGCACTTCTCAAATCCCTGTTTGTTGCCAACTATGAAAGGAAAAAATTGCAAAGACGAAGACGTGGCTTTTAGTGGACGTAGTAAGTTACAGACTTTGGATTCACCCTCAATCCAGATGATTCAAGCTTAAACCAGGTATTAAGGTTAACTTATGAATTTAAAACAAGCAAAAGGGAAACAAGTTATGGAAGCAAGTACTTCTATCTTAATAGTGGAATATGTAAATCTCAAATCTTTCAAGAGAGCTAAGCATATTGGCTTGGAGGCTTATAGATGGAGCTCTAGATTTGGAAAATGGGCACATCTAGCCTTTTTAAGAGTTACAGGCTTACCGCTGGATGATTTTCTTTTCTTTTTTGATAATATCTAGCCTTTTTAATAGTTACAGGCTTACCACCAGATGTTTTTCTTTTCTTTTTTTGAATTAAAAAAAAAAATATGGCGCGTCGGATGCTTAATTACCAAAGTAGCATACAGCTTTGATTAGGTTTGGTTCTTTCTGAAGACTGAAACAAGTTTGGACTTTCCCACATGTCTGTAAAGCTTGATGAGGATTTCTAAACCATGAATTTGGGGCACAAGCAATGGTTTATAAAGCTTATGTTTGTGTTGTTGACAATGCGATGAATCTTTTGACTTTAGGGCCTTGTTTGATTCCGGGATTAGAAGGCTAGGATTGGATAACATGGGTCTAATTCTGCATAATCCAGTGTTTGGTTCCCCACAATGGAGCTGGGATTACTAATACCGGGACTAATTTAGTCCCTATAAAAAACATGGAAGCACTTTTTCCCCAAATTGCAAAACTGCCATTGAAATGTTTTTCCCGTACAAATTGACTTCTCTCTCTCTTCAACTGCTTTCCTTTGTAACTCTCTCTCCCTCTCTTTCGTTGGCTGGAGTTGCGTCTCTCCTCCTCGACCAGAGCTCTGTAGCTAAGATCGATTTTCCCGAAGATCAAACCAGGTGCTTCTTCGTTCTCCTTTTCTTTCCCGATTTCTGTTTTGTTTCGATTTTTTATTTTTCTCTCCTTTTTGGTCGATTTCTAACCTAACCTTTGGTTTTTGTTTTCTCTCTTTTTTGGTTGATTTCTGTTTTGCTCGGATGTAAGAGGACATAGGGTAGTAAATCAGTTTTTAGTTTTGCATACTCTGATTTCTTCTGTCGTTCATTGACATCGACTGGGTTTTACAATCGCAGTTTGTATATGCAGCTTTTCACACCGTGTTCAACCCTCTTTGTTGATCTGGAGCTTTTTGCACCGTTAAAAAATGGGAGTTGGGTTACAGGAGTTTATAGAAAGATTGGAATTGGTTTGAGAGAGAGAGAGAGAGAGAGAGAGAGAGAGAGAGAGAGAGAGATTGTACTGAAATTAATCCCGAATAATCCTGAAATTTAGTTTAGGGAACCAAACATGGGACTAGCCGAAACATGGGATATCCCGATGTTAATCCTGCACAATCAAACGGGGGATTGTGTGAGATTCAGTACTAAATTAGTCACATGGCACATAATCTAGGACTATCAATCCCAGGACTATCAATTCTACCTATTTTAGTCCGCGAATCAAATGAGGCCTAGAAGTTTGTTTATGTAGTTTAGTGCCATTAGGAGTAATAATGTTTCAAGCAATTTCTGACCATGAGTTGTAGAGGTTGCCGCATGTATCAGATTTCTGGTCTAGCTATGTAAATGATTTTGAATTGTTGGTAATTGCTTCTTGAATTAAAGCCATTTTCTAGAACTCTAGGTTTCTAGTAGTATTACTGTAGCTGACTTCATGTTTCTAGAAATTTTGTGAAGCTTTGATCTTGTGTGTTGTGAACCGTATGACGTGAACCGTATGACAAAAGTCTTACCCTAGGGGTGATGTCTTTTTTGAATTGTCGTGATGCCTAAATCTTCTCTTTAAAGCTTTAAGAAGAAAGAACCTGATATTTTTTAGCCATTTTGCTCTATCAGAAACCTAAGTTACAACAAGGGGCGGAGGGACCATAGGGCTGGGGTGGGCCCTGGCCCCCCTGCAGTTTTAAAAATACACTGAAAAAAATTAAAATTTATATATAAATTAAATTTTCTTTGTTATTGTCAGTGATGGGTTACTCGTTTGAAATTCAAATAATTGTTTCCAACAAAATTTGAACCCAATTGTTATAGCCCCAACAAAACAAAACAAGCCTATATAATAAATATGTAAGGATAATGGTTGCCTGACATTAGGTTCAATGTGGAAACACTAAAAAATTGAAGGGAATTAGACGACTCTTTTGCATACAGTTTTTCATCATAAATATGCTGTGTATTTTTGTCAGCGCTAGATGAAAATCCTAGAGCCGCCCCTGAACTCGGCCCCCCGGGATTCTCAATTCTGGCTCCCCCACTAGTTACAACCCTACTGTATTGTTCCTTTGATCATCCAGCCATAGAACACAAAACCAGACGAAACTGAACACAAAACCAGACGAAACTGGTTTCCTATTTACTTCCAAAGCAGTAAACCTCTATTGCAGCATGATTACATAAACCCTGAAATCGTGTAAACTTTTCCACTTCTACATCCACATAAACTATTAAATTCAGCCCTAGCATTGGTGCCTTTTGCTGCTGCTATGTAGTATGTACTAGTTTGGAGCTTGCTACCAGTAGCAGAGTGGTCTCCGCACCAGTCCTGCATCATTAGTGTTGTCTTTTTTGTTTGTAGAATCATGGCATTGTCCCAAACAATTCAAGAAGTATACTTTGGGACATGTTTCTTGGTCCAAAACCATGGACCACGTGATTTTGTCTTTTTGGGTATTGTATTTATAAATGTGAATTTCGAGCTCAATAACCTCTAAATGGTGCCAACACACATTTGGTTCATATCCTATTTTAAACTCCTCTAGGTAATGGTAACTAACTACTTTTTCCTCTCTCTTCAACATCTCAGTTAGAGAATAAAAGGCTTTGTTAAACCTTTCATTTTACCGTGCTGCCATGTCTTCCTAATCTGATATGAAAGTTGCAAGTATTTAATCATACAATTTCCCAAATAGATAAAATACGTTTGAGTGTAAGATAAAAGTTGTAAATTTGACTTTGCATGCGTATACGTTTCCAAAGCTTCTGAGAGTTGAACTTCTAAGAGCATCTCTTGTAGATCCTTCAAAATTCAACACCATAGGTGTACTTTGCTACCTTGCTTTTCATTTGAAGAGCAATATTTTATACCGCAATCCAGTAGTCTTCAAACTTTGTTGTTTATCATCTTCATTGTTCTTGTCTTCATTTGAACTTTTAAGGATGGTTGGGTGTTTCAAAAGTCAGATGGAGTGCATAAAATTCTGCATACTTGTTTTTCTGTTTTTCGTTTTTATATATTTGACATTTGAAGCAATCTGTTGGAGACTATGAAGCACGGATACGGATACTGGTGCAAGGAAAGTAAGGATTCGACACTTAACCAACCTGAAATCGCAGTACAAAGGGCTGAACTCACTGGGTGAACTCGAAATCACTGATTCGAGTAGCAAAAAATGGAGTTTCGAGTGCCAAAACCTAGATTCGAGTACTGAACAGCAACTAATTGACTGATTCGAACCCAAACGAAGGCTGTTCGAGCCTTATTCTAGAGATTCGAACCCTGTAGCAGTACTCCGCAGGTCTGGGTTGCTGTTTCGAGCCCTGTAACCTTTGAGTCGAGTTCAAAATGGTTGTATACTGCAAGATCGAAGGTCGAAAGTGGGTTTCGAACGTCTCTCTGCTGATTTCGAGTACCAAAAGAGGCTGCCGGTAGGTTATCTCAGGGTCTCAAGTGCCGAAACAGTACAAGACACCCAAAATGAGTTCGAATCTGCTGCTGGTGGGTTCAAAACAGTGAATCGAGCAACGAAAAGGCTTAGAGCTAGCTAGTTCGAGCTTTGAATTAGGATTTTGAGGTACGAAATGAGTTTTTGGTCGACCAAAACAGCTAACTAAGCTTCGAAAATGGTCCATCTGTGTATTTTGAGGGTCGAAATAGGTCAGAAATGTGTAGATCTAAAGATTTGGAGTGAAATGGGTTGATTTGAGTTTTCCGGCGAGGTTTCCAGCGAGATGAATGGTCAGGATCTGAGCTCAGTACTCTGATACCAAATGGTGCAAACCAAATCAAAGGATAGATTCAATTAGAGGATCCCAAATGGGATACAAGGAGCAAAAGCTCTCTATATTCTTTAATCAATATATCAAAAACTACCAAAATGAAAGACACACACACCTATTTATAGACCCACTAACACTAAGGACACAAAATTACACTATTAGCCCAAAAGTTACTGCATCAGATACGAGATACGGATACGCGGATACGTGATTTTTCCAAAAAGTCGGATACGATACGTTAGGGGATACGTTGAATATAAAGATATAAAAATAAATATATTATATACATATAATTTTTAATTCCTAATATCCCACTTCAGAGTGTAATATAGGAGCTTTATGTGTAGTAAACTAGCAATATCAAGCTAAAACAAAGCCCAAATTCACATCCTAAATGGGCATGAATATCAATGAAAAACTTTTACTGTGCACTGAATTTGTCAAATAAAAAATAAATACACAGAACCCTTCAATTTGGTACAGCTTTTCGTGATACTACCCAGATAAAAAAAAAAAATTAAAAAACAAAATCTTGGCCAAGAAAATCAGTAACAATAGCTGGGTTTTTAAATACCTAATATTTAACAATGTGAGAGAGAGAGAGAGAGAGAGAGAGAGAGAGAGAGGATATTATATACACATATATACACAGCCAAAATGATACTATATACATATATGCACAGTAGAGATGAAGGACGAGAGAGAGAGAGAGAGAGAGAGAGAGAGACTTACAGGCGTGAGATATCTCCAGAGGCAGCAGAAGTCGAGAGAGAGAGAGAGAGAGAGAGACTTACATGCGTGAGATATCTCCAGAGGCAGCAGAAGTCGATTGTTTGAGGAAAAACACTTATAAAGTCCTAATTACACTTGTAACCCACATATTTCAATTACTAACATATTTACCCCCACGCGTATCCGAAACGTATCCTAGCGTATCCAAAATGTATCCTAGCATATCCAAAACGTATCCGAATTAAAAAAAATAAATTTAAATTATGGATACTCTAAAAAAATGTATCGGATACGTATCCGGAGCGTATCCGTATCCGGAGCGTATCCGTATCCGATACGCGTCCGATACGTGATACGAAGGCCAAAATAGAGTATCCGTGCTTCATAGGTTGGAGATGCTCTCATGTTTTATTGTAAACATTGGACGGTGAAACGAGAATATTGTGTTGTAGATTCTGAGAGAGGGGATCAGCAAAAGGGACAATTGACAAGAAACCATGGCTCCTGGAGGTGGTACGTACCGGGATGTTGTCGAGTCTCGGACTGCATTAGCTGATTATGGTACAGCACCTACTGAAACGGAATCCAGAAATCCCCCTTCAAGAAAATCTGCTGCTGCTGTTGGTGGGAAACCTGGAGTGCATGAGCTACTTGAGTGCCCTGTTTGCCTAAGTGTGATGTACCCTCCCATTCATCAGGTATGTTCTTGTACATTTGAACTTATACAACTGAAAATGCTTTAACTATTGTATTGTCAAGAGAACATTTTGTTTTTGGATTAAAGATGTGGTATAGTGATGCAACATGAGTAATTGAATATAAGACTTATTTCAGTGTAATTTAATGTCAGAAAAAATGAATTCACCTCTCGAGATTGATTAGTAATGCAGTTTCGACGTATTTGCATTGCAATGTCAAAAATTTGTGAGGGTTTGAGACAGGCTGGGGAGGGGAGTTTGAGGGTTGTGATCAATGCATTTATGCGTTCAGATTGCAGAATTAACTGCAGCGCTAAAATCCCCAATATGTTTATCATATGATCAAATCCAAACTCATCCTGATTATTCTATTTATTGATTAACTATTTCCAGGAATAATACCACGCCTTTCCCTAGTTCACATACACTCAAAGATTAACCATAATAGTAGTTTTTTTTAATTAAGTTAATAAGTTCATCAATCGCAATCATAGAAAAGGAGATCATGCTATTGTTTTTTTTTTTGAGATATTGGTTGTTTGTTTTTCTTACTACTTTCTTTTAACTTTTCCCTGTGACTTGTAAATTTTTTCTCCAGTTTAGCTTCTGAATTGCAATTTTTACTGTAAGCTAAGATGTACGTTTGAAATTAACATGAAAACGAATGTCTATGTTCGTATTTATGGAAAAGGAGATCATGCTATTATAATTTTGTTTTTCTTACTAATTTCTTTTAACTTTTCACTGTAAGTAGTTTTTTTTCCCACTCGTATAGCTTCTGAATCGCAAAATTTCTCTAAGCTATGTTGTCCGTTTGGAACTAACATGAAAAAAATTGTTTTATGTTTGTGGGTCCCATTTGTAACTATTGTTATGTACTTACATGAATCAAACTGCTGCACATGTATATCTTTATGTCAAAATAATCACGGTGTCCCCAAAATAAGTACATTGACGGACACACATGCTTTAGACATATGGTAGTAATAACTAATAATACTAATGAGAATGTAGACATCCAGTTGCTCTTATATTAAGCATAGTCTTTTGCAAGAGATCTTCAGTGTGCTTAAGCCCCAGTTCCTTTACTTCCTTAACAGGTGGACGATTTAAAAAGCAACGCATATGCTCCATTTTCTGGATTTTTTTATATAGATTGTGTTGCTCTGAGGGACTGTCTGTTTGGGGCGTGGTTGGAACAAAATTCCATCAGATCAAAGAAAAAGAGTTTACTTTCTTTTATTGTTCCCTTTTTCCCGAAATGATACGCTCAGCACTACATTACTTGTTCATCTGATGCTGAGAAAATTATTTGGTCATCTCATGTCTTGGATTACTTTATTAATGCCCATTTTGTCATTGTCTCTAACTGTACTTGGGTAATATAGACTTTGGCGTTTAGCACTTCACAATCTAATAATTGGAAGTGTTATTTTGTTGAAATGAAACTACTCAAAACACATTATTAATCATCCACTACTCCTGTCCATGAATAGCTATGACGTTGGGGAATACCCCAAAAACCATTCGGGGATTCGATCTGATTCTCTGTTTGTTCCTTAGTAGAAAGAAGGGACAATGCTTGTATAGCTTTGTTAGGGACATAGCAAGAACACACACCTATGTGTCTATGTACCAATTGGTTGCCCTTAACCTTGCAACTTTTCTGCTGATTTCTAGCTATTAGCTATGGTGGTGTCATTTCGAGTAATTATTTAGTGCTTCTTAAATACCATGTGGCATTTTGGTACTTCCCAACCCATAACTTATCAACAGATTTTGCTGGTCGATGTGATGACTTACGTATGTTGGTACTTGGGAGATAATGGGTGACCCACGTAGGGCGTGCTGTCGTCATTCATTGCCAAGATTATATTGTCCCAACGGCCACATGATACTCCGGGAGTGCCTAATAGTTTTCTGTCATTTTCTTTATTTCATTCAGCTGCCCATTGGTTCATTAAGCATA
The DNA here is from genome assembly GCA_963854785.1 of Vaccinium vitis-idaea. Taxonomy (NCBI): domain Eukaryota; kingdom Viridiplantae; phylum Streptophyta; class Magnoliopsida; order Ericales; family Ericaceae; genus Vaccinium; species Vaccinium vitis-idaea. The sequence continues at coordinate 39,973,762 of OY978216.1, forward strand.
TGCACCTCGATTTCAAAACTGTTATGCGCATTATGACAATATTGTTCTTACAATTTTCTTTTGCCTCTTATCTAGTGTCCCAGCGGCCACACAATATGTTTCAACTGCAAGACTAAAGTACATAATATCTGCCCAATATGCCGCCTAGAGCTTGGAAACATAAGGTGTGTGGCTCTGGAGAAAGTTGCAGAACTGCTAGAACTGCCATGCAGATACCAATTTTTGGGCTGTCAAGATATATTTCCTTACCAGAGCAGACTCAGGCACGAGCAGAATTGTAGGTTTCGCCCGTATAATTGCCCTTACGCCGGAGCTGAGTGCTCTGTCACTGGTGATATTCGGTCCCTTGTTTCACATCTAAAGGATGATCATAACGTTGACATGCATGATGGGTCTACTTTTAACCACCGTTATGTGAAGTCCAATCCCCAAGAAGTTGAAAACGCTACATGGATGTTAACTGTGAGCTCTCTCTCTCTCTCTCACACACACGCGCGCGCGCACGCACGCAAAAGATTTATATGAAAATAGACCATCTGTTTTGTCAACTGGAATTCTGGAAATGTCTTATCTCTCCTGTCAGCTTGATCCAGAAGTATTAGCTAGATGTTGTCATCGCATTTCCTGAGAAAAATTGGAAGACACGTATGATTATGAAAATAGACCATCTGTATTTTTTTTATCCTAGATGGATGTGATTAAATCATATCGCATACTAGATCAAGCTGTTCTCTTATAGATGATCTACACTTCAAAAAGTACAAAGTGAACTAATGAATTATCAATTGGGACTGATGAGACCCAACAACACCTTCCAGTCCAAAAGAGAAGTTCAGTCCTCTCCAATAAATTGTAGATTTTTGTGTAATTTTTCCAAGCCATTAGCATGGGTCCAACTGATTTCTTTCACATGTTTGTAAGTTGTAACCTTTAAGCCCCCTCTCCGCAATTTCCTTTTTAGTTTTTGAAGTTATTTTGTAATTACTAGCTCAAGGAAACAATTTTGAAAACCCAAAATTTGTCCTAGTGCTTTTTTTAATGCAGGAGGTAGCTACTTTTACCTGTCCTATTATTTGGTTCATTTCACCAGTCCATATCTTTACTTCCATCAGAGACAACTTTTTAGGATAGACGCCGTTCTCTGATTTGTCTGAGTATTGTCCATGCAATGGTCAATGTGTAGTTTGCATTGAAGCTGGCTTCACATCGTTCATTTTTTGGTTTGCTGTTTCTTTTTTTTTTGTTCAAAAACCATTCAACATATATGTTGGTTCATCTTTATACATCTCATCTCGCTTTCCTTGGAAGTATATTTTTCATTTTAAAACAGGGTCTTCAAGTGAAACCAAAAAGTTTAACTAATATTATAATACTATGATCTGGTTACAGGTTTTCAACTGTTTCGGCCACCAGTTTTGCTTGCACTTCGAGGCTTTCAATATAGGAATGGCTCCGGTTTACATGGCCTTCTTGCGCTTCATGGGTGATGATCATGAGGCCAAAAGGTTCAGTTACAGTTTGGAAGTCTGTGGTGGTGGGAGGAAGATGCAATGGTATGGAGTTCCAAGAAGCATTCGCGATAGTCATAAGACAGTTAGAGATAGCCTAGATGGACTGATTATCCAGAGAAAGTTGGCGCTTTTCTTCTCTGGTGGTGATGGACAGGAGCTGAAGCTAAAGATTGCCGGCCGAATATGGAAAGAACAGTTATAATTTTCATTCTGATAAAGATGATATGGTAAAACTTATGCTAGACATTATTTATCTTTCTTACTTTTATTTTCGGACTTGTTATGGATAGATAAGGGGGTCGGATTTTAGTGGCCTGGTAGTTTTCAACTCAGCCTTCGATTACAGGATGAATTAAGATTCAGTAATACCGCTAGCTTTTCTCTGGACCATGTTTCTGTGGGCTCTTCAAGATTCTGAGCATGTTTCTTGTTTTGTTGATGTTCTTCGTAATCAACTTCAGAGAGCACTTCTCTGCAGTTAGTATCGAAAACAAAAACAGTCGTGGGGGGTTTCAGACGACATTCGTTTTCAGCGGAAATGGTTTTTAAGATAGTTTAAAAATAGGTTCAAAAAGTTTTCTTGACAATTGGTTCTTTTGCAAAATAACCTATTAGCGATGTATTTCAATACCGTCAACCAAACAAGTTTCTAAAAAATGTGCTTCAAAATTTATTTCTTTGGTCAAAAAGTCTATTTTCTTGAGCTGATTGTGATGATCATTTTGACAGTGCCAAGATTGAGTTAGCCCTGTATGTTTAACTCATCAAACACTAAAAATCTAATGTGCTACTCTAGTTGAGATTTTGCAGAAATTAACTATCAGGTAATGGAATTTTATGCCTCTGTTTTTTCTCACTGATGTCTAAGGCTGTGTTTGGAGTATGTATGGAATTGCATTAATTTGTGTATGATCATTATTCAGTTGAATTTTCATTATGACATTTTATAGGAGTCCTACATGATTTTGTCACCAGCTCTTCGAAGGACATTGGTTAACATGCTAAAAATGATCATACTTTCTACATGAAAGTGACCGCGCATTGAATAGCTAAGTTTTTTTAACCACTGCCCTTTGTAACGATTAGTGGCTTGGCTTGATACTATATCCAATTCGCTTATATTTGGATTTAATTTGTGTGATTCTCTGTACGGCGCCGTTCCACTAAGTAGATTTTTGGGCTTTTGGGGCTTTTCATGCATGTTTTTTTAGATAGGCCATTCTCTTCACAGGCTTACATATATATCAATTGAAAAGCCAAAATTTAGAGCTTTTCAGTGGTTATATTTTCTTCCTCAACTAGAGAATTTTCGCGGTTGTTCTGGAAAATATTAGTTCCTCTCTGGAAAAGGAAAAGGAAAACGGAAAGTGAAAAAGGAAAAATAAAAAAGGAAAATAAACTAAAATAACTATAGCAGTACTTAAAATTTTATCATTTGATTTGGCCTAATAACAAACAGTCCCTTGAAGCATCAGAGTCCAAAATTGTGTATGTGGCTTTCCTTCTTCCATCTAAAGTTTAGCCCAGCCACCCTCCATTCCTCTTTCCAACTACCATTTTCTCAACCAAACATTCTTTCAATTTCTTTTGTTTCACCTTTTAAATGCGAGTGTCTCTGTTTTGGACCCAAAACTTCTGCAAAGAAGCCTCAGTCATTCGTCACGAAAATTAATAGTCCATGTCGTAGAAAGAATCTTATACGTATCTTACCTTACTTATAGGCTACTTCTAGCAAATTTGGACGGTTAGGATTGACCTCTGCAGCAGACAACCCAAATTCATCTTCTTTTTTTTCTCTATCAACTTTAAGGAACCTTACATACCCACGAACTACCAAAACGAGCTACTTTAGAAAATGCTTTCATAGAGTTTTTTACTCATAATACTTTCAATTCATTTAGAGAACGACAATGTGGCGCAAATTCTAACACCTGATCATTATAGGACGGCAAACCCAAGATACTGATACTTTGACGACAGCGTTCATAATTTTTTGAATTGCATTCTCTCTCTTTAGGTGAGGTTTGGCCTAAAAAGTTAACTGGCTTATTTTTCGTTTTTATTTGATTTTTTTTCGTGTTTTTTAGTTTTTCATCAATTTTTTGTGTATTATTGGTCCATCTCGGCGAGAGGAATCAAAAAAGTAAAAAATTATGATCTAATCATAATTTTTTTTTAATAAAGACAAAAATAAGCCAAATGTCAGCTTTTTACACTTTTTTCGATCTTATTCAAAAAATTGAAAATTCTAGTCATAATCTTTTACCTTGTTGGATTCCTCTCGCCAAGACGAACCAATAATACTCAAAAAATCGATGCAAAACGAACAAACGCAAAAAAAAATCAAATAAAGACAAAACAAAAAGTTAAGTTGGCCTTTTTAGCCAAACCTAACCTAAGTTTCAAAACCTTAGCGCTGCACATCACTCATTCCCCTTCCCCTAGGGTTTCACCACCCTTTGCGGTGGCGGAACGGGTGGATTCCTCCTTTTCGGTCGGTTTCCTACCACGATTCCAGATTTGGGTGCTCTTCTCTCCATCCACCACTCCTTCTTTTTCCTTTCCTAACCGCCATTCACTAGTTTTTCCTCGCCGCTACTCCGTCTTAGTTTACATCCAGGTAGGTCATGGGCTCTCACATATCCGGACAAAAATACCCCTGGCTTTAAAGTCTCCTTTCCAAATAACCACACCCTTTCTTTACAATGTTTTGTATTGAAGAGTGCAATGGTTCTCCATATGGACTGCAATATTGTTCATGGAGATGTAATGGTAAAATATTTGGACCAAAAAGATTGCTTTAAACCTCACACTGCTAAGCCCAGTTGGCCTAACTTGCGTGGAATATATGCTTGTATTATAGAGTGCAATTATGTTTCATGAACAGTGTAATGGTAAGATTCCCTAAACAAAATGTTTGGTTTATATCATACTGTCAAGGCTAGTTGGCCTAACTTGCATGCAATATATGTTCGAATTAAAGAGTGTAATGGTGAGATTCCTCAAAGAAAAAATTTGATTAAGACATTACACTACCAGGGGCAATTGTCCTAACGTGCGTGCAATGATTCTTAATATTGGGTGCAATATATGTTCACTGGCAGTACAATGGCTAAATTAGCCCGAGGGGAGGAAATATTAGGGCTTCATTTCACATGAGGTATTTTTGTCTATGATTTTGTTGATACAGTTTATGTGCAATTATTATTTTCCTTACCCTGCATTATGCGCAATTACTTGCTCCAAACGCCACTGAAATTTTCCCAAAAAATATTGGTCTTTTTGTGGTATCGCCCATTTATGGTTGCGATGAGACAGCTGATTAAGTACTTCATTATTTGTGTTGATAATCATCAATGTATGATAATTTTGTTAGAATTATGCTCCAAAAACCAATTATTATTTTTTTTCAACAAATTGTTTGACATTTTATTTTGCATTCTTGTAAATTATTATTTTGGGTAAAGTTATAACTTAATGTCACATAAGATGTGAACATAAGGCTCCTTGGGTAACATTGTAGAAGGAGCATGCTAATGGTTAATGAACCAGAGGCTGGGAGTTATGTTTTTTCAGTGCCTTGTAGACCCAATAATATTCTAGGCTATGGGTGTTGATTGGGCCTCACGCCTATTATGGCCTACACTTGTTATGTTGCTATACGATAGGATGATTTACTCCATCACTGAGGTGGTGACCTTAAACAAACAAGTGGATGATATGTAGCAAGTACATTCATTGAAATGATCAATTTAAAAACACTTATGGAAGGAACACTGTCAGATTAGAAAAGGTAGTTCTATTACAATTCACTTATTTTCCTTTGCCCTGAGAGGCTTGTATAAATTTATTGTTTATTCATTGAACTTTGACATTGTCAGTCGGTGATGTTGAATTAAAGGCTGTATACGGACATGTTAGGTTATGTGTGTGATAGTCAATTTATATAAGTGCTTAACAAGGAATCCACCATTCTCAAAGTGAGAAAGTATATTCAAGCAATTTTCACATTAATGTTGGACCCGGAAAAACCGGCCGGTGTCTTGTAGTAAAATGATTTTACTAATTTATATTCATATAAACTATATTACAAAAAGAATTTTTTATTGCTTTTTGGGTCCAACTAGAAAGTGAAAATTAAGAATGTCGTGCATAAGTTAGGGTTTTGACGGTGTGAATTTATCCATGCCTATTAACTTATGAGGATATAAGTTGGTGGGAGGAAATTAGTAGACAATTGTAGGAAAGGGCCTCACTTGTAATTCTCTATTTTCAGGGGTTCAATTGCAATGTGTTGATGGACATTATTGTGACTGGTGGAAGCTATATAATTATTTCTTTAGGTGATAATTAAAAAGAATATATAGGACAAGTGTTATCCTGATACAAATAAAAGAGAAGTCTTTCATTTGTTTCCCACAACTGAAAGATAGAGATCCCTAAGGATTCCACCTAATTGCAAACTCTATCTATGTGAGTCTATTTAATAGACGTTAGACACAAAAGATTGGTGTAGACACCCCGATTTTGACCCGAGAAACTTATCAAGCATCCCCGATGATGAAAATGCCCGACAGAGCACGCGAAGCTTGATTGTGAACTTGATAACCCCTCCAAAACCTCTCCAAAATAAACCCGAGCCTACACCACCTTCTAGTACATTCAAAACCCTCCTTTTTGATATATAATGTGTCCCAATCCGTTTTGAAATGAGGGAGATGTGTCCGTTTTACCAAAATGACTTATTTTCCCGACCTTCTGAGGGTAAAATGGTCACATATTTTGATGTACAAATTATCTTGGGTTCAAACCACTTGGGTTAGAAAGTAGACCTTTCAAGCTTTCCAACGCTTCAAACCATGCGCAAAACGGAGTTCGGTAGCACCCGGAATGGCCCCGCGAAGTTTGGAATTTTGTGCTGTCTCGCCATCCAGGCGCCTGGATTCCCCTATTCCAGGCGCCCGGACTCAATCCAGGCGCCTGGATTGCCTTAATGCAGGCGCCTGGACTCTCTCCAGGTACTTGCTGCCCAAGGTCAAGTGAGTGGGGAGGAGCGTCTTGAGGATCTTTCAGGGATTTTTCTGCAGAATATTGTTGAGAGAGAGTAAGGTATTTTGGTGACCCTTTGAACCTCACCTCTAAGGGTTCAAATGACCCATTTTGACCCTTCCTTTGGCTATAAATACCCACCTCTCCTCCACCATTGAAGAGATCAGTTTCTCCCTCCTTCCTCTACTGTTACTCTGCTGAAAATCATCCAGAAAATCCATCCCCAAACTGATCCCCTTCACTTCTAAGCCTAAAAACCCAACTTCTAGCCTAAAAACCCACCATTTGATCATCAAAAACTCTCACATTTCAACCATCCACAATCAAACCCCCAATCAAACCACCTACAATCAGTTTGATATACTTCCAATAACCCAAAATCCAGCCCATTCAACTACCAAACATTGTCCAAAAATCAAACTCAAGTTCATCAATCAAAGCTTTTCAAGGTAGTTTTTCTACCAATGTGCTCAAGTAGGCCCTGAGGGGGACTCAATCAAGCTCTCATTGGTCTTCTATACCAGTAGAGGGTTTGAAAGAGGATTGAAAATCATCAAGAGAAAAACCTGTTTTGTGCATTCAGAACTCAATCCAGGCGCCTGGATCATCACTTTCCAGGCGCCTGCATTGAGTCCAGGCGCCTGGATTCACTCCATGCAGGAGCCTGGATTCCCTCCCCATGATCATGATTCCTGATTTCTTTTGCATTTCATTCAGTTTATGGAATATCATTTGATTGCATCGATCTTAGATTAATCATGCCTCATGTTTCAATCTTCATCATAATGGTTATTTGGAGTATCTCATTATCAAAACATCCAAAATCTAGTCTCTTTTAAGTTCATATCATGCATTTAAGTTGAGTTTGAGGTCCATGCTTGTTACAGTGTTTCTAAACATCATTTAGAGTGTGTGTAAATCAGTCAAATACATTGCATCTGGAGTTTACTGTGAAAAATGAAGTTTTGAGTTTGTTGTCTGGAAGGCAATCCAGGCGCCTGGATTGAATCCTTCCAGGCGCCTGGACAGTCCAGGCGCCTGGATTGACCCTTTCCAGGCGCCTGGATCCTATCCAGGTGTGATTTGATGGGCATTTGTGATCAGTTTCTGGAGCATCTCAGAGCAATTTGAGCATTATTTAGTGAAATTTCAGTTTCTCTTATGCATAAATCATTCACTCATAACACTTTGCACAAACATTCATTCATATCTCATTGATATTCTTGGCATATTTGCCATGCTCTCACATGAATCTGAGTTTGAAGTCCATTTAAACAACATTTTCAAAATCTTTTAAACATTTAGTAGAGACCGGCAAATATGTCGGGCGTGTGGGGTGCTTTGAATTCCTTCCCCTCACGTAACCTAGCTTCCGGACCCGAGAAATCTCATTTTAAAGACCGGTAAAGTATTTTCCATTTCAAGGGTAAAAGAGTCATTTTTCAAATGGTTTCTCGGGTAAGGTCCTCAAATCCGGGTGGCGACTCCATTCAATCAATCAAAACCATTTTCCAAACCGCAACCGTTTTCGTGGACATGCCTCCGCGGGGTGTTCACAATTGGCCATCAGAATTTTTGAGTGTCTCACAAAAGTAAAACACATAGAGAGAAAAAAGTTGCAAGAGTGAATCACTGAGGAGGTGAGACGCTTGGATCGCAAAGTGAAAAATCGAAGGCAATCAGACAAAAGGTGAAATAATAGGAAAAAGGTATTTATGATTATTTATTCGAGTGGTGTTATTCATAAAGTTTTTGATAAACAAGAATATTTTTCGCAATCTAACAAATTCAAGGCGCCCAACCCACTTTATTGCATTTGAAAACAGGGCGGAACTATTACGGCGGCGGTGTCACGAGCCACGCCGGGTTTCTAGCCTCCCACCAAGGACTATATTTTTTGGGTTACTATGTATGATTAATTTTCTAACATGTGTGCCTCTTGAGTATTAGATACTCTTTTATTTTAAAAAAAGATTGGTACGTAAAATGAGAACAAAAATAAATGTTTTGGTTAAAAGAATTTCTTACATTTTTTCCGTAAGATACTAAGTGTCATCAAGTTCTTTTAATTTTTTAAAAAAGGATTGAATTTGTTTAAATAAAAACAATTTTTCATATTTTCTCGGTTTAACACATCGAACATTTTTTTGAGAACAGTGAGTATATTAATCATTTTGGGTGCCACCTCTAGTTCACATCATGATTCCGCGACTGTTTGAAAATGACAGGAGCTGCTATGATAAACCAGCCTGGCTAATGACAACAAGAAAGGAATGGCAGAAAACGTTAGTTGAAAAATTTTGCTGAAATTGGCTTTCTAATTTTCTTTCTTATAACCAAGTGTTCGGGTCAATTTGTGCACATTTCGATTAATTCCGGGAGACTAACTCCGCCAACCCCATTTAAAGTCATGGCAAAGTTCCGCATAATCTAGTACAAAGAAATTGATAATACCTGAGATATTTCGAGTCTGAATTCTAAGCATGCAAATTGGCTTTCAACTTTTTGAGTTTTGAAAAATTTGTAGTAACAGTGTCTAATAGATAATGAATTTGGCAGTCGACTTTCTTATATTGAAAGATAAATTTTGAATGCAATTATAAAGAAGTGGAGTGCCAAAATCATTATCCATTCTAATAATAGCCCAGTAAATGTCCCAACAGTAATAAACTAGCCTTCCCATAAACCATCAGTCTATCCCCAACTGTGCTGATTGAATTTGTTGAAATCACTTACCGACAGTCAGAAAACAGACGCCTGTGGACCATTCAATCAAGTCATTATTAATTTCTAGCCATTCGATCAAGTCGTCATCACCCTTTGACGATCTGGTGTGATTTTCAAACTTTGACCCTGAATTTTGTGAAATCACAACTGACCGTTGAAAAATAGAGGGCCTGTATAGACCAAAAAAAAAAAAACAGAGAGGAGGGAAACGGTTAGTTTCTCAGGAAAATCAAATAACGGAGGAAGAGTGGGTAATTATTTTCCCAAAGGGCCCAATTTAACTACTCCAATTATTTAGCCGTCTTGGAAGACCGTCACGTGATACTTCCACACTATTTTCACCAAATATTTATGTAGAGTGTTGTGCGATACTGCAGAAGTCACAACGATTCTAGCAAGTACAATCAATCTAGAAACAAGAACAATAAAGATGAAGAACGCTGGGAAAGCAAGAAAACCAAGCACACAAGAGATTTACGTGGTTCACTACACATGCTGTGTAGCTAATCCACGGGGGAAGGGACGAATCAATCCACTATAAGGATTACAATCTCCAATCTCCTCTCGATGTTTCTCTCAGTCTCTCTGGGTTTCTCTCTCCAAACAAGTTTAGACTTAACCCTAAAACTGATAAAAACGCACTTTAATAAGCTGCTGTACGTCGCCTTCGTCTGGACCAAGGTTGCTGAGATCAATCGGAGTGCTGCAGGACCCCTCGTCCGGACCAAGGAAACTCTCATCCGGACCAAGACTGGACTAACTTCGGACGAACACTGCTGGGACCTCCAGAATCGTACCACGAGTGCTGATCCGGACCACCATTACCTTGGTCCGGACCAGAGATGCTGCAAGCACCATTTTGAAGCCACACTCAACAAATTTCCACCTTGGCTTCAAACTGAACCATCCTGAAGAAAAGCTTGATGTAACCCCCAACTGCACTCCCTTTACGGGTATGAGTGCTTCACACTCAAGTCCTCAATCAATAACGGAGAACATGGAGCAAGTTCAAGCAACGCTCAAACTTCTCCCTCAGAACCGGCTTCGTCAACATATCAGACGCATTCTCATCAGTGTGAACCTTTGACAAAGTTAGGTCACCTGATGCTAACCACTCCCGAATCCTGTGATACCGCACATCAATATGCTTTGTCCTTGCGATGTATACTTGATTCTTCGCCAAGTGAATTGCACTCTGACTGTCACAATGCAGCAACACACTGTCCTGCATGAAACCAAGTTCGCTAACCAACCCCTTAAGCCAAACTGCTTCTTTCGCTGCCTCAATCACTGCCATGTACTTTACCTCTGTAGTCGATAAAGCCACTGTATCCTGAAGAGTAGACTTCCAACAGACGGGACCTCCGGAAAACATAAATGCATACCCTGTTATCGACCTACGAGAGTCGAGATTCCCAGCATAATTTGAATCCACATAGCCCACCACGTCTTCTAAAGCCTCTTTCTGATCAAACACTATCCCCAGATCACGAGTGCCAGCGAGATATCTGAAAACCCATTTAACTACATTCCAATGCTCCTTTCCCGGGTTCGCCATATACCTACTGACTGCATGCGATATGTCTGGTCTCGTACACACCATCAGATACATGAGACACCCAACTGCATTCGCATAGGGCACCTCCTCCATGCGCTTTATGTCATCCTCTGAACTAGGACTCGTCTTGGCAGAAAGTTTGAAGTGAGCCGCAAGTGGGGTACTTACGGACTTGGCATCTTGTAAGTTGAACCTCTGCAACACTTTCTACAAATAACCACTCTGAGACAACCTCAACTGACCAACCCTTCTGTCACGGTGAATTTCAATCCCAAGAATCTTCTTGGCAGCTCCAAGATCTTTCATGTCAAATTCACTGTTCAACATCGACTTCAACTTCCCAATTTCCTGCTTGCTTTTTGCTGCTACCAACATGTCATCAACATATAAAACAAGTAGAATATAAGAACCATATGAAAGGACACGATAGTATATGCAACAGTCATACTCACAGCGCGTGTATCCATGCGACACCATGAACAAACACACATACTGCTTCAAGCCATACAATGACTTCTTCAACAAACACACATACTCCTCCTTACCAGGTTTCCTTGAAGCCTTCAGGCTGTTGCATGTAAATCTGCTCGTCTAAGTCTCCATGGAGGAAAGCAGTTTTAACATCAAGCTGCTCTAACTCCATGTCATGCATCACGACCATTGCCAAAATTACACGGATAGAAGTGTGCTTCACAACAGGTGAAAAAATCTCATTATAGTCCACTCCTTCCTTCTGTGAATAACCTTTAGCAACTAACCGAACCTTGTACTTTCCACCCTTTTTTTTTTTACAACGCTTCCTTTTTTCGATACACCCACTTGCACCCAACGGCCTTCTTCCCCTTAGGCAATTTCACCAATTCCCAAGTTTTATTCTTGTGGAGCGACTCCATCTCTTCTGACATTGCTACCAACCATTTGTCGTTGTCAATACTGCTAGTAGCTTCCTTGTAAGAGAATGGATCTCCACTGCCAGCCACCAAAGCGAAACTAACCATGTCCTCAAAACCATACCGAATTGGAGGTTTTGTGAACCCGTTTTTCCCTTCCTTTCGCGACTATGTAAGGCTCCTCTTGCTGCTGCTGTGGGTCGTGATCAATATCACCTGTATCACTGAATGAACCCGGCCCCTCAAGCTCCACCTCGACTACGGATTTCTCCCTCGGACCCCCAGATTCTGTCTCATCATTCTGATTCAACATAAATGCCTCATCAAACACAACGTCCCTGCTGATCACCCTTTTCCGTGCCTCGGGATCCCAGAGCCTGTATCCTTTGACACCCTTTTCATACCTAAGAAAGATACACTTTCTGGACTTGGGATCAAGCTTCGACCTCTCCTTATCCGACACATGCACATAAGCCGGACAACCAAAGATTCTCAAATCCGACAACTTAACTGCTTTACCTGACCAAACCTCTTGTGGGATCTTGAAATCAATGGCTGAAGAAGGAGACTTGTTAATGAGAAAACATGTTGTGTTGACTGCCTCTGCCCAAAATACCTTCGGCAACCCTGCATTCAACCGCATACATCTGGCCCTCTCTGTCAAGGTTCTGTTCATCCTTTCTGCTACTCCATTTTGCTGTGGAGTCTTTTTGACTGTGTAGTGTCGAGTAATCCCCTCTGAATCGCAGAAGGCCAAAAACTCCTTTTCCCTGTACTTTGTCCCATTATCAGTTCTGAAATACTTTATCTTTTTCCCTGTCTGAGTTTCAACCTGTGCTTTGCAAGTTTTAAACGTAGCAAACACATCAGACTTATGCTTCAAAAAATAAACCCATACCTTTTTGGAATAATCATCAATGAAGCTGACAAGTAATGAGCACCACTGTGAGAAGATACGGTAACTGGACCCCAGACATCTGTATGAACATAATCGAGGACTTCCTTGCTTGTATGAACACCTGTCTTGAAACTGACTCTGTGCTGCTTCCTATACACACAATACTTGCATAAATCTATCTTGCACGCTTTGACCCCCTTCAACAAGTCACGCTTATGAAGCTCCAACATACCACGCTCACCCATATGGCCAAGCCGCATATGCCAAAGTCTCGCGTCATCAGTGCTAGATTCTGCAGGTGTGGAGATAGCAACTCCACCTACAACTGTGTCCCTAATCAATTTGTACAAATTACCCACCTTCTGTCCCTTCATTAGCACCAAAGCTCCTCTGCTAATTTTCATTGCTCCACCCTGTGCTGTGTACATACACCCTGCTGAATCTAATGCTCCCAAAGAGATTAAATTCTTCCTAAGTTCAAGCACGTGTCTGACATTCCCCAAGACCCTCACAACTCCATCAAACATCTTAATTTTCACGGTACCGATTCCAATGGCTTTGCAAATTGCATCATTACCCATTAGAGCCGTACCACCATTGCAAGGCTTATAATTGTCAAACCACTCCTTATTAGGGCACATATGATAAGAGCAACCAGAATCCAAAATCCATGACTCTGAAAGAAAATTGCTACCTGAAGAAACGGAGAGTAAATCTGCGTCGATCTCATTGTCTGATTTGTCCTCTGCAATACTAACGGATTCCACCTTCTTCTTCCCCTTTTTCGCCTTCTTCTTCCCCTTTTTCGCCTTTGCAAGAAGATTTTTCAATCCTCGCATTGATTTTTGTAGTGCCCCATCTTGTGACAAATGTGACACTCCACATCCTTTTTTGTGTTTGACTTCCCTCTCGACTGCGACCTTTCCCGATTTGAACCTCCTTTCCCTTTTGACTTGCTTCTACCTCGGCCTGACTGTGGCTTGGAAACAAAAAGACCTTGATCTGCATCAACATTATCATCCCTCCTCATCTTCTCATGAGACAAAAGGGTACTAGTAACCTCATCGAGTGACAAAGTTTCCTTCCCATACATAACTGTAGTCACCAGATGATCATATGAAGGGGGCAGTGATGCTAACAACAGGATAGCCTTATCCTCCTCATCAAGCGTTACTCCAAAACCCACCAGTTGCGAGTTCAGCATATTATAGGAATTTAAATGTTCTAGTAGATTCGTACATTCCTTCATCTGCAATCCATACAGCTGTTTCTTGGCATACAGCTTGTTGGTCAGATTCTTCCTCATGTACAAACCCTCGAGCTTTTTCCAGATCGCCTCTGCCGTCTCTGAGTCTAACACGTTGTGAATAACTTCATCGCCTAGGTTTAGACAAATAGAATTGGCCGCCTTAGCGTCAAGATCATCCCAATCACTGTCTTTCATCTCCGCAGGCTTCTTCGTCTTCCCGTCTAAAGCCTTTGAGACACCCTGTTGGATCATAATATCCTTCATCCGCCGCTGCCACAAAGAGAAGTTATTCTTACCGGTGAACTTCTCCACCTCATACTTGGTATTCGACATCTTTAGTGAAACCCTAGATTGAAACCCTAACTGGGTACTCTGCTAGAAACCCTAACCAAGAGCTCTGATACCACTTTGTTGTGCGATACTGCGGAAGCCACAACGATTCTAACAAGTACAATCAATCTAGAAACAAGAACAATAAAGATGAAGAACGCTGGGAAAGCAAGAAAACCAAGCACACAAGAGATTTACGTGGTTCACTACACATGTTGTGTAGCTAATCCACGGGGGAGGGGACGAATCAATCCACTATAAGGATTACAATCTCCAATCTCCTCTCGATGTTTCTCTCAGTCTCTCTGGGTTTCTCTCCCCAAACAAGTTTAGACTTAACCCTAAAACTGATAAAAACGCACTTTAATAAGCTGCTGTACGTCGCTTTCGTCCGGACCAAGACCCGGCTCGTCCGGACCAAGGTTGCTGAGATCAATCGGAGTGCTGCAGGACCCCTCGTCCGGACCAAGGAAACTCTCGTCCGGACCAAGACTGGACCAACTTCGGACGAACACTACTGGGACCTCCAAAATCGTACCACGAGTGATAGTCCGAACTACCATTACCTTGGTCCGGACCAGAGATGCTGTGAGCACCATTTTGAAGCCACACTCAACATAGAGTCTATACATTTAGTAATCATGGACCCCATAGATTGGGGCACCAAGTGGCGGTGCCCCAAAATCATCAAGGCCTTGTTCGTTTCCCTATTTAGTTTTAGTTTTAGTTTTGATGACATCATCATTTCTCTCATTTCTCTCTCTATCTCTCTCCACTCATTACACCTGTTGACATCATCAAAACTAAACTAAACTATCTAACCAAACACAACCCAAATATTTTTTTTTCCAATTCAGCCCTTTGAAGTTTTGAAGGATCTGGATGAGATTTCTCTAACTTCAACATGCAGTGAAAATGGAGAAACCTATATGCACGATTGTCTCCTCTCCAAACTTCATACGTTTCATACCTCTCCAAAAATTATTGTGTTGTGAGCCTACTACGAACGCACAACACTAGTCCCTACTGTTCATGTTGTAGAACTTGCAAATAAGAACATGCATGTAAAAACTTGACTTCATCAGATATTGATAAGCACGTGAACAAAATAAATTTCATTTCGTAAAAGCGATGGCAATTACATGTCTAAACCCAAACCATACATAATACATTTTACAGAATGCTATCTAACTTTTTCACGTACATATCAATATCTGATCGAGTTGATTTTGTAAGGTTCTCTTGTCTTTTGGGGTTGTTCGAGTTGAATGATTTGCAATTTCGCATCATTGTTTTGAGCTTGAAAATGGCTAATAATTGAGAGTTTGAAGGAGTATGAAAGTATGTTATGTAGTGAGAAGCTGATACAAACTGGGACTTCAAATTCTTATTACGGTTAAACTTATTGGGACCTACAAGTTAGAATAAACCAATTGAAGTAAAGATAATGTTCATTCTCATTTAGTGAGGGTGAATAAAATCAGACTCCAACATGAGTTAATTGTCCTTTTGCTCCACATCCTGAAAATGAAATATCCAATAACAAGTTGGGGTCGCTCCTTTTTATTCTCAAAATGCTTGGCTAATGTTTTGTAGTTGTTGATTTGTCTCATCACTAAACAAAGAAAGCTCAGATCCAAGAAAACAGTTCCTCACTAATGTTCAAATGCAAAAAGGGCAAGGAGTTAAATGTCAATGTCACAACAAACAATGTGCCATTATTTTAAACCAAATTGGAAATCTAATTCTGGAGTAAATTCTGTCATTAGAATATTCAACCAAATTGGGAAATGCTAATTTTGACCTAACTAATCTTCCCCCTCCCTTTTTTTTTTCCCAACAATCACAAGTCTCTGGGTTAACCCCTCCCCGATCTGGTCAAAGACAAATTATTCACACCGAGACTATTTCAAGAATCGAATCTGGTCAATTATTAAAAATGAGCCTACCAACAAACGGACGGAACTAACCTTGATACTGCCTTACTACCGTTTTCTTTTATTATTGTAACTACTGCTGTCCTTTTAGCTACTCCCGTACTTTTAACCGTCCATTCTTTCACCTACTTTTCTTTCACCTACCAATTTCAACCTCCATAATATAAATGTCTTCTATATTATAACTACGTAGAATTTACACATCACCAGCATCTTTGGGAAAATGACTTTTACGAAGGAGATTTGACTCATCCAATTGCATTGTAGACAAGGAATTGAATTTAACAAGGAGATCGATAAAGTCAAATTTTAAATTTAAAATGGAATATTCCACTTTGTTTCCACTCTCTTTCCGATGGACTCTTCCTTGTCACTCAGGAGAATTATATTAAACCAATTTTGGAACTAATCCGAATCTAGGGCCCTTTTTTTCTTTTTCTTTTTTTTTTTTTTTAAACTTCATATCCACATGCAAATCTATTTAAATATTCCAAAAATTAGAGCTTGTTTATTGGCCTTTTCGCCCTGTTTGTTTGCAGTATATAAGGGAGGGATATAGGATATGAGCGGATATACATATCCGGGAATTTTATATCACTTGTTTGTTTAGTTTTGGAAGGCCGGATATTTTTTAGCTGGCATATATATATCCCCTTACAAGGGGATAAAATTTAGGCACCCCTCACCCAATCTATATTATATCCGGACAAGCTTTACTCCCCTACCCCTCCATTGGGCCCACCTCTGCCATGCACGCAGGAGAGAAAGTCAGGTGGCAGGAGAGAAATTCGGGTGGCAGGCCCACCACTCTCCCATTTTCTGATTTTTTATATTTGGGTTAAAAGGGACATTTCACCCAACTTTACACTATCCAACCCCTCATATCCCTCTTCTGTAACAACAAAACAAACACAATAACTTTTAATCTCCCCTTTTAAAATAACACCCCTACAACTATATCCACCTCTATATCCCCCTCTTATTATATCCGTCTTCCCCCCTCATATACATATCCCGTAAACAAACAGGGCGTTTGGGTTGATATATGTGACGAGAATAATCTGTCTCGTAAAATGCGAAAAGCCAAATAAACTAAGGGTCTTGCTAACGTGTGCCTAATAGGCACACGATAAACACATAAATAAACAAAAACAACACACACTCCAATACACCTTTTAAACTTTTCAATACACTTTCACATATTCCTATACACTTTTCATACATTTCAATACATTTTTTCAACATTAACGTGCTAAACTAATAAGCCACAAACTGGAACAACCTACCGACTCCTCACTCCAGTACTCATCTTAGCCCGCAACATAGATCTCCAGTTTTATTTTATTATTATGAAGCTTACTCTGAATCCCAAATAGTAGTAAGGAGTATCATTAATTATTGAATATTTGATGACGTCCCTCTGCCAAGATTTTCAAATAAGGGTCCTTTTATTGATAGTCCAGTGGGCCAAAAATAATGCAAGAACAAACAAAAAATACACACTTCAGTATATTTTTTTCACTTTTTTATATACTTTTTCACATTTCTATACTTTTGTCACATATTTCAATACAATTTTTAAACCTTACGACAACCCAGTAGGCTAAATTTAGAATTTTCCTTCAGATAAAATCCTTTTTTTTTAGCATATATACGTCACCCTCATGAAATAAACTACTGTAATATTGACATTGAAGTTCATCATCTGGGAATGCTCACATGGTTAATATTTCTAGTGGTCTTGCCAAAAATCATCCCAATTGAATATTCGTAATCGGTAAATAGTTGATCCATTTTTCGCATGTTTCATTCTGAATGAAGATGTGAATTTTGGATCTACCATTTACGCGTATCCAATTGAGCTGATTTTTGTGAAGCAACACTAGAAATATTATTTTAAAATTAATGAATGATTTGGATCATTTGTGCGGAACCTAAAAGTTAGCTTCACAAGTTGTTGGTGTGATTGCGTATGACGTAATTGATCGAATAAAATTTGAATATGAATAAAATTCGAAAAACCTATGTGTACAGAACCATGGTGTCCAGAAAATGTACCGAGCATGCTCGGAGAGGATCCGAACCGTTCATTATTCTTAGATTTTTTATTGAAATAGTGGGACTTTGGTTTAAGCACTTCTAACCGTCTGATTGAGCTGAAATTTTGTGGGGCCCCTCGGAAAAATGTTCTAACAATAATGAACGGTTTGGATCGTTAGTGTGAGTCCTAAAAGTGGGTCCCCCGTTGCATTCTGTATATTTTCTGGTCCTAAAAATCTATACCCCTAGTCGGGTCAAATAAAATTTGACTTTACTTCCTCCTTGCAAATGCTATGACGTAATTGTATGGTAAAAAATGCATTAAGTGTGATAATATTAGTAATATTTTTTTCAAACGATACGATGTTAGTGTGTTAGTGAAGTCAAATTACTACTGCTAGAACGGATATGGATGTTGTTCCATCAATTCGGGCACCTAAGTAATAATAGACTATCAAATGAGTTAGAAACTCTGATTTGGTACTAATATTTCACTAGTATTGTTCTTTTTTTTTAAGAAAAATTCTAAAATCATCCCATAAGGTTGTCGGTAAGATTTAAAAAGTAAATGAAATAAGTGAAAAAGTGTGTAAAAATGTATTGAAATATGTAAAAAACACATTAAAGTTTGCAATTAATTTATTTTTGTGTGTGCTTATTATCAGTTCAATGAAACAAAGTTAGCTTCACAAGTTGTCGGTGTGATTGCGTATGACGTAATTGATCAAATAAAATTTGAATATGAATAAAATTCGGAAAACCTATGTGTACAGAACCATGGTGTCCAGAAAATGTACCGAGCATGCTCGGGGACCCACTTTTGGGTCCCACACGAATGATCCGAACCGTTCATTATTCTTAGATTTTTTTATTGAAACAGTGAGACGTTGGTTTAAGCACTTCTAACCATCCGATTGAGCTGAAATTTTGTGGGCCCCCTCGGAAAAATGTTCTAATAATAATGAACGGTTCGGATTGTTAGTGTGAGACCTAAAAGTGGGTCCCCTGTTGCATTCCGTACATTTTCCGGTCCTAAAAATCTATACCCGTAGTCGGGTCAAATAAAATTTGACTTTACTTCCTCCTTGCAGATGCTATGACGTAATTGTATGGTAAAAAATGCATTAAGTGTGATAATATTAGTAATTTTTTTTTTCAAAGGATATGATGTTATTGTGTTAGTGAAGTCAAATTACTACTCCTAGAACGGATATGGATGTTGTTCCATCAATTCGAACCTAAAACATCCAGCACCTAAGTAATAATAGACGATCAATTGAGTTAGAAACTCTGATTTGGTACTAATATTTCACTAGTTTTGTTTTTTTTCCTTAGAAAAATTCTAAAATCAGCCTATGAGGCTGTCGTTAAGATTTAAAAAAAAGTAATATTGAAACAAGTAAAAAATGTGTGAAAATGTGTAACAAGTACATTAAAGGTTGTATTTAATTTATTTTTTCGTTTGCTTATTATCATCTCATTGAACTGATAATGTATTAGTGTTTCCTTTGGGTAAAAAACCAGTTTTCGGTTTTTTGGTTTTTCTATTTTGTCCTTATTCAATTTTTTTTTGCATTCGTTAGTTTTGCGTCAAGATTTTGTGGTTTCTGGATACCTCTCGACGAGACGAATCTAACAAGTATAAATTTATGGTCAAAACTCAATTTTTTTTGAATAAAGCCAAAATAGGTGGATTATTGGCCAATAATCCACCTATTTTGGCTTTATTCAAAAAAATATTTGGTTAAACTCAATTTTTTTTTAATAAAGCCAAAATAGGTGGATTATTGGCCAATAATCCACCTATTTTGGCTTTATTCAAAAAAATATTTGGTTTGACCATAAATTTATACTCGTTAGATTCGTCTCGTCGAGAGGAATCCAGAAACCACAAAATCTTAATGCAAAACTAACGAATGCAAAAAAAATTTGAATAAGGAAAAATGAAAAAACTAAAAAACCAAAAACCAGTTTTTTACCCAAAGGAGACCAAAGCGTGGGGTGTCTCAGTAATCTCCACGTGGTAATGGGTCCCACTTCAACCGTTTAAATTGGGTCGGGGGAAAAAAGAAAGAATAGTAGTACTACTCCAATATCTCTCTTTCTTTTTTTTCGATAGGAGAGAAAAATATCTCTTATCATCACTGTCCCCACTATCGTGAAAATATCTTCAATGACTACCAAAAAAAAAATAATTATAGGGAAAACTGAAAACAACATGGCACCTCTCTCTCTCTCTCTCTCTCTCTCCCTCTCCCCCTAGAGCCTCAGTGCCTCACAACTCTCACAATATTTTTAAGAAATGATTTTCACACCATCTTTTTATACACTGGCTCTTAGGTCTGCAAACGATCAAGTCGAGTTTAGAATTTATTTGTTACGTTTTTAAACGAACTTGAGCTAAGTCCCAACTAAAGAAAGATTTGACGAGTTGACTTAGATTTGAGTCGAACTTGAACTTGTTCACAAGACTTAATGAGTAAAAAATATGAGATATTTATGCTCTCATACAAGTCTAAAACTTCAAATAAATGTTGGCATAAATAAGTTCATAGTATGTAAAAGTATAAAAACATATTTAAAATTTAAGTTGATATATAGTATTTTTAAAAGTTTATTTATGTACAAATTATATAAAAAATTTATTATTTACATGTAAAATTAATATACATAACTCAAGGTGTGAAATTCTTATAAGATATGCATATATGCTCTAGGTTTGAGAGCCTAGTTGAGCAAAATATTGTGAAATTGAGGTTCGACTCATTTATTAAACGAGCCTAAAATTGAGGCTCAGGTTCAATTCGTTTAGTATCCGAATCGAACTCAAACGAGCCTTTACCAAGTCGAGTTTTGAACAGTTCACGAACGGCTCGGTTGATTTACATCTCTACAAAAAAAATATCAAATTGCCCTTTTAATGTAAAAAAAGGGAACGTAGGAAGGCTAATTTCACTTGAATACTGATAAAAAGTAAAAAAGTATGTTTGAAATTGAATTTTGTTAGAACAAAGACAAAAATAGTGGATTATTAGACATTTTCTTGTCTTTATTAAAAAACAGTTATGAGCATAATAAATTTTTTATCCATATATGCAAGTTGTTAAAGACTCGGTTCGGTGGGTTGTGAAAGGTTTGTAATTAGTGGACTAGAGTTATGGATGGTGAGTCTGAAGCTAAAGCGCCGCTGCTGGCGGTGGCGGCGAGTGAAGGGCGGAAGATGCTGAGCGAGAGTGGGCGGCGAAGTCGTCGAACACTGAGTCGGGGGTACTCGGTTAACTCGTTGAGACAGGAGTTTGTGTCCAGGCTTCCTGATAAGCTCCGAGCTGGTGTTGATCTTGAGTCCGTCTCTCTCATTGATTTTCACAAAATCACTGGCTTAACACCTGGTTTTCCTCTCTCTCTCTCTCTCTCTCTCTCTCTCTCTCTCTCTCTCCATACATATGTATAACATTCTGTGTTCATGTCATGTATATTGATCTGTGTTTTTGCTTAGATTTTTTTAGCTATTCTGTACAAGTTTTTTTTTTTTTTGTGATAAGTACGGTTCACTGGTAAAGGGCAAACACATACATCCTTGGGCGTACCCCAGTACAACAGACGAAACGATATACACTGCCACAACCCTACACTATCCAACAGAAACCAATCAACAAGGAACAAAAGTGAGACCTTCAATAAGGCCGAACAGAAACAAAAAAACCTAAAAATAAATGCAATCAGGCAAATCCCAACTTGCAACTATGGACTTGTTCAATGCAGAAGGCTTTCACACCCCTGCTTGAGCTAAAAAAATCTCTAACATTCTGTGCAAGTTTTTGCTAGGGGTAGCAAGGGTGGCCCGAGATTTTGCTCTAAGGGGTATGTGTTCGATTGGACTGCGTTGTTTGGGACATGGGGAAAAAAGAAAAGAGAAGAAAGCCAAATTTTCTCTTCCATTGTTTTGGTTTGAGAGAAAAGAAAGAGAAAATGTCAAAATCAAGATCTAAAAGCACTGTAAAATTGTTCTTTTGTTTTTTCCACATTTTCATTCTTAATTACATTTCTTTATGTTCCCTCACTTTGCATAAATTCCAAACAAAATAGGTGAGTCGTTTTTTTTTTTTACTAGAATGGATACCCTGTTTGGATGATGAGAACTTCTGGACGCAAAAGAAGCCTAGTTTGATCTCAACCCTCTCAGTAAAAACAGGATCTCAACTCCATGCTACTATACCTATTATTGCACTTGCAGGCCACCATATTGTGTGACAAAAAAGGACTTTGTTTCTTAAGCATCCCCAACCCTTGCTCAAAGCCTCAAACTATTACTCAAATTTTAGTACAAGCTTGATTTGATTTGGAGCACTTCATTTCTCCAACTCCAATGGAGAAATCGAGATCTAAGCAGAAATTTGAGGAAAGGCTTTATTGCTGCCATAGTTGTGAAAGTTTAAAAAAGAAAAAAAAAAACTTCTGAGATTTGAGAATTCTTGATCTACGTAAAACTCAAGTTTGTGTAAGTTTGAGTCAAGGAGAGAGAAGAGTTTTAAGAGACTTTTTAGTCC
This sequence comes from Vaccinium vitis-idaea, assembly GCA_963854785.1. Lineage (NCBI taxonomy): Eukaryota > Viridiplantae > Streptophyta > Magnoliopsida > Ericales > Ericaceae > Vaccinium > Vaccinium vitis-idaea. The sequence continues at coordinate 39,996,498 of OY978216.1, forward strand.
TTTGAGTTCTTATCGACTTCAAAGGTTCAGTCTTTTTCGGTAAAAAGTTAGAAATGCACATTAATGAAAGAATTATGCTTAACTGGAGAACTCATTGGTCATGTCCAGTTTGAAGCACTTAATTGCATGGCCAAAATATTACATTGCTCACGGAGCAGATTGCTACCAACCATTTTGAGAGGAAATAGGAAATCTAAAGGGGTCAATACTGGGGAATGGAAGCTCTGTATTTGATATCGGTCACATTAAATTTGCACATTGGGTGGTTATTATGAAAATCCTCGTGTTCATATGCATCTCAGTAGATGGTCCACCTAGATTTTTTATGCTTATGTTTGTTTTCACTACGTTCTTCCGAAAAAATCAACTCAATGAATATTCTTACATTATTGCAGGGTTCTGCTCATTACCTTTTTCATATTGGGACATAATGATTACCAAACTCTCTATCTTCACAATGATCAACTTCTCTATTTCTCTTTCTTAATCTTGTATTTCCTGTTTATAGGAGAAAAAGAGTACTATGAAAAACAAGTTGCAACGCTAAAATCATTCGAGGAAGTTGATTCTTTGTTGGCATCTGATGAGATTGAAGAGGAAGACCTAGAAGAACAAGCCCAACAAGAAAGAGCAATGAAGATATCTAATTATGCAAATGTCATACTGTTGGCATTTAAGGTGAGTCGTATTCATTTTTTTGAAATTTGAAGAAAGTTACTGGGTTCAACTTGTAAACAGTTGACTTTATGGAAACCTTGGCCTAAGTCTGATGCAAGATATGATTTGGAATAACAATTCTACATTGTGGAATTACTCTTATCTTATCGTATCTTTTTTTGCCGTTCTGTAAAGTGCTATGATCCTTTCATACATGCTTGATTGCCAGTTCTTTCCATTTTCTCTTGTTCAACCTGGAATTTTTTTTTCCAGAAGGACAACATTGCTTATATCAAAAAATTGCCTTGTGTATAACTTTGGGGGTGATAAGTTTATTAGGACAACATATTATTTTATTTTCTATTCTGTACTAACTCTATATCGGCACTTTGTTCTGCAGATTTATGCTACAATAAAGAGTGGATCAATAGCCATTGCTGCATCGACACTGGATTCCTTACTTGATCTTATGGCTGGTGGAATACTTTGGTTCACTCACCTGTCAATGACCAACATTAATATCTACAAGTATCCTATTGGGAAGTTGAGGGTGCAACCAGTAGGCATAATCATCTTTGCTGCCATCATGGCTACACTTGGTACGTAATTGTGCTTCCGCCTGCCTTTAGTTTCCAGCAGAGTGTTGTTTTTTTTCTCATTTGTTGGATTTTATGATCTATAATTACGAACTATTTTAAATGACACTTGATATGTGGGACGAGACCATTCTTAACTCTCTCTTTGCATAAGAAGACATGCAAAAGCAAGACGGTTGTTGTTCATAGATAATTTGTATATATTTATTGATACCCTTGCAATATTAAGAAACCTTACTTTTTTCAATTTGCAAGTTTGAAGATGCTCCATTCCAGGATACAAGCTGTAGGAGACCTATTGGTTGTTATTTAAGAATTGTTCCGCTTCATTGCCTCTATGTATAGTTGAGATGTCGCTGCATGTAACTTGACAATAGATAGAAAGGGAAAGCGAATGGGAGCCACTCGACAAATTCTCTCTCTCAACCCATATGTGAGGTTATTTTGGGAATTCTACAAGGCTTGTTGCCGTATTGGTTGACAAACGTTTTCATTTTTCTGCATTTACTAATGCTTGGCATGAAAATTGAGGTACCATTTTTTATTCATCTGGGCATAGTCATCGTATAGTACTATCTTAGCATTACAGATTTGGAAAGAAATATCTAGCTTCTAATCATCCGAGACTTGAGTGTCATTAATGACCTTAAGCACACAGGGTTTGTTTTGCTCTTGCTTTCTTGGCTTTTTAGTCTCTCACTTTCCTTTTTATGTAGTTGTCTATGCTTTAACATGTAATGATCGTTCGAAGCCCAGTTGCCTTACAGTGGTCCGATTTTCAACTGTCACTTATCTTGGCGCTGTACATTATTTTGATCTCGAAGAGATAAAAATCTGTCTTCTACACTTTTTTCCTGTTAGGGAATGACAATAACGTTTGTATCAGAGTATGATATTAGGTGTTATATTTTCACGTTGTTATAGGCTTTCAGATATTGGTCCAGGCTGTTGAAGAACTAGTTAAAGACAAGGCTTCTGAAAAGATGACCACAGAGCAATTGATATGGTTGTTCACAATTATGCTATCCGCTACTGTGGTAAAACTCGCCCTATGGCTTTACTGCAGAAGCTCAGGCAGTGACATTGTCCGTGCCTATGCAAAGGTATGCCACAACAATCTCTCTCTTTTTCTCGTTTCTGTCCTTTCGGTTGTAAACCTTTTTCGTATATGTTGATTGTCAGGATCATTACTTCGATGTGATAACAAACGTAGTGGGGTTAGCTGCAGCTGTTCTTGGTGACAAGGTGTTGTGGTGGATTGACCCTGCTGGTGCTATTGTCCTTGCGATTTATACTATCACTAATTGGTCCGGAACTGTTCTCGAAAACGCAGGTAGCTTCTGATTTCCCGTCTCAGCATTTTTGGATCTGCTAGTAGTCTAAATTTTGCAATAACTCTAAAAGAAGCAGTAGCGTTTCTTGGTTACCTTTTTCCCTATCTTCCGTTATTTAACAGAACTTCGGAGTCCATGCTATTGAATTCCTGTTGCATAATCATGCTACTATTATTTGGAGGATTATCTCCACTTTGGTGCCTTCCGTCTTTTATTTGGGGCCATAGTTTTACAATTTAATGTCCCTTGAGTTCCTCAATTTTTGGAGGTATAGGAGGCCGGTATTTTAGTGGTAAAACTTTCTGAGAGCCACCACTTTGTGCGTGTAGTGTCAATGGTTAGGTCTATCTCCAGTTCTCCCTTGCCCATACCCGATCGATTGTGAATTGCATGGGTACCATTATTGATGTGTCTCTGCTTTGGTAATGATTAGCTTTAAAGCAAATTCTATTCTTAGGGATTTATATGTTGCCATAACTGAAGGAAAGTTGACCATAGAAGAGAAGGATGGTGAATATCATACTTGGCAAGAACAAGAATGCGGTACTAATGATGTACTTTGTGTTGAATAAGGAGAATGGAGTCAGATATTGAGATAGAAAATGAAGAAAGCTCCACTGCTTAAATTACTTTTCCCTTTACTTTCCCCAATTTCTGTTTTCCGTGACTCCCAATTTTAGTTGTGGACTTCTTGTTGCAGTGTCGCTTGTGGGACAATCAGCTCCGCCCGAAGTCTTGCAGAAATTGACGTATCTTGTCATAAGGCATCCCAAAGTAAAGCGTATTGATACAGTCCGAGCTTACACGTTTGGTGTTCTGTATTTTGTAGAGGTAAGCGGAAATGGTACAGCTTTCCCCTGTAGTTTTACTGAATTTGCCCATAATCATAACTCGGACTCGGTTCTCCTTCATTCTTGGGGGGAAATGGATATCTCCATTTCAACTCAAAAGGTTGGAACACATCATCAAAATCCAGCAGCAGGCCTACATGAGTAGCAAATGGGGCAGCTACCCACCCTTAAGTGATCCAAAATTTTAGTTTTGCCTGGGTTTTGAATACTTGTTGCAATCGTCCCCGTGAATATCTACAGATGGCCCCACACGTATATGACTTACTACTTCCATATATTTATTTTCATGAGTAATTTGCTAGTTTCTTTTTTGTTGAAAACAGGTGGACATTGAACTTCCTGAAGAACTCCCCTTGAAAGAGGCACATACCATAGGAGAGACACTGCAGATAAAGTTGGAGAAATTACCTGAAGTGGAAAGGGCATTCGTTCATCTAGATTATGAATGTGAACACAAACCAGAGCACTCCGTTCTCAGCAGGCTGCCCAGAAACCAGGATTGACATTTCGAGTTAGTAATTTGGGTAATATTCTCCTGAATTTGGGTGCAACATCCTGGTTTCACCCCACCAACAGGCATCCCAAAATCAGGCGGGGAACACTTCCTGAGTTTTTTGGTACATTAGGAACCATAGTTTGCGGAAGGGATCAAGACTCGAATCGTGGCGCACCGATGAAGTCACGTCATTTCTAGTTTCCATTTTTTGTGATAATACCACGCAGTCGCATCTGATGACTATTCGGTACTTGGTTTTTCGGATAGTAGACAACTATTTTGGACTGAGCGTGAGGTAGTTGGATAAAAGGATCTATTTGTTGCTTTTATATGGCTATGTTCATGGAACTTGTTAATCAACGGATAATTGGCTCTATTTGGTGACAGTACCTTTTTCCCCCTTCCAGCTTGCCAAAGAGTGCCTAACAATTTAAAATGCTTATATTGATATTCTTCGGAATTGCAATATTATGTAATCTTCTAATTGGTGGCAATGAATTGAGTGACATTGCCATGACTTGCGAGGGAATTTCTACATTTTCCAAAACACTCTCTTAAAAAAAAGAGAAAAAAGAATAGTGGGAACAAATTATGGGTGTGGAATTGTGCGCAGATGGTGCGTGAGGCCCACTCTCTGATCCCACACATTATTCAAACTATTCATTAATAGTAGAATAATTTTAATAAACTTGTAAAAAACCAGCTCAATAAAGCTTGATCCAAACGTTTAATTTTTCTTTAAAATTCATTCAAAATTTAAATCTTAAATTATGAATGGAAAATTGAAAAGATTGAATCAAGAACTGTTTAGATCATATGTATCAATGTATGGCCCCCAGGAGTGGGGCTCACGCGACCATCTGTGCACTGTGATCTGTTTAAGTCTCGTTCAAATTTTTGTCAGTGCACGGAGTTTTACCCGCCGTCCTGGACTTTGACATGTACGAGTACTTCCAGATATCACTACAAGATTGTGAATTTTACTGGGTGAAAACATATAGAAGGTTAGTTCCTATTGTCCACTGGAAAATCCAGAATGTTATGTATCACATAAACAAGGATTTACACATGAATCATCTCATTGCTTCAACAAAAAACATCATGTGAATGTGATGTAAGCGAACTAAAGACAATTCACAGCCAAACTACAAAATTGCCTTTCAACTTTCCATCTCCATAGGTGCTGTACATGGTATGCAAACACTATGCACAATTCATGCCCTTGGGCCAATTTTCTTGATGTATAATCTCATAGTTGACACCCCTTACCTGCATTTGGGGAAAGTAACAGAGGAACAAAATTAAGACGACAAATCAGGTGATAAACAGCTATAAAGAGGGGAGAATCTTAGGGCAGGCCAAAGGCTCCGCGCCTCAAAACTCAAATTTCATTCATCATTTACAGCGTCTTAGCTTCCACAGCATTTTTAAGTTAAGAACTTGGGCTATTTTCTAGTTATAGGCCCTAATTCCTCAATTAGTGTGCTTTTATTCATTTTGTCGCTTCCTTTCCACACCATTGTTGTATTGTTTCATTAATACAAAGTAGCATTTGGTTTGTTTCTTATTTTCGTAAGGTTATTCACTGGATTGTAAGTCTTTAAAGCGCAAGGTAATTCCAAGTCACCTTTACAACCTTCTCAAGGGTTGTACAGAGTCGTTAGTTAGAATTCAGAAATCAGGCCCTGCAGTCCTGTCCACGTTTAGCCAGCGTCAAGTTCTTGGCATGCCCTTACATTCAGTTAATCAAACGTCACTCCCTTTGCCAAGAGGTGTGATCTCCTAGTCGATTTTGGGTGGAACAGTTTCCCCGGGGGTAATAATATTGAAAATTTTAGCAGATAACAAGTTCATTTTCTGATATGAAACACCAAATGACCTCATGCTACACATTTTTCCAAAGTGTGGAGAGAAGTTTCTTACGAGTTCGGTAATAGCCGGCCGTTGTACATCTTATCAAGTAATTGACGTGCATCAGGCCTCCTAAGAAGACCTTTGTTATTTGGTAAACCAGTGCCCAAACAAACAGGACAGACAAGTTTCCCTCTACCTGCACAAGAAATTATAAATAAGAGTGGAGCACCTTCTGTGAGCAACAAGTAATGAAATTGTTCATGCTACTTCTACAGCATCTAACCCAAAACAATCATACAATAAGTAGAGAGGGCGCCCAGACTCATATGCCAATATTTAGATGTATCGAATGGGCAGGGCCGGCATGAGCACGGCACAGGCACGGCACGAACACTAAGGTGGGCCGGGTCAGGACATCGTTTTAGAGCCCACGGGCACAAGTGAGGGCATAACACGAACGTGATTTTCTTATTTTTTTATAAAATATACTAGTAAGAAACATACCCCGAAAAAAAAGTGATGCATTTCTTATTTATAATTACATTCTTTGTATTATAAAGTTTAAAATGTTTTGTATCTTTTGAATTAAATGTGTTAATTTTAATTCTAATTATTTGACATTTCGTTTTTCAATTAAAAAAAAAAAAGATGACAATTTTTGTAGAAATATTTTTTAGCTTCACAAGGCCCGATTGTGCACGGGCACGGCACGACACGGATTGTAGTGGGCGGTGGGTGAGGCTGGGCCGAGGATATTTTGAAATAGCACAGCACGACACAACACAATTATTAAATGGGCTGGCACTGCACGGCGCGGAATACAATATGATCGGAAATAAATGGGTAGGGCTGGCACAACATGGCCCATTCGACACCTCTGTCAGTATTAGATGTTATAGGTAACCATCATGGGACAAGCTTGACCACTCTACCACACGTGTGAACCCTGGCTCACACGTAGAGAGGTACACAAAGGATCCATAACTTAGGGATCCCTATGAACAAATCGCAAATAGGTACAAACAAGGAAAAATCAAGAGAGCTTTGTCCAAAAACTTTCAAAATTCTAGCTTTAATACCATGGTCAAGCAAACTCCTCAAAACCAATTGGCAGTGGGTGGTGAGATCGCCTAAGCCCATATACTAGTATTGGATATTATAGTTCACCGATGTGGGACATGCTCTACCAACCACGAATGAGTTAGGGTTCAAAGTTCAACTGACTTCAACTCTTCTGCTTGAACTTTAGCTTGCATGTTGTTTTACCACATTTAATGATTTACGGCAGTGTTTGGATCTGCAACACCCTGTGCATTTTGGGCCATGTTGTGTGGCATGTGGATTTATAATCAAGGTACTGGGCAGTGGTCTACCTGGGGTATTACAGGTGGTATCATAGCTTAGGTTTTGATTTTAACACTTGGATTTTGCATTGCATCTTGTCTTAGAAGAGGTCTGAGTCCCTCGAGTCCTATAGGCATGTGAGTGGTCATTTTATATGTTCAATTCTACCTATATAGTCTATAGTTATTCTCAAGCAGCTCAGGGTGATGGATTGTCCACGACATAATGTGAGGTCTACAGTTTCTGGCCGTGGTGGGGCCACTTCTGCTAATCGTGGCAGTGTGTGAGCCACTCCTACAGTTCGTGGTCGTGGTTGGACCACCCCAGTAGTTCGTGGTCGAGCTAGGGTTACCCCAACAGTTCTTTCAATCCAGTTACCCCAACAGCTTCTGTCAATCCCGTTACCCCAACAGTTAATGTCGATCCAGTTACTCCGGCAGTTAATGTCGATCCAATTACCCCAGAAGTTTAATGTTGATTCCGATGCACCTACAACTCAAGTTAATCCAGAAGTAACCACTACCCCAATTAATCCAGTTGCTTCAGTTGACAATATCGTATCAGGAGCTCCCACAGCTGCTTATCAAGCTATTCAGACTTTGGTAGAATTGATCACATGGCAAAAGGCCCAAACGGGACCTTTGGACGGGGGAAAGTCTTTGACCATGGATAAAGGTACATCTTTTTGAATTTTGTTTTTTGAAGATAGACCCTCCATCTTTCATGGGCTCTGCTGAACCGTCTGATGCTGAAGCTTGGCTGTTGAGACTGGAGAAAATATTTGATATTTTAGGATGTTCTGAGACACCAAAAAGTATCATCAGCAACTTATAGGCTCCAAGGAGGGGCAGAACATTGGTGGCGTTTGGCTAAGCAACAATGCAAGTGTAAAATCCTGATTTTAAATTCCCAATTATAGGGCTTAATAGCATCTGTTTATGCTAATTGGGACCTAATTAGCAGTGGGAATTTATATAGGAATTCGATACTGTAATGTTGACCCTCGTATTTAAATTAGCTTATGTTGAAATTTATGCAAAATTTCAAAGACTGTGATAGGGGCCGGTGTCTAACTGGAAAGAATTTTAGATGATAGTCAGGCAAAGTGTCGCACTGGAATTACAAAGGAATGATCTGTGTGCTTGCTTCACTAGAAGCTCCTAAAAGTGCTATACAGGATTTATTTAGTAATGGAAAGAAAGAAAAAAAAAAAAAAAAAGGAGCCTCTGGAAATCCAATTTTCACCGAGACACTGCCTCTTGCCGCTTTGCTCATATCTGCCGGATCTCTTCCTCTCACTCTCGGTATCTCCCTTCTACTACTCTCTCCTTCCCCAATAAGTATCATTTATGCTTACGGTAGATATACAAATACATATAGATACATATTTACTTCTATCAAATACACACACACGGAGGATATACACAAACCCATTGTGATAAGCTGTCAGCCATGGCTGCGGCAAATTGAACCTCCAGCGATCCTCTTCCACACCTCAACCGCTTACCTCCCTCTTTTCCTGTACATCCCGCTCACCCATGCCCTCTCTTCTCCCAAAACTCTCATCCTTTTGGTTAAGTTGAACAACCCCACGACTCACCTCCATGTTTGTACTTACTAAAAATTAAGGCCAACTAAAGTCTTGCATTCTAGAAGTCTAAAATTATTAGCCCAATTGATGCCGGTCGCCAACGCCGGAAATGGGGTTCTTCCGAGTAAGCTATTGATGTGAATTGGTGATGTTCCATAGAAATTACAATGAAACCCCTGTTCCCTTGAGGAAGATAGGGTCAAACTCCAGGACTTTAAATTATGATGGTACAAGTTCAATGGAGTAACTCGCACGCGTGACGAGTTAGGCACTTCTCTTGGTGAGTAAGCATACCTTGGCTACTTGTATTTGCTAAATGCTTTTCTGAAATGTTTTCCTTGAATGACCGGAAAATGTGAATCATGCGTTTCCTTACATGAGTTGATATCATTGACAAAGGCTAATTTAAAAAATGGTTTTCATACGAATGTTTTGTGGTTATCCGTACTAGGCATGGAAATATGTTTGAAAAGATGAAATCCTTGCCTATACATGCTTGTTATGATATGACTTATTCGGATGGTGTTCTGAGCGCTAGGGGACGTTAAATGGACTAGTGACTGAGGTTATAAGTTGGAGGTGCAGCTAGGCACCAAACGGGTATTGACATCATACCACTCTCTAATAGGGTCGCTCCCCAACCGACTGGCAGGCAATAAAGAGAAACCGTTGAATGGTAATATGTGAAATGAGAATACATCATACTTCTTGAACCAAAGAAATGAGTCATCCTTCTTGGACTAAATGTGTGCAAATTATTATGGTGCTGTAATGAAGGAATCTATTTTTGCAAACCACAAATCTTGTTTGATTTTAAAATTCCATGGTCAAAACCTATTACCGTGGTATACATTTATTATACGAGCTTATGAAAATATTTTTTTGCTTATGAAAATATTTTTTTTTCATTTCTAGGAAATAACGTGTTTGGACATCAGCTCCTCAATACTCGCTTGGGCTATGTGGACAATCTTAAATTGTCTTTACGGTTTGTAATCGCTATATTATCACACTTAGAAGCTCTGGGTTTATGTTAACTATCTTACGCTTCCTTTTACTTTGGGCTATGTAGTTTGAAATGTTGACGATGAAAATCCCGAAACTATTTTTTCAGCAGGCCTTCGGCGGCTTAAAATCCGCTTGGCCGGTCACAAACTCACAATTTCCAGGGTCGGTTTTGGTCGCGACAACAAGGGCAAAGAGCATGAGTTAGTTTGGAGCACTTTTAAGAAAGACTTTGATGATAAATATATTACAGCAGCAATTAAGAAGCAAAAGCGGGCTGAGTTTTTTAATGTGAAACAAGGGAGTATGTTAGTGGCTGAATATCAACACAAATTTTAGGAAGTCTAATATCCCGGCCGTTGCGGTGAGTTCGAGGTGAAGTCCAGGGAAATTATGCCTTTGTGTAGGTGACCCTGGCCACTAGGGTAAAGACTTGTGAAATACCATAGGACTTTAGTGCTCAACCTCACGAGGACACGAGGGTATAAAGTTGGAGAGATTGTAACACCCCTTCCTACATCAGAAGTCTACATGATTGATCCTGGATATATAAGGAACCATGTAAGCTATTACTAGTACCTTGGGTTTAAGCATTTTAGGCCATGTGTTACAGGATCACAGAAAAATGGTAGGGTACTGGATCAATAATTTTAGTCAATTCACTTCGTTTTCTTCTTCTATTTACCCCTTTTCGTCAATGATTTTCCACCTCAGTAGATGATTTTGTCCTTCTTCAATTAGTATATGAGATAATTAAAAATGTCCCAAAAACACACACACACACACACACACACACACACACACACACACACAAAGTGTAGTCATCATGAAACAAAAATTTCCACCTAATATTCAGGAGCACAATGAAGTAATACATACCATAACAATTGGGACATTCGGTGAATTCATAAACATCTTTCGCACGTTTTCTGTTGAGAGCCTTCCATTTTCCTGTACCACCACACATGTCACCTAAATAAAAGGAAAACGAACATCTCATGGACCAGAGGAACATTGAGGAAGTGATAAAATTAAATTATAGCTGATGTTGGATTCAGAAAGGGACAGAAACTCCAATATTCATTCAGTAAAGTAGATAACAAAAGGATTGCACCCAAGAGAGGGAAAGGGATGCGGAAGAATTATAAACAAAATAAAAACTAAAAATAAAAGAAACGTATTCACTCCCAACATTGTTATCTTGCACCTGCTACGTTATTGGATAGAAATCAACTCCAAAAGCTAGTTTTTGACATGAGGACGCCCTCCTGCTCATATACTGCGCATCACTGTTGTACGCAGGTGATGTGCGAGTTCGCTTCGATCGTCTATTTGGTTATTTACTTAAGTCGCACTTACATTGTAGTGTTTCACCCACAGCCTGTGGCCAGGGAAATGCACCCTAACCATCATTGCTTCTGTGGCTATGATACTGTGCTACATAGTCCTCAGAAGCACAACTCCAGTCCTCGGTAGAACATCAACTCCAAAAATCACTCTTGTACTTCGCTTGTCAACACCATCTTATTACATTATTTTAGATGTTGAGATAGTGAAACTAATACAGCCTTTTGAGGAAAGTAATATATCTAGGCATAAGGTATGAATATTTATAACTGTGGAGATCATATTGGCTGTGTTTGGTTAGATAGTTTAGTTTAGTTTTGATGATGTAAGCAGGTGTAATGAGTGGAGAGAGATAGAGAGAGAAATGAGGAAAATGATAATGTCATCAAAACTTAAACTAAAACTAAACAGGGAAACGAACAAGGCCATTGAAATCAAACACATTAGAAGAGAACCTGAAATGCAGAAATAGCCATAGTTTTTTTTTCCCCCTTCCTTTTTTGTATGATAGACAAAGAACCCCGGCAAATGAAAATAATGAATATTATATTTCTCTGAAGTACTCACTGTCAATATCAGTAATCCCACAATCATCAAAGGAGATTCAGGACCACAAATTTTTTGAAGTTGTCTAGCTAAAATAGAAGATATCTTGCAATCAGCATCTGATGCATGAATTATAATAAGTCATATACAATAACTTTTTACTTTTCTTTTTCTTTTCTTTTCTTTTCTCTTGGAAGAGGTTTAAGAGCATTTATTTACTAATTGGCTTCCTATCCCCATTTCCATTTCATTTTCCGCTCTACCTTTTCACTCCTCCCTTCTTCCAAAGTAGGCAAAGACATTTTCACTTTCCTCAGAATATGATAACCTTTGCCATCCCTCCTACCTTGGCTTCCTCTAATCTTCCACCCTCCTACCAATTGGCACTAAGAGCTTAAATATAAAGCTGAGCCTGAGCTTCATATAAGGCTTGATTCATGAGCCCTAGTCTTAGCCTGGCTCACTAATCTAACTCAGAACTGCTCAATTTATAGCTTATACAAGCTGCAAATTGTCTAAAGAATTCCATAAGGTAAAATCATTATAACTTTCTCATTTTGGAAACATGAAAAACCAGGGTGTGCATTGTACCCTCTACACGAGAAGTGCAATACCCCAACAGGAGAAAATTGAAATATTTTCGGAATATGGACCAACTGCAGGTACACTTCAAGTCAAGTGCAAGCATAGCACATTTTCCTAATGTCCAACAAGGAACAAACTAATGAACTAAATCAGAAAAGAGAATTAACCTACAAATTATAGCACCGCTACCCAGACAATTCCGGCACACAGGTTTTCCATCCATAGAAACTGCCTTTGACTCAGAAACTGAAGTGCCAATGTTTAACAAAGCCATAGCTGAACATAAGCACGTCATACACCGTCGTCGTGAGGATAATATCTCAGATCCCTGTATTGCAAACAATAAACATCTATGAAAATCACTAGCACCTCTACGGTAAATGCTAAAAAAAAGATACTCATCGAAATACTTTCAGCTGTCGGCCACAGTAAGTAACAAGCCATCATTTAACTTTCAACTAACCATTAGTTCACAACATTCAGATAGGGCAAGCAATCCATATGCACTTTGCAGAATACAGAATCAAACACTCGTTTTTTGGTTGTTGATAAATAACTAAAAAGCATAAGGACCCAATCGAGCTCTCATAGACCCAATTAATGGAGACACAACTGGATGAGATTTGCCATAAGTATCATATGAGATTAAAAAGACATAAGACCTTCCTACTCAGAAGCATCATAACAATCACATCACAATTGACAGGACAGGAGGATAGTATGCCAGTAAATAATACATTAGGGTGTCTCCAATAATAGGCACTGCATATCACATGTTTAGCACATGCAAGACATCGGAATTGACCATCATCTATTTCCTCCGCAACAAACCAGAAAGTGTAAAGAAAGTTGCAAATGCAGTTGTCACCGGCTTTGTAAAACTCATGAAAACAGATACCTTTTTCTGGGTTGGCTCAGATGGCTGGTCCGAGACACCTGGAGAACAGCTCTCGTTTTCTGAGCTGGATCTTACTTGAAACACAACTGACTTTTTGTTTGCTGTTATTCATTTGGAGAAAATAAGCACAAAAATGAATGCAATTATGCAAGTCTTAGTAGCAAATAGGCAAGACGATAATCCAGCATTCAAGTAAATACATGCACTGATGACATAAAAGTATGCTTCCAAAAAGGAGCACCATTGGATTTTCATTCTAAGTCAATTTGTTCTTTTTCATTTTTTTCTTTGGGTCATCATGAAATCCGTCCTACATCTACTTAAGTGTTCGATACATCAATTCACTCACCTTTCTAATGTCTCTCGCTTTTTTTTTTTTTTTTGGCTCGGCTCCTTTCTAATGTCTCTTGACAGCTCTGGCAATTCCTATTGACCCAATCTTTGTGGTGGGCTTGTATTAAAATCTCAAGTAGTCTTTCATTCGTTGAAATAATTTTGGGAAGGAATGGAATGGTCATTCCTGGGCCTTTGACCTCCCATGGAATGCCTATTCACCTAAAGTGGTGAATAATGATTCCATTTGTAAATAACAATTCTGCCCTACTTGGTGAACTAAATGTCAGAATGAGCATTTCAAGGAATTACCATTCAATTCCAGCCATCACTCCAATGAACCAAACCTTTTCTTTTGATAACTCAAGCATCTGGACCAGCTTACGCACAAGCTCGACTAATACTGGGACCAATGCCACTATCCACTAGCAGGTGCCAAATTAAAGCTGGGGCAAAGCCCAGTGAACCAAACATTGCGTGAGAGAGTAATCTCTCTCTCCAGTTCAAAAAAAAAAAAAAATCTCTCTCTCTCTGCTACACAAACATCTCTACATATGAACGTATATATACGCTTGAAAAATCAACATGGCCAAAAAATTGAAAAAAAAAAAAAAAATTCCAGGTAAAGAAGCCAATTGAATTTCCGGTCCTCCCACTGTTCATTGCGAGAGAATTAAACACCTTCATATTAAAGCATACATACACGAAATGACTAGACGAATGAATAAAAGCAATTTAATTCACAAAGAAATTCTAGGATATGCTTCTTCAAATTGAAAAACTTCAATATTGCCAGTCCAAAACAAATTAGTGACATGACGATTTTGCATTTGATGGTAAATGGGGAAGGATAAATCGATATACTCACGGAGATTTGCGAAGCTTCTTGAGGGTACAGAGCAGAGCGGGAAAGCCGAGGCTGCAGTGGACGAGAGATGAGACGCCATCTCTCTCTCTCTCTCTCTGTGCTCTCCTGTGGGTAACGGAGATATCGTCGGAGGGAGATAAGTTGGCAAGCAAAATTTCGACCGTCTAAAAGTGTGAGAAATTTCGACCGTCTGATCGTGTGATGCTCTAGTTACCAACTGTCACCCTAGAAGAACCACAACTGCAGAGAGTCTATCCCTAAATGGTGACGTGGCACTTTCTTAATCAAAACCTATGGCCTTTTTTGGTAATATACATATATCACCGGTGATCCTATCAAGGATCCCGGATTGAAGAAAAATTGGTGTTTTCGAGGTTTTAAAAATTGTTTTTGCATAATCCGAACCGTCCAATGTGTTTAAAATGTGTTCTTAAGGGTCTACGTGGGAAATTATAAAAAAAAATACCGGGAAGGGCTTGATCCAAGCAGTTTTTCACAAAAATTGTATATGTAAAGTTTTTGTGAAAAACTGCTTGGATCAAGCCCTTCCCGGTAATTTTTTTTGAAAATTTCCCGCGTAGACCCTTGAAAATACCTTCTGAACACATTGGACGGATCGGATCGTCAAAAAAATGTTTGGATCATGGAGGTCCGGAAACAGGAGGTCCGGATTAGAAGCTAACCCTATATATATATATATATATATATATATATATATATAGGCCACGGATCCTATCAAGGATCCCGGATTGGAGGTTTTTCGGTGTTTTGATTCTTTTAAAAATTATTTTTGGAAAATCCGAACCGTCCAATGTCTTCAAAAGGTGTTTTCAAGAGTCCCCGCAAGAAATTATAAAAAAAAAAATACCGGGAAGGGCTTGATCCAAGCAGTTTTTCGCAAAAACTGTACATTTACAGTTTTGCGAAAAACTGTTTGGATCAAGCCATTCCCGGTATTTTTTTTTTTTGAAGATTTCTTGCGTGGACCCTTGAAAACACCTTCTGAACACATTGGACGGATCGGATCGTAAAAAAAAAAATGCTCGGATCAAGGAGGTCCGGATATATATATATATATATATATATATTTACTTATTTATTTATTTATTTTTTTCGCAATCATTATCTAATGGGCTCAATTGGACATGAGATGAGTTTTAGGTGGATAAAATAACAATGGATAAATAGTAAATTGTATTATTTGTAGAAGGGGGACACATATTGATGTGACATTTATGAACAAATAAAATAAGGAAATTGATATTCGCACTCCCAATGTTGATGCAGGGGCTCCAAACTACAACAGTATTCCAAAATTACCCTTTTGCAAGTTTCAAAATTTACTTTAGGCACTCCAAAAAACTTTTATTCTTCTCTTTTTACTTTAGACACTCCAAAAAAGCAGATAGTTTTTTTTATAAAAAAAAACAAATAGTTGCTCAACTCCTTTACTGCACGTCACTGAATTGCCTACTTCCATATGTAATGTTTCATTGATAGAGTTTTTAAGCTATTGTCTCCATGTTCTGCACCAGGACAACCTGGACAAGTAGTCTTCGGCCTATGATTGTAGAACTATCCTTTTGTCCATGCAAAGTTTCTTAGGAGTTCTGTTACTTTTCCTCTCAAGAGTTTTCATAACTTTGGTAATGTGTTTTGTTTGTCTCACTATGAGTTTTAAAATGTAGATTTGCAGCCGTTATGAAGATGTTGAGGGAAAAATGGTAGATTAGGAGCACAAAAGTATGAAGATCTTGTGTCGCAACCGTTACGAAGATTTTGCAACAATGTTGTTTATTTTAGAGAATTCTAGCAATGTTTGTGTGTGTGTGTGTGTGTGTGTGTGCGCGCGCGCGCGCAAAGTGGCGTGAAGCAATCTGACATAGATGCATGTTTAATATTTGAAACCTAATGTTTATGTTGTGGATGTTTAATGTTTGGAATCTAATGTTAATGTTTAGAACCTCATGTTAATATTTGGTTTTGGTTCATTTTTCCGTCTGGAGTGCCTTAGTAAATGAGGAGATAATTTGGGGGTGGAGTGCCTCCAATGATTTTTATATCCTGAAAAGGGTAGTTTTGTAACTTCATTAAATTTTGGAGTGCCTGCATCAAAAAAAGGAGCCCCAAAATCAGCACCATGAAATAATACTTTGTTTGGAAGATTTTGGTAACAAAGGGAATGAAATAGTACTTTGTTTGTTTTGTAGAAGTTGAAATAGGGGGAGGAGGATAAATGAGAGGGTTGAGGGTATTAGAGATGCCTCATCTGGAGGTACTTTTTTAATTAACTGTCCCTGGGGGGGGGGGGGGGGGGGGGGGGGTCACTAAATAGAGAGGGTGTAGATGGGGGGAGCGGGAAACATGAGGGGATAACTAATCCCCTAAATCCAAATGTAGCCAAACCAAGGATGAGGAGTAGATAAAAAATTAGTCATTCGGGTCCAAAAATAATACCTCTCCTCATCCTTCATCCAAACGAGACCTAATATATAGGAAAATGAAAAGAGGATTCCCGAACAGTCTCAGTGGGGCGTGAGTCCACAATCTCCATAATAAGAAAATTGAGAGCGCCTTACATGATCGACTAAGGTTCAAATTCAAGTTCTAGTGAATGGAAATTTGAGTTCTCACCACCAAAGACCTAAGCTACCCTATGTAGCTGGTATATTTGTTTATTGTGCTCGTTTTGTGCATTTTGTGTCTCGTACATGAGTAATTCAATTTTTATAAGGAGTTAACCTAACTGAATTGGGCAATTCTATTAGTAACCATGATTTTGTTAAATTCAACCCATTAAAAACTAAAAACACAAATTTGTAATTCTAACTCATGTTTTGCTAAATACAAACACAAGAATTTCCCAAACTTTCCCAATATACTCCTCTCCTTCCTAACATCTAATTAATTCCCAATTTACCTCTCTTGTCAATCTAATACCTACAATACCCCTCCTCCCCCATCGTCTTCTTCATAAAAAACACTACCACGAAAAATAGAATACAAACCGGGTTGCCGATCATCTTCTTCATCTTTCATCTCCATTAGGGTTTGCAACGGAATGTTCCATTTCTCTCTCCTCTCTCTACACATGGGTTGATCAATGGAAGGTTCTTTCCCTTCTATTGACCCACTACTCTTATATTTCGAGATGGAAGAAACAAGGTTGTTCAAAAAAACCGGTGAACTGTGAATTCGGTCCGGATTGGACCGATCCGCACGTTTTGGATTTTAATCGTGGATTAATGGTCCGGACACAGATTAAAAAAATAATGACTCACGGTCCGGACACGGATTTTAATTTTGAAACTGTGGATTAACCGATCCAGACCGTGAAATTTTTATTATGTATAATTAAAAAAAAATATATATATATATGTATAGATAAATTAATTTACCACTGTTATTTGATATTTTAATATGAAGGGTTATATTGTTATCTCCTATAAAATTTTATATTTATGGAGTATGCTATTTGATCTCATCGACAAATGTTGGACGAACGACAGATATTTGGCCTTCAGTTCTTGATTATTCTCTTTCTAAATGTTGTTTTCCGCATCATATACTTGTAATGGTCTTGATTTTGTACAGAAATTGTTTATGCCTATGTTTATGGACTGCTTTTTTTGAATCCTTCCAAAATTTCTTTCTTTGCGAAATACATTTTCTGGCCTACATTGGCTGGTAGATGTCAAGCATTGGAGAGACACCAAATGAAGTGTTTGTCAAGCATTTGCTGCCCACTGTAAAATTAATTAATTGTCAAACATTGAAAGTGTTTGTTTCAATGTTGAGTTTGGCTTTATAAATAAGTTGATGATTTTTTTTAGAATAAGTTGAAAATCCGTGGACAAATCCGGAACCGATCCATGACTCGCGGATCGGATTGGAACCGAACCGTGAGACTTTTGGATCGGACACGGATCTTATATTCAAAAAACCACAACTCACGGATTAGGATTGGATTCATGTCAATCCGGACCAATCCGGACCGTGAGCACCTCTACCAATGGGGCTTGAATTTTCAATTTTAAGCAGCATGGAGGTCGACAAGGAAGCTGATGGGAAGAAAATGGTGGTTTGGGAGGCAAAAACAACGCAATAAATAAGACCCAGATTTTAATTTTTCATTTTTGGTCGTCCGTCATTCGGATTCCTAGTATTGAATTTGAACAATATTTTCAGATTTGAATGTTTGAAATATGTACCTTAATTCGGATTTTAAAACATGAATTATAAGTTTGAAAAATAGATTTAAATTCCCACTGTATGATTCATTTTTTTGAATCCAAAGTTGTTTTAAATATTTAGAAGTTAAAATGTGAACTAAAAAAATTACTTCATGTTTCAAAATCCGAATACGAGCAAACATGGGATGTGTAAAATTAAATCAATCATTTATGTCCAAAACGTAGAAAATAGTTCAGCAAATTTGAATTCATAACATTCACCATTCCTTAGTTTGAGGGTGGGTAGTTGCTTGATCAGCTATGCATTCTTTACGATTAGTTCATGGTTGGTGATGACTACCTCTTGGACCTTTGTTGCCTCCAATTTCTCCAACTTACTCCACACGTAGTTACCAAATTCATTCCTGGTCTCTTCAAATGTAGAATATCCCAATGGCAATAGGGGTACATTATAGTTTTGAAGTTTGGCCTCCACCAGATAGCCACACACTCCCGATTCCTATTGGGAATGGGAGTTAGGAGTGCACCACTCAAGGAATGAGTTCACAGTAGCTTTAGTACCATACGATTATAAAAATGTGAGAAAGAATTAACCTGCCAATTAAGGTACATATTCGGATTCTACACATCTCGCGTTTGCCCATATTTAGATTTTTAAACTTGAAGTAATTGTTTTAGTTCACATTTTAACTTCTGATTATTCAAAAAAAAAAAAAAAAACAAAATGAAGCATACGGCGGGAATTTAAATCTATTAGTTTAAAACATATAATTTATGTTTTAAAATCTGAATTATGGTACATATTTCAAACATTCAAATCCGATAATATTGTTCAAATTCAATACAAGGAATACGAATGCCGGACGACCAAAAACGAAAAATGAAATCTGGGTCTTATTTCTTGTGTTGCTTTTGCCTCCCAAATCACCATTTTCTTCCCACCAACTTCCTTGTTGATCTCCACGTCGCTTAAAATCGGAAATTTGAGCCCCATTGGTGTTTCTTCCATTTTGAAATGTGAGAGTACTGGGTCAATGGAAGGGGAAGAACCTTCCATTAATTGTTCCATTGGGTTTTCCATTGAGGGAGAGATGAGGAATGGGGAGGGGAGTGAATGTATTTTAGGGTTTGAGGTGGGAGGTGAAGGCGGTGAAGAAGAAGAGAAGATGATAATGGTGGAAGCTGAAGCTTTGTCTGTCACTTTTTTTTTTGAATGTCTGGTGTTGAAGAAGATAAGTTGAAGCTGTAGGATAAAGGGTTTGGTGTCTGTACTAAATACATCCCACTGAAATTAATGGACAAAATAGACTTATACACAAGGGTATTTTTGTCCTAAAATTTATTAAGTTTCAGTGGGATGAATTTAACCAATTCACGGTTGCAAATAGAATCCCCTACCGAGTTTAGCAACTATGCACTATCACGCCAAATTCATTTATTTTTCATCAGTACCTAAATTACCCAAGCATTTTTCAACTTCTTATTTTAACACTTAATCTTAGCCATCAACTCCTCCATTCCCTCCAATCTGTGGTCACCTTGCCCGCCTCCTCCTATCACCTTCTCCAACCTTGCCATCAGGGATGGAGCCTTCTAGTGGGGGCGGGGTTGTAACGCCCCATATTTTGGGAAACACTATGTATTATTACAACTTAAATACTTAAACAGTAATAACAATAATAAAGAGTTTAATACATATAATCTGTCTTCCATAGATTACAAAAAGGCAGATCGGATAAACTCTATGGCTTTTCAAATTCCTCTGCTTGGTCGTTCCCCATATCGATAGCTCCTCCGGCTCCGAGTTCTCCGTAGTACTCCTCCTATTCATCGCGATAATCTAGGATAATACGTCAGAGTCGCAAAACAACATCGTGGTATTATGCCAGGGTTTCACAAGTGCAACACCGTGAGCGGGGACGCCCAGTAGATAGTTCTACCCAAATCTTAAACTAGCAATTCTAGAACAATATAGTAGGTGGCAGAATATCATTGAAAATCATTAATTGAAAATAGTAATTTCATGCGTGTCCATATGTCAGTATCAAATCAAATCAGAGTGCAGCATAATAATAAAATCAGTGTTTCGTATCATTTTCAGAATCAGAGCACAGCACAGTGTCAGTATATCATATCAGTTTCTTATATCGGCATTCTTCTTCAAATTTCATCCATGTCAACATCTCCCATCACTCGAAAGTTATAAGCTCCGTCCACTCTGCGTCTCACATGGCATGGTCCCGGCTGTCTTATATCATTGAACTTAACCAGTCTGTTTATAAGGCCATCCATAATGTGTTGTCTCGCTGAATCCTAACCACCAAGTTCTCCCTGCGGAACTGGAGCGGCACTCAAATGGAACTACCGTATCAATCATTTCCCACATCGTTAATTTCGTTTTCATTCTCATCACTCTTTCTCGTCGTGAGATCAATCGTTCCTTTTCTTGAAAAACGTGTTGTGTCGTATCGTCTCGTGAATCGTGCTCATGCCATGAATCTCGTAAAAATCTTTTGTATGCAAATTGTTTCTCAAAAACCGTGTCACTTTAAGTCAAAAATCCCTTTCTCGTGAAACGTGTCGCTTGAAGTCAAGATCTCCTTCTCTCGACAATATAATAACCAGGATAGTCCCAGATCGGATGGCCGGACGAATCCAATTAGAATCACCATTCCTCTCTTAATCAACGTGAATCTTGACTTTTTGACAGACTATCAAGGGTATTAGCCTTGGGTCATTCCACAGCCTCAATCAAGTCAAAATATTTGTACTATACTTTTAGAAAATTTTCGTATCGTTTGAAAAGCTTTTTCGTTCTGAAAATTATTCGGGCATTATAACGGCGTAATTTCGAAAAGTCAATTTTCATTCGGGCATTATAACTGCGTATTTTGACAATCCAATCTTCATTCGGGCATTATAATGACTACATGTGTTTTAAAAAAGTGATTTTTCATATTATCGCCATTTATCCACCATAATCTAGACTAGTCATTTTTTATCACGTTTTAAGTATTATAACAACATAATTTAAAAGTAAATATGAAATACTAATCTAGGGTTAGGATAAAGTATCTACCTTAATCCGGGGTTAGTCGGAGCAGATAAAATTTCTCAAGAACACATGAATACTACAAAGGTGGTATGTGTGGAGGTTTTGGTCTGAATTTTCAAATGGGGAAAGCTTTCTATTGATAGGCCAAAAAAAAAAAAAAAAAATTCAAGGCCACCCCCTCTGTAATACCCCGTATTTTTATTTGAAATTATTTTGGTTATTGTGACGTCGTTTTGTTTGTTTTTATGAAAATTAGATATTTTGGATCGTAAAATTTCGGGGACGAAACTATTTTAAGGTGGATAGATTGTAACACCCCGTATTTTATGTGTACAAATTACTTCTCGTTATTGGAGCTTAAATTTGTTTTTATAAAAATACAAGTATGTATATGACTTGACTATACCTAATCATTTATTTCCTAGCCCATACTGTACCCATAAAACACTCTCCTCCATCCCTTTGCCTCTTGTACGTGGCCTTTCCCCAATCAAGTATTCCACCAAACCATTTCCCCTTCATAAAGGCAAGGCAGCCTTCCTTTTCCCCCATTACTTTCAGCAGAGAGTGGATGGAAAATTCAGTACATGATATTTATTGGCCCAACCTTCTTTCTGGCCTATTTAGTTGTGTATGTATTGGCAAGTGTGGGTAGAGAAAACCACACTCAAGTATTGTCTTTAGTTAGAAAGAGTGAACCCCATGAATGATCAGTGGTGCTACATTAGTCATTGTGTCGGACATGTTCATGTACTGAGGAGGACCGGGTATGAGGTCCCTTGTGATTGATAAATCGGCTTGATAATTGTTGTTTATTGATTCCACTTAAGTGCAAGCATTGTTATTCTGTTGTATCGTATACTTCCCGGTGATTTTTATCTTTCAGGTGTGGAGCCGGTTTAGTTGAGGTTGATTTGAAGAATTTGAGGATTAATTATTTGATCGAGGGAATTTTATTTAGAGGAGTTTTATCCGGAGATTTTATTATTATTTGGGTGATGTAAATTTTGTATTGAGGAAAATAGGGCCTAGAAGTGTATAGAATATAGTGTATTTATCGAGTTTTTTTATTAAAAAACTCGGGTCGTTACAAGTGGTATCAGAGCGGGTGCCGACCGGAAGTGTAAATTTTTACATCGCTCGGGGTGAGATCCTAGTTAACCCTAGTTAGTACTTGGAGTTATGGGACATTGGGTTATATATTTAGCAGTGTTGCCTGGGATTAGATATTGTTAGGAATTGTTGCTCGAGGTTTTAAGACTAGAAGTTTATAGGAATAGAATTTATTAGAGTGCAGAGTAATTGCATATTACATCTCCATTTTTTTTCCCTACCAAACCTTGTGTACCATTGCTGACCCAAAGTTTCCTTGTTCCTCCTTTCGTTGATACAAACCGAACTATCTTTAATTACCACTAGTACCTACTCCATTTCCTCCTCATATTTCCACCAGTACCCACCAAATTATCCATAATTTTTCTTTTGTTGCTTCCATGTGATTACCATGTGATTACCACATCACGATAATTATTTTTGTAACACTAGCATACTGGGTTTCTACTTATTTATTCCAATAAAATTATTTTTATCAGAGTGCGTAGCTAAGCATGGATTTATTTATTTATTTTTATAAATATGTATATTGTATTGCTTTTGATTCGCAAATTTCGAGGACGAAATTTCTTTAAGGTGGGGAGATTGTAATACCCCGTATTTTTATTTGAAATTATTTTGGTTATTGTGACGTCGTTTTGTTTGTTTTTATGAAAATTAGATATTTTGGATCGTAAAATTTTGGGGACGAAATTATTTTAAGGGGGATAGATTGTAACACCCCGTATTTTATGTGTACAAATTACTTCTCGTTATTGGAGCTTAAATTTGTTTTTATAAAAATACAAGTATGTATATGACTTGACTATACCTAATCATTTATTTCCTAGCCCATGCTGTACCCATAAAACACTCTCCTCCATCCCTTTGCCTCTTGTACGTGGCCTTTCCCCAATCAAGTTATCCACCAAACCATTTCCCCTTCATAAAGGCAAGGCAGCCTTCCTTTTGCCCCCCATTACTTTCAGCAGAGAGTGGATGGAAAATTCAATACATGATATTTATTGGCCCAACCTTCTTTCTAGCCTATTTAGTTGTGTATGTATTGGCAAGTGTGGGTAGAGAAAACCACACTCAAGTATTGTCTTTAGTTAGAAAGAGTGAACCCCATGAATGATCAGTGGTGCTACATTTGTCATTGTGTCGGACATGTTTAAGGCGTTATTTTGGGAGATGGAATCTACATGTTTGACGGTTTCGATCGCGATTTGAGGTAACCTGGGGAGTATACGATATGCTTCCCATTTCCGGAATCCTTTCATTTCTATCATTTTGTACTCCTCTTGAATATCTCGTATCATTTGTTCGATTACGTGAAATTTTGTTGAAAGTGGAATATTTGTTATAGAAAATGATAATTTTGGCTAGAGTGTCAGGAACTGTTTAGTACGATGATCGAGTGACCTTGCCAATATCTTGGCTGATCCAGGAAAGCTAGATAGGCTAGGTGAAGCGGGTGAGGGTAGGGCATTGATCATGTACTGAGGAGGACCGGGTATGAGGTCCCTTGTGATTGATAAATCGGCTTGATAATTGTTGTTTATTGATTCCACTTAAGTGCAAGCATTGTTATTCTGTTGTATCGTATACTTCCCGGTGATTTTTATCTTTCAGGTGTGGAGCTGGTTTAGTTGAGGTTGATTTGAAGAATTTGAGGATTAATTATTTGATCGAGGGAATTTTATTTAGAGGAGTTTTATCCGGAGTTTTTTGTATTATTTGGGTGATGTAAATTTTGTATTGAGGAAAATAGGGCCTAGAAGTGTAGAATATAGTGTATTTATCGAGTTTTTTATTGGAAAATTCGGGTCGTTACACCCTCCCTCTTGCATCCCCCCCTCGTGTGTCCAAAATTTCCTTTAATGGAAAGGAATAAGAATCCTAGGTAGGTTAGGTGTAGTCTCCTAGATTTTTAAGTTGTTGTCCCTGGGAAATTTCTAGGAAACTCACTAATTGGTGACTTAAAGTGTCCTAGTAAAGTTGGTCTGTGCATGGCCATCTTGGTGTGGGGAGTTTTGGGTAATAGTTATACACATGTAATTAATCATGGGTGTTATAATATATATATATATATACGGAAATCTTCTTATCCACACTCCCGGAAATAAGAAAAAAATGGGTTATTTTTTTGTTGCAAATTATTTTTGGAAAATCTGATCCGTCCAATGTGTTCAGAAAGTGTTTTCAAGGGTCCAAGCGGGAAATCTTCAAAAACAAATACTGGGAAGGACTTGATCCAAGCAGTTTTCGCAAAAAATGTAAATGTATATTTTTTGCGAAAATTGCTTGGATCAAGCCCTTTCCGGTATTTTTTTTAAAAGATTTTTCGCGAGTACCCTTGAGTTTACCTTCTGAACACATTGGACGGATCGGATTGTCAAAAAAATGTTTGGATCATGAGGTCCGGAAATGAAAAGTCCGGATGTGAAGCTTAACCTATATATATATATATATATACAAGAAGTTTCCTATGAGGGCTCCATCACAGAAAAAAGTGCGGAAAAATAGTTGTGAGCCGTTGGATTGCGTGAAGGACATAGGATCCAACGGCTCACAACTATTTTCCCGCACTTTTTTTGTGAGGGAGCACTCACAGGAAACTTCTTGAATGTATACATACATACATACATACATACATACATACAGGAAGATGTTCTATTGAGGACTCCCTCAAAGATCTCCTCCGTGAGGACCGCCCCTTTTTGATTTTCCGGACCAAATTTCGACGATCTGAACCGCTCAATGTGTTTAAAACATGTTTTCCATGGCCAACGCGAGGAATCACAAAAAAAAATACCCGAAAGGGCTTCATCCGAGCGGTTTTTCATAATAACCGTACATATATAATTTATCGAAAAATGCTCGAATGAAGCCCTTCCGAGTATTTTTTTTGGACGAATCCTCGCGGTGACCCTTAAAATCACGTTTTAAACACATTGAGCGGTTCGGATCGTCGAGATTCGACCCCGATCCATGAGGTCCACAAATTACGAGTTTGAGGGAGTCCTTAGTAGAACGGGATCCCATACATACATACATATTTATGCATATATATAGCTATTAATACCTAGGTATAGGTAGGTTACTATTTGGGAATAAGAATATATTCCCCCATTTATTAGGGAATATATTCCCTATTTATGAGGGGGAAAATACCCCTTAAAGTTGATTTTATGTGCAAAAAATACAAACTAGTGTAATACAAAAATGTATATAGGGCTACTGACTTTAAGGAGACAAATGAGTGTGTTCTAAAATCCTTAGGTAGTCTTCCTAATAGGTGAGAGGATTCCAAAAATACAAAACTTAGGAACATGTGCATGGAAGCACACATGTAAAATTGGGTGGCAAAGGGAAATAATTTCCCTCCCCCCCCAAAAAAAAAATCCAAAAAAGAGAGTAAAAAGTGGTGAATTATTGGTCAAAATTGGCAATAGACTTCAAAATGGTATATATTCCATTTTGGGCAATTAATAAGTGTGTTCTTGCTTTAAGGGGACAAGATATGGGGTAGGAAAGTTGTAGGATTTTCCGGACGCGAAAGGGTGTACTACTCGTCATGCACGTGTTGATTTACGGTACAAAAAAATAATTTCAATTGAATAAACGAATCTTTAATTGAATTATTTAAACTAATAAAAAATTATTGCAATTCAAAAGATTAAAATTAAATATTTGAATTATTAAATCGAAATTTTTATTTACGAAATTTCGGGTTATTATAGGGGTGGCACGTGACACCCCTTATTTCAAAAAATATTTTATTTTACATTAATGGAGCAGGCACCTACTGATATTCAAACAACTTAATTTTTTACATATACAAGACAAAAATAATGTTTTAACAGATGATTGGTTCATATCAATAAAAAAAGTAACTCAAAGACTTTCATTTAAAGACTACACGAGAATGGAATCAAACTGAAAGTTGAGGATTATACTTAACCTTTCACTTCATATTTCTACTAAAAAAATACTCACCCCATCCCAAAATGATAGTTCCCTATAAAAAGAAGTGTAATTTTTCAGATAAAAGAATAAAACACTTCCTTCTATGATTTTTTGAGTTTTTTTTGCACCAAATTAAAGATCTCGATTAGCTCTTTAATTTTATGCGAAAAATTAAAAAAAACAATGAACTAAACTATTTTATTATTTACACGAAAATTATACGTCTTTTCGGAGGGTATATCATTTTGCAATGGAGGGATTTTAACAATACCAATAGACTTTGTTTAACAGTGTCAACCCCAAATGTAATTCCTATCTCCGTCACTACTTGCCATCATCATTCTTTTTGTTGCTCGGCTTGCCATCACCACTCTCCCCCATCCACAATTCTCAAAGCTCCCAATCTCACCCCACCTCCTTTCAGTGATAATCCATCCTCAACCCCCTCAGCTGTTCAGCATGTTCTTCCCTTCACAAGATAGAGAGATCTGTTCGGACTCTAACCTCCCATCATTTACGTCTTTTTCTTCTCGTCTGTTTTCTCTCTCTCAAACATTGGAAGACTAACGTCTTTCTTTTTACGTATAACTAAATTAAAACAAGAACTACTAAGGGCTACCTCCCCTTACAAAGGCCACAGTAACCATAACAGGTCCAAGCATCTCATGAACTTTATCCGGGGACGAGCTGAGTACGTCAATTTTTTTCCCTTTTCGCTAGCTCATCCACCACTCGGTTCCCAGTGGCTCTTCACAATGAGTGTACGCAACATAGCAACTTGCCCCTCGACATATCTTCGTAATCTTCCACCAGGATTAATATGCAATAATTGAACCCACAATCACAGTAAAGAAACAATATAAGGTGCACCAATACGATCAACCGTATTGTGATACTCAGTGCCAATAATGCATCTGAATAATACGATTAACCATATTGTAATAGTCAGTTTGTGCCAATAATGCAGTTTCGTTGTCACTGCTATGAGTACCGTGTATTCTCTCACTAGTGCGCTCATCCTTTTCTTCGTCGTTTTTACTGTATGGGAGTTGTAACAGTCCTACGCATTTAAACCTAGTCATGAAAATTTTCACCTATCAAGGAATTGACGAGTAAGCAGAATTTCACATCTTCTGGTGCAAAACGAAGGTATTCGGTACAAAATAACTTTACATGCCCCATTCAGCCTAAAAACAAAGCGGTCCAGTAATCTTTCAATCTCGATCACAATGTCATCCGGCTACAAACACTTCCAGCGATCATCGTCTGCAACTTCAGTTAATTTTATCAAAGCCAAAGGTAAGAAAGAGTTCAATGAAAGCCGGATATGTGAGCTGTTTCGCCAAAAGTACAACTCGAGCATAAATATGAAGCTAAAATCCCACCATCTTTTTTGCAAACAACAACGGGGACAAAAGTACAAAGAGAATACAACTGGAATCATGATACAGTTCGTCCATAGCACACGCAAGAGAGGTAGAGATTCTTTGCCCATTTTTCCTGCACATAAAATAACGCACGGGTCATTAAAACTAGGCCAAACATCCCCTCCAAGAGAACACAGCATGCAAGAATAACTTCGATAGCCAATTAAATTATTATTATTTCTTGGTACTTCGGAAATGCCCAATTAAATTATTTGTCGATTCACAGAATGCTGTTCTGTGCATAGTTTTGAAGAGTAGCGAGCATGAGCGGGTGCGGGAGTGAGTGCAAAAGCAGAAAAATAACAAACGATTAAATACCTAGCATCAGTGGATGAATTTTTCTAGCTTACGCTTTTCTACTCCTCTCTCTGCTCTCTCTCACACTGCATACTGGTGGGGGAAAACCCCCCTTGGGGTCCCCGTCTCTCTCCTCTCTCTGCTCTCTCTCCTCTTTTCCCACACAATTATAGTACATACGCGCATTTACTTATACACAGATTCATACACCTACTGTGCCAACTATTCAACTCCCCAATTGATCGCTGAACAAGCAGTTCAATCTTGGCCCCCTCATTCATTTCCATCCCCTCCTTTGTCTC
Organism: Vaccinium vitis-idaea; assembly: GCA_963854785.1. Taxonomy (NCBI): domain Eukaryota; kingdom Viridiplantae; phylum Streptophyta; class Magnoliopsida; order Ericales; family Ericaceae; genus Vaccinium; species Vaccinium vitis-idaea. The sequence goes on from OY978216.1 coordinate 40,025,141, forward strand.
TCAACTCTTAGACACAAACCCACACAACCAATCAAGTTTTACTCTAACAACAAATCTGAATTTTCCTGAGTAATTACAAGTCCCACATTCGTCAGGTATGGAATGTGTGATCTTTCAATATGATGTTCTCTCCCCCTAATAGCTATCAGTAACTATAACCTTTAGAAACAAGCTCAGAAGACCACTCTCTCCAACTAAGATTTCACCTCCAGCGATTTCACAAAAGGTTCCCCTCCGGCCACCCGACTGACAAGGTGACAACCATCACGCTGATGACATAGTAGTTAAATGAACATAGTAGTTAAATGAACTCTTAGAAAGCTCCTCCAACCCAGCAGCAGGGATCAAAAAAGCAAAAACACAACTCCACCAACAAATAACAAAAGCCCCCAAACCAAGAAAAGGGCAATTTCACAATGATAGACAACCTAGCAGGGCAATAAACCAATTTCCACAAAGTAGCAGTCAAACGGCCTCTTAAACAGCTCTTCCAACCCAAGAGGGGGGGAAAAAACTATAGGAGGGGGAAAAAAGAAACAAAGAAAACCCTAATTCAAAATTTAGATAAAAACATATTTACAACAGTGACAGGATCCAGCCTCGAAAGCTAGGAAAATGGAAAATGAAAGAAACAAAAATGTTTCTCATTTATTGTATGCAAATTAAAGTAAATAGACTCAATACTTCTTTCAGCGATCATGTGAAGCAAAAATCCTAGAAATAAATTTCAGTTGAATTGTGAAAAGGAATATATGACATCAACAATTCCACTTCCCACGAGTTAAAATGTCCACCAGAGTTTTTACCTTAACATGTGTGCTTGGAAACTGAGATGTACGCAAAGTCTCCTGCGTTTCATCGGTGACTTTACGCCTGGGCACACTCAAGATAAGGGCAGTTTGATCACAAGTAGCAGCAGTTGATGTAATCCGGAAACCATTATCCCAACGCTTGTGGATGCCCTCACTCGGATAGAGGAAATCGAGCTCAACCACCTATGAAGCCAGTAACATGTCAGATATAGAGTGCTTGAGTTAAATGCATGGTAAGTGGAACAGAAATATAACAAAAACATCTGGCATAGTAGAACACATCGTAAAATCATCATTTACACCAATTGATCACAGGATCTATAGCACCCTAAACAGCAAAGAGGTGATACAGATAATCCAAGAAGCTAAAACCCCAACCTCCAAAATTAGAGTCTCCAAACTAGATCCCCATGATAAATTGATACTTTCCAATTGGTTCTTCAAAGTCCAAACTCCTATCTCCATGGACATTACATCAGGAAACTCACGGAAGACCTTCAATCATATACCTCTACATCAACCAAAATATTCAAGAGACCCCTCAATACTTAACCTCCATCCGAAAATTCTTAAGACCTTAGTGACACAATTAGTTTAAGCTGGCTGGCAGACCAGATCTTAAAAAGTGGATTGGCGGATAAACCCAAGAATTAATTCACAATCTGCAAACGACCTTCACAAAATACGTGAATTTCTTTTTACTTCAATGATAAAGCTCCAAATGCCATTGTTTTTTACACGAGTAATTCTCTTACAAGTTACAACCCTATTGGTCTGCACTGTGTCAGTAGATTGAGTTGATGCACCCTTAGTGTCAATTGAAGCACTTCCGCTGATGATGCCAGCTGGAACCTAAGTTCCACATGTTGTAGATTCAAATGCTCTAAGAGCATCTCCAACCAATCTTCAAACCTCCAAAATGAAGAGTAGACGTGACATATTAAGGGAGAGATTTTGTAATTTATGCCCCATTCTCCTCAAAAAGTTGTACTTATTGGGGAGACCCGTCCTTTTTGTCACATCCATTCTTCATTTTGGATGGGTTGGAGATGCTCTAAGGATGTCAAATATGATGGCTGAAAGAATCGAACTTTGAAGCATATTGAAATAGCGGTTGATGTGCAACAAACTGTTTCTGCTATATTTTAAGCAAATGGATATACCCACCAATACCAATATTAGTCGTAATTAATAGAACCACATCTCACACATACATAACACTGATAATTGTAAAACCAAATTTTATGTATCTCATTCCAGAAGCTTTCAAGGTGGTGCTCCTGTTTGAGTGTATGTAAAACCAAATTATATATACACTTTCTAGAGTTGCCACTCACGCCCACTCTCTCTCCTGCTCCAGCTTGCGCACTAGTGGCCTAGATTAAGACCAGTTAAAAACCTACTTGAACGACAATGCACACAACCAATCTCATAAACCCAATGGAGATAATTGGGAAAGAGAATGAAAAATGACGCGACCTTAAATAAAATGGAAGGCCTATGCACTACGGAGCAAAACTAACAGACCTTGTTTAGCATATTCAATGGGGGGCAAAAAAAGAAACAAGAGGCAACTGCAACTATTGAGAGAGAGAGAGAGAGAGAGAGAGAGAGCAAATACCCTAATTATGTTCCTTAAAAAAGTAAAACAAATCTACTGGCGGCCCATCAATATATGCCAAAAAATCATTTTACAGAGTTTTCCAAAAGAATCAGCCATCACGATACTTTCAGAAACAGATTAAATAAAGAAAGAGTAACAGAATTTTTTATAAAAAAAAATCCAGGCTAGCTTTTTGCAAGGATAGAACAAAGACGAGAATAAGTGAAGGTGAGAAACTCAACCTGAGCACTGAAGCCAGCATTGCGAGACATGACGACAGCCCATCGGCTACCAGAAGTTGCCATGGATGTCACATAAAACCCTTCTTTCCACTTCTTGTTTATCCACTTGAAGGGAAAAGATTCACTAACTTTATAAGACTGTTGCGTGAATTGCATGCCTGTATAATGTACAAGCATAACTTCAACGCTTAGTGTATCAACCAAGAAAGTTCAGAAGGAAAGAAAACTCATAACCAGAAGTTTGCATATTAGTATTCAAACAACCACGACCACCTCGAGTAAGAAACATCCAGCATTAACTGTAAGATTAGCTAATAATCAAACATAGAAAGAACAAAAAGTACAGGAAGAGAGAAAAACAGGTGCGTGCAAAGAAACAACCGTCACAAGAAAGAGAATGCACCCAGTAAATTATAAGCAAATCGCTACTGACGTTTGAAAGGCAGTCCCCACATGAAAGACAAATGACAAAATCTACCCCCCTACATGAAAGACAAATGACAAATCAACTAGTCAAAAGACACAAAATTGGAAAAATTGTGTCCAACTCCCATTGGCAACACTGATTTAGCTGATATCTATGGCTTGTGGTGGTTGCAGGAATCCAAGGGTTCTCTCATTACCATTACGAACAATAAAATAGATGCCATCAAGTAGGTCAAGCTTGACTCAGGTTGAGGTTGCTTTAGCTTACTCAAAATCCAGTCCTCCACAAATAAGCGGATTCCACATAAGCTGAGATTATTTCTGGAACAAGCAAACCTAAGCGGAAAGTGGTCATTTGGATGATCTAGGTAATATGGAATGAGGACAGCACAAATACAGTTACATGCAACAATTGTTGAATATGTGAATCCGTCAAAATCTAACATCTGTATTCATGGAATAATTGGCCAGAACACGAAAACCTTCGGTTTCCAAAAACAAATCTTCAGGTGATAAATTCATAGTTTGTGCAATGACTTCCTTAAAGCTGTTCTAATTGAAGTCACAGCTCAATGCCACAATAGGTCATACCTGGTTACCCATTACCACATTACATAAAAAATTTGCACCGCTTCACTGGCAGAATAACACTAGGAAATGAGTACCAAGCACAAAAGCTGAACTTCACTTCCGAAGTTTGGCCAAGCTTGAGGCTTGCTAGAGCTGAACAAAGATGAGTCAGATGACAAAGCATCCACCTAGCCGAGCTCTTAAACAGCCATATACTCACCTCACCTTGACCAAATTACAGCTTAAATATAACGAAACATCCCAATGTTGTCTCCGCAGTTCACTATGTAAGGTCGTTAACATGAAGTCCAAGAGAATAGGCTTAGATTTGAAATAAAAATAAAAATATGTAGCCGCCATGTTTCGTAACAAAACAAGTGATTTTTCCTAAATAGCCATGGGATTAATCACACAGCACGTACACCGAGGGAAAACAATACAAATTGAGCATAACACAAGTAGCACTTCTTTCCATCAGAATGTAGTGGAATCATCCCTCAATACAAAAAACTAAAAAATACAGCAACCATACCTTTGGACATCACCACAAGGGAACTTCCATTGTTGGCACCAGCAATAGAGCTTATGTAAAAGTTCTTCTCCCATTGTTCCATGATCCATTCCTAAAATTAGAAAGAAAAAAATGATACTTTTTTGAAGGAGCTGTCATACCGACGGAGACAAACTATGTACAACTATGGAAGGAAAAGCCACCTTGTGTAAGAAGAAAGGTGAAAGCTCATATACTTGGTTTGTGAAACCAGTTCGAGCATCCATAATAAGTGCCCATAAATTGGAACAAGATGTTATACAAGTAATGAATAGACCATCTGCATTTCCTCTCTCCACGTGTTGGGCCAGTCTTCCATCTGCCACATTGTAATGGTACCTATGACAGAAGAAAAGTTTTTTTTGTTGTCGTTTAAAGAAAGGTTGACAAGTAGGTAACATAACATTGAAAAAGTCACATCTCAAACAAAACCATTAGCAGGGCATTTATCCAAACAAGAAGAAGCACTTCCATGCACAGTAGCATTCAACTCTAAACATCAAATGAACTTCATCCTGAAGTCAAAGAACCAAAAAGAAGCACATGAGCTAGCAGCCCACACAACACAGGTCGGGTCCCCCCAAAATTTTAAAGTGTATTGGTGGTAGATCTTTTTTTCTTTTTTATTGGACTATTGGTGGTATATCTGGCAGACAGAATCACTTGCTACTCAAGTACTCATGAATTTGATTAGATCCACAGTATGCCCTACTTGATCCAGCTCAATAAGCAATTTTGATTTTGAAATCTATGGCAAAATGCTGCACATTCACCCACTACTGGGAAGAAGAAAAACTTGCACTCTCTTGATTAACAATTATAAGTACATACCAGAGAAGAGGGAAAGGGAGGGAGAGAACAACAAAAAATATGATGAGCTCTAAAGCTACTTGCGCAAGCTTCTAGAATAATTTCTCACAAAGACACTCCCTTCAAACTACCAAAGTCTCACAAACTTCATAACCACCATAGAGCTACACACGGCTCCTCGACTACCATGAAAGAGCATAATCCTACCAGAATTGAATCCAATACTTTTCAATTTTCCTCTGCAAGTAAAATAAACTCTATACACAAGCACCAACGGATGTATCCAAAAGTAGCACTTGCACGCTCTTTACTCCAACGTATCCACAAAAACAAAAATCTGAAGCTTACCCAAAACACAAACAAAGAATTCGCAATGCCTTCACAGAGTGCCTATTTCTTTGAGTTTTCTAGCTTTTCTTACCCAGAAAACTCCCATTTTACCAGCTAGTAACCTCTACCGCCATTCAGGAGAACACCCGGAAAAGCCTAAAGTCGACACACCTGAAATACTAATCAATTTTTTTCCCCTCAGTGAAAGTACTAATGGTAAAACTCTTTCCATGTGAGACTTCCAACACCTACACATAACAAAATGCAGAATGAAGAAAAGATGACATCACAATTATATGAGGATTCAAGATATATCTTCAAGACACTGAACCAATACTTAAGAGACATTCAATTCCCCTGATTGAAAAGTAACATGGACATTATTTCACGCAAAAGAGCCCTAGCCTCATGAAAACATACACAACTCAATCATGCGACACAAAGCCACAGCTTTATGCCAGTAACATGGATACCAGCAGGTCATTCTAATCTTTTCAAAACACAGCACCAGTTATTGTAAATACCCACCCAAAAATAAGACAAAACAGTATTTTACAAGTAAAAATAAGATGTACCAAAAAGTTATAAAACACAATTCTACCTCTGTTTCATAGGTTGTCTAGCATTGTAAATTGAAATCCATTGCGTAGCAGGAACCCCTAAACGAACCTTCTTCGTAGGCAACCCATCCTCCTCCTGCTCAACATTCAATCTACTTCGTTTTTGACCAACTTGACATATAATCTACAAATGATTCACAAAGGGACTTTTAATACAAAAACCAACAAAAGATCCTGATGCCATATATTCAAAGATCAAGAGAATTACCTTTTGAGCACCATCGGTGTTTATTGGCCTTATAGCAGGATTTGGTCCAATCAGTCCCTCGAACAGAGAGATCAGCTTAGAATAGTTTGGTTCTTCGTCAAATTTCATGTTTACCACAACCTCAAGAAATTTTTTTAGTGGAACAGGACAGAGGGAGCACATCACTTCAGGAGACGTCGACATCTTTTTCTTGCAAACTAGGAATGATTTGTTATCACCCTAACAGGAAAAGGGAATATTTTTTTAAAAAAAAAGGTGCACATAAGGGAAATCAAATAACTATCTATTGAGCAACACTGCCAATTGTAACATGGGCCTGGAAAGATGTAAGCGAAACATGGTCTCCAGCACTACCTGATACCCTTGCCATGGAAGTCTGCCTCGGTGAAGAAAGATGAGTGTATATGCAAGAGATTCTAGATCATCTCTTCTACTGGCAGTTCTACCCAAGTGAGCATGAGCACTAGCATATCGGACAGTTCCTCTGTAAATGCAATAAAGGTGTATAGATGATTGAAGAAGAGTAAAATTTGCAAATTCATGACCAGGAGCTCAAGTAATAGTACACCTGAACATATCAGGACGTTGGTCATAATCAACATGTTGCCCACTTGAGCTTTCTCTCCATTTTGTTGCTGCAATTCAGGTAGTGATAAGAAGCTAGGAATGACAACGGAAGTACATATATGAAAAAGATAGATGAAGTCGTGAATGTTTATTGGCCGACCTAACCCCAGGTCAACAAGAAACAACTTCTTCTCTTGCAACGTAGATGGCTGGCCAAGTAAAAAGTTTTCCGGCTTTACATCTCCATGAACATAACTATAACAAAGAAACGTAATGATTAGGAAACATATGACATACAAAATAAAAATAAAAACTAGAAAGTACTTCGGGAAAAAACAGTCATCAGCATCCCATCAGTAACATACTACAGATATTCACCAGCAAAATTGTAGAGTGAAACAATTAGAAAATTGCTAAATCGTACCCGCGAGAGTGCATCTTCTCTAGTATCGATAATGACTCGACTGCAATGCACGCTACCATTTCAGACGTCATCCTGTGCAGATAATAGGTAACTTCAAACGACTAAGATGCCCATAGCCAACAAGCCCACTTTCTATTGCAAGCATCAAAAAATTCATCTAATGCGTCATAAACAGGCACCAACACCAAACGATTCAATAGTGATCGCACACGCATATAAATCACATAAAACTGAGTGGAAAAAAATAAGCATGTAATAAAAATAAGAGTGAAACTTATAAGGTAAGTGCATACATATCCTTGTAAGGTAAGGTGGTCTACGATCAAAATCAGTCTAAGCCTGCAACATGTTCTCTCATCCATATCCTAAGAGTGACACTAACAAATGAATCATGTGACAACAGCAAAAGAAACCAATAGTTCCAGAGCTCCCCAAGAGTAAGTGCATACATACATACGTCAAGCGACACTAAATTTATAAGGTCAATGCCCACTTCTCAAATTCGCCAACTCATGTCGGATACCCCTAAATGTGTCCATTTTTTGTTTTTATTAATTTAGTCAGACAGGCTAGAGACGTGCTAGGAAACGTAGGGAAAACATTAAAGGCACATTAGGAGGTTTAAAATGTACAAGTTGGCCTAGGTTCAAAATTTCCATTCTGCATAGTTAATGAGTTCTTATATCATCACAGGATTTATATCCTCATAATCATAGCAACGTCTGGTTTTTCATCCTAGTTTCATAGAAGTAATGTTTCAATTTTTACACAACTTCACTGGATACACCTATAACCTAAATATATTGCATACTCCGTGTCCTTCCATGTCAATGTCCAAAATTTGGGGCAAAATAACATGTCCATCTGTCCGTGTCGTTATGTATCCATGTGCCGTGGCATATCTGTGCTTCTTCGCTTGGATTAAGCAGAGATATCTCCCTCCTCCATACTTTACAGTCTTTGGGAAATTTGTTGCATAAAATTGATCTCAAAATTATGTAAGATGAGAGATCATCTAGTACCTCTGCCTTTTTGAACAATTCTCAGAAGTAAGTTGCTCGGTCTCTTTCTTGGACAAGCTGGTTAACAAGAACTAGTCTATTATTTTTCAGAACAGCATATAAGCAGAGATTGCCAAACTCACTGTCATCCAATGTCGAGAAATAAAAATGCTTACGACCTCTTCAGAGGTAGGTAGTGACTCCAGTTTTTTTCCCACCAATCAATAATCATTGACACATTAAACTAAGTTTAAAAAAACCTACCAAACTCCTAAACATGTTATACAATGAACTATAATTTGATCATTCAAAGATTATTGAATACACGTGGCATAAAAGGCAAGCCTGCTGAATTAACAAACATGGGATACTCACGATTGTCCAGATGAATTCCATACATCCCATAAGCTGGGCCCTAGCATGTCCATAACCTACAAATATATAAACACGTTACGACATTTTAAAAACATTACATGAACGGGCATGAAGTTGTTCAACGTACCATTACGTAATAGTCTCCTTGCTTTCCTTTATAATGTACTCTAGGCACTCCATGACTACCACCAAGAGTACTGTCCACCCAAAGAATGATAAGTTTAAATTCAACATGAACAAGATCCAAATATGCATACAAACGTACCAAGGAGATTATCATCCTTACTTGTACACTTGCCACTCATATGGAGGACCATAGGTACACCCCTTGCTGTTTTTGTGCTCAAATTTCAGAGCGACCTAATGTAATCACAAAAAGGCAAAGTGAGACCAATCTCTTTTCTCATGAGCAATACGAGGAAACAACCCCCACCCAAAAAGGAAGGGACAAGAACATACACAGTGAACGTAATTGCTTGCATATTGAAACTTGAAGTGACTTACCTCCACCGCCCCAGGGCTGCCGCTCCGCTCATTTCCCCCGGAAACGCGGCGACCAACAAAAACCTGGCCAAACCCACCTTTACCCAACTTCCTATCAACCTTGTACATTGGTGATCCTCCTACTTGAACCTAAACATCCTCCCAAAGCAAAAGTCCATTAACAAAATTCTGATAAATGCATCTTGACATGAGTGATATTTGAAAGGTCATCAAAGCATTGTTATGATATTGCCGATACAATATATAAAACCATTAGGAAAGCATTTAGTAGCACAAGCTGTATTAAAAGCAACAAATTCAGAGATGGATATGCCCAAATTAAGTCATTTTAACTAATTCCAAATGAAAATTCACTACAACTCGACTACTTCAACCGACAAGGGAATTTTTTTTGTTCCAGGTAGTCATTCAGTATGACCAATTCTCCTGCATATGAGGTCTTATTGGATATCTGCAGGCCATTTTTGCTTTTAATGGTAAGTTGTGCAGCACCTAAGAAGCTTCATAGGAACCTAGGAACTTAATAAAAAATAGTTGAACAGATGCTCGGAACAGAAGCCAAACTATTTCAAAAACAATACAGGCAATATCACCCATGAGAAGATCGAAAATGCAGAAACGTGTATTCCCTTACAGACAATAACTATAGAGGGAAGCCAAAGGCTCGTCAGCCTGGTGTCAATATATAGAATGGGACTTAGGGTTTGCTTCCTCCTGAATTCTCAGGTTCAAATCCACTTTGAAGCTATCAACTCCTGTGAGGCCATCTATACAAGGTTTTGCCCCTGCTATAATAAGGCTATAATTGAACCACTATCATTATAAGGCTATAATTGAGCCACTATCATTGGAATTGGTCCTAGAGATCAGTCAGTCAAAGTGCACATAAGCTGGCCGAACATCCTATGTTAAACCAACAAGACTAGTTCAGTTGGACAGAGTCCTTGAACCTCAGTAGGAGGTCAAGGGTTCAATTCTTTCTTCTTGCATGTAAGCTTTGTCTCTTTCTTCAGTGTTGTATTTGTAATGGAGTAGTGGGACTTATAGTGCTTCTGGAAGATATTATTGAATTATCTGATTATTTGAAATATCCAGATTCATGTAATTGTCATGAACTTAAAAGTAATAATAAAAAAACATAAGAATTTCACAATATTACTACTCTAATTATAAATAGAGGGAAAGAGGCATAACTGATATTAACTCATACCTTGTCAGGGAAAGGGGAAGTGGTACCCTCTTCTTCCTTCCCAGTGACCTTATTAGCACTCGAACCACCACTCTCATCTCCCATCCTCTCTCTCTTCTCAATCAAACCTTCCCTCCCCTTTCTCTCCCCCACTTCAACCTCTTTATCCTCCAAAATCACAACCACTTCCTTCCTCTTCTTCGCCTTGGCCTTCCTTGCCGCCGTCTTGGCCTTAGCTTCAGCCGCCTCTCTAGCTACGGCAGCCCGAGTCTTGACGTAATTCCCAACCAACTGCGCGGCTTTCTTCTTCGTCTGACGGTGCCGCTGGTCTACAGGAGCACGGCGGTCTCGGCGTAGTCCACTACGCAGCTCAGGCATTCTGTACCCATACAAGAAATACAAACCCTAAGTGAATCGACCATTATCTTCTTCCCTCAACGAAGCTCTAGAACCCTGAGCATTACTGAACTCGAAGCGATTCGCCCCTCGAAGGGAAACCGATTAGAATCAAACGTCAGGTAAAATGTACCAACTGCGATTGAGAGCAAAAAATTGGTGGAATTTGGCGAAGGTATCAGTGTACGTGTTATTGTAGGTCAGAGACGGAAGGTACCGCTTGGGGAGACCAAGGGAGAGGAAAACGTGTTTGATGTTTTCCCGATAACTAGTAGTACTTGTTAAGTTTTTTTTTTAATATTTTTTTAGAGCATCTCGGATCCATTTCAAAAGGCAAAAAATAAAATTAAAAGGGAAAATTTCAATAAGCTCCTAAACTTTATGACAATTTGTCAAAAAAACACCCGACTTCAGCAGTCAATAAAATCACACCTGAACTTTATATTCCATAAACAAAAAAACCCTTGTCGTCCCATTCCGTCACGTTTTTAACCGAAGAGACCTAATGGATGGACTTAACAGGGTTTTGGACATTGGAGTTCTGTTAAGTGCCCAAAACGACGTCGTTTAAGGTGAAACTAAAAAAAACTCTCTCTCTCTATCTCTCCCCAATTGAAAAAACGAAAAATAGAGCTCGCTCTCTCTCTCCCTCTCTCTCTCTCTCTCTCCCCCCCCCCAATTGAAGAAACAAAAAATACAGCTCTCTCTCTCTCTCTCTCTCTCTCTCTCTCTCTCTCTCTCCATCCAGATCCGACAAAAGAAACAACAGAAGACGACATTGAGTTCTGAATTATATAGTGGTGTGGGGTTTGATCAAAGCTTGGTGACATAAGAAATTTTTTTTGGTAGTTGAGATCTGAATTTCATTTTTAGTCAGAATGTTAAAATATTACTCCTAGGTACCGATTAGAGTGCTTCCTGGTATGATTATGCGTTCATTTCAATGGGGATTTGGATTTAGGTGGAACCTACAAGTCGATTCTATTTTGTGGAGAGAGAGAGAGAGAGAGAGAGAGAGAGAGAGAGAGAGAGAGAGAGAGAAACAGAGATGCTTAGGTGGCTAGGGTGGCATCTGTAGTGGTTGTCGACGTTCGATTGTGGTTGTCGGAAATGGTGGTCGTCAATGGTGTTTGGGGAAAAATTTGGGTTTTGTTTTCTGTGATTTCCCGGCACCTTTTGGGCCAAAAATTGAATTGCAAATTTTCTGGGCGTGGGCCCCATTTTTTTTTATCCACCTCAGCGTCCATGTGGGAGGGTGTACAGGAAGGGAAACGATGGGATGTTGACTGGTGGTATAAGTTGGTAAGTACTCTGATTGCAAAGTTCTCATTGACAGGATCACCAGTCGTACTAAGTCTTGGGCAAATAAGTATCTCTCATATGCTGGGAGAATTCAATTGATCAAGTCTGTACTATTCTCCATGCAGACTTACTGGTCCTCTATTTTCTTGCTCCCTAAGAAAGTGGTTAAGGAAGTTGAGGCCATCCTTAGATCCTTCTTCTGGACTGGTTCAGACCTTAGGAACACTGGTGCCAAAGTCTCTTGGGAGCATCTTTGTTCCCCCAGAAAAGAAGGAGGTTTAGGGTTTAAGTCCATCCTAATGTGGAATAAGGCAGCCATGGCTAAGCATATATGGTTTATCATATCCGGAGGGGAGCAATCCATGTGGTGTCAATGGGTGAAATCCTATTTACTCAAGGGTAAAAGTTTTTGGAAGGTTAGAATTCCCAGTAGTCCTTCCTGGACCTGGAGGAAGTTACTTCAATTACGTCCACTCATCCATCCTCTCATCAAGCACAAGATTGGTGATGGGAATTCTACATATCTTTGGTATGACAATTGGCATCCTTTTGGGCCATTAGTTGAGAAATATGGCAATCGTATTGTCCATGACTCTAGTCTTTCAGATGATGCCAAGGTCTCCACCATTTTACATGCATCTACCCATTGGAGCTTTCCGTTCACCCAAACTTGGGAATTGGATGAGATTAGATCTCATTTACCCCCTCTCACTAACCACAACTCCATAGTTACTGACTCTTGTTCATGGACCCTCACTCAGAATGGATTATTCTCCATCTCTTCATTATGGGACCATCTTAGAGTCAAGTTTCCCGCTATTGAGTGGAGCCATGTAGTTTGGTTCCCATCTCACATTCCCAAAGTTGGCTTGCCATTCAGAATAGACTATCTACAGAGGATAGACTGGTTTTGTTTGGCATTAAGACCACTTCTAGCTGCAGTTTCTGTCCTAGTGAGGAGAATCATGACCACTTGTTTTTCAATTGCCCCTTCACCAAGCAAGTTTGGGATGAAGTTTCCCACAAATCTCAACTTACTTGGCAATCCCTTTCCCTGTCTAGTCTGGTCAATCTCCTCTCTACTCTTAGGAGAAAAGATTTGAAGACCACACTGACAAAGTTGACCTTTACTGTCTCTTTATACCACATCTGGATAGAGAGAAACCTCAGGAAATTTCAAAGTATCCAACACAATGTACCTTCCTTGGTTTCTAAGATTTGCTCTGAGATTAGGTATAGATTATTGTCATTACACAAAATCCCAGCAAGAGCTAATGCACTTCTTGAGGCTTGGAATATTTCAAATGATTGATTTTGACATGGAAAGCACTTGTTACAGTCCTTGGTGAATTGAAAAGCTAAGCATGCTGCTCTGTATTTATCTATATAATTCTCAACAATTACTCTGACATGTTTCAGTGTAACAGGTTCTCCATCAGCTTTGCTTGAGCTGCCATGGTTCTGAAATTCACTAACTCTCCACTTGGGGCAGTTTGTTTTGCAGATTGTGCTAGTGCTTCCTGCATCCATGTGTTTGGATGAGGTGGCGTTTGGTAACTTGGAAGGTTTCATTAATCTCCCAATTGGGTATGTGTGTGATTGCAGGTGAATCTCTAAAGCCAAGTGGATGCTTTGGACTCTGTTTATTGATAGTGTGTGTCCTGTGAATTACTTTGAGCCTTCTCTGAGATATTCCTTGTGAGATGTGTGTTTGTTGACCAATTTCCTTGTGAGAGGTAATATGTAGGGTAAGGAGGAGTGAGATTTTGAGGGTGTTAGGCTCCTCAGACTCTGGAATCAAAAAGAGAGTGGGAGGGTGAGCCTGTTGAGGGAGTTTGCAGTAAGTGAGCCCTTATATCCAGGGTCTGTTTGCTAGGTTCTGTGGGTACTATTTTGTTAGTTGTTCTGCTGCATTTTGATGAGTATGGCAGCATTTTTGTTGAGCTTTCTTCTGCTACATGTTGTTGTCTGCTGTGGACTATTGTTTTAATTAGTGCTGCAGCATTTTGTTGAGATCTGATGCATTTTGTTGAGCTTTATCTGTTTGTGGTATATGCTCTCTATGCCAAGCAGTCATGCCCGAAATTTTTCACCTCTTGTTGCTGCAATTGCCTTTTAAGCTTGGGTCTTATGCTAGGTTTTGTGGTAATTTTATTGCCCAGATCATGCCAAACACGGGCAGAATAGTGTGTGCTTTGTGAATGAGTCAACAGGGTGATGCCGCTTGCTGTTTGATCTGGCAGTGTTGAGTTGCCATATGTCAAACGAGGTGCTGCCCATATTCTCGGAAAATTTCATGGTTTTGCAGAATTGCCTCAGAATTTCGAGTGAATAGTTGTTCATCTCATTGATTTAGGAGAATTAACCTAGCCTTGGGGGGATTATTCCGTGAAGGACTATTCCTTGGGCTGATCATCTTCCAAGTGGGCCGATTGGTTCACTCCTTCAAGCGGGCCTTCAAGCCTCGTCATTGTCATTAATCTAGTTATATAGTTTTGAGCTGTATTGGTTCTCTGTTAGTGTTTCTGCCCCCTCTCTTAGATGGGTCCGAAACACTTTTCCCTATCTTCCTTTTGTAGCCCCTTGGCCTTCCCCATTTTCTTTTGTTTTCTTTTCTTTTGTTTTGTCCTCCCTGGGGTATGCCCCTTGTAGGCTGTATATTCGTTTAGCCCCTTTTATTTTCAAGCTTGGTTTACCACAAAAAAAAAAAAAAAATTGGTAATCATGTGTGGAGCCTGTTCCAGAGTCCCACACGAATGATCCAAACCGTTGATCATTTTTGAAGTACTTTTTTGAGTTACCCTGAAAAATTCAACTCAATTGGATACATGTAATTAAGTACCCGATCCAATCGTTCAAGGTTTCATTCAGATTATAGGATCCCGAATTCTGAATGAAAAGTTGGACGATTCGATCAAGTGCTTACATGTATCTGATTAAGTTAAGATTTTACAGGTTAGCTCAAAAAATTATTTGGAAAATAATCAACGGTTTGCATCGTTCATCGGTACATCATACTATCATAGACCACATTTTTGGAAGTCTCCTCGGCTAAGAACGTGACAGAATTGGACGGCATGGGCTTTTTTGTTGACGAAATGTAAAGTTCGGGTGTGGTTTTGTTGACGGTTGAAGTCTGGGTATTTTTTTACGACTTGTCAGAAAGTTCAGGGGCTTTTATGAAATTTTTCCAAATAAAAATCATCTCAGATCCTTATTTATACATTTATTTAAGTTTTGATTGATCAGTAGATATGAAAGATTTTAACAATACACACGTTTAAGGCCCTTTTAGAACTAGGACTAGGAAAAGGAAAGGAAAATTTCAACAAAATAATTTTAAAAAATGTGAGGAAAATGTTGAGAAAAATATATTGTGCTCAAAATTTATTATTTTTATTTTCCTACACTTTCTTTCTAAACCAATGCTGATATTGTTTAACATATTTTTTTATCTAATGTCAATTTTTTTTTTATATAATATTAGGTCGTCTTGACAACAAAAATTTCAAAGTTAAAAATTCGCATAAAAACTTTTTCAAAATAACAACAAAATAAACCAAAAATTTATTTGTCCTTGATTATTTTTGCCTCTCTCATCTTATTGGTGTCCCCTCTTTTTCAACATTGTTATTCTTTGCTTTTTTTTGTTGTTGTTATTTATTTTTTTTAAACTTCTTTTCCATCAGTTTGGGGACACCACAAATCAAGCACAAAATCTACCTTTCTCCCAAAATTATACCTCTATACTCTTGCCTTTCTCAAAACACAATATGGAAGGTAGAGTTTAACAAAGAAAAGGCCGAGTGAAGGCTCAAAATGGCTCGCAAGGGATAGTATAAGCAAGAGAGACGAACCGGTTCAAATATTCAAGAAAATGCCCATGATCATCTCCTAGAGGTGTAACATCCAAGTAACAAACCAAACCTGAGAGATATACAAAGCATGCAATTCCAATACTTTGCAAAAGATAATGAGATTGACAACAAATTTAGTTCTTCTCGAGATAAACAAAGAGTTATTTCGGCACCTCTCCAAAAGAAAGTTAAGGCACAAAAGCTCACTAGGGCATAAGTCTCCATTAATCATAGCCTTTGAGAACAAGAAAATCAAAGTTCACAAGTGATCAAAACCCAACAAACGTGATGTGCAACTGTGCCATGCTTAAGTGCCATGAGGCATCCCTTGAAACAAACTAGCAAACAGAACTATAGTGGCACAAGACATGCCAATGCAATAGCAGCACGCCTCAGCTCAGTCAATTAACAAATAAGCACAACAAACTCAAAATTCCATGCCCATAGAGCCAACTTTTTAAGATTTTTCATTTTTTTTTATTGTTTTAAGACTCTAAGTATGCACAACTATAGCGTATCCCCCCCCTAAAAAAAAAAAACTTAAGTCATACACTGTCCTCATTGAATGCCATTCACTAAAACATAGGATAAAGAATGAAAAAGTAAGGAAAAAGATCACCTCATGATGGAGAACTAAGCAAACAAAAGAAGGTGCGGGGGAAGAGACGGCTTATTTACCTTTTTAGTCCCCAATGTATGGGCGAGTGGCCAATTTGGTCATCAATGTATAAAATTGTCCACTTTCATCCCCAATGTTTAAAATGTGGGTCGATTTAGTCCCTAGCCCTAACTCCGTCCACTTTCTTCGCCAATATGGAGGGCACCATGGGTTTTACCGCCACCCCCCTAAAATCACTTCCTCCATTGATTTTTGAACTACCAACACCACTGGAACATTTCCTTTTTCCTATTACTCTCTTCCCCAGTAAGCTTTTTCTCCCTCTCTCTCCGTAAAAAAGCAAACCTACCATTACCCATTGCCCCCTTCCCCACCACTCTCTTTTTCACCGATCAACAATACTTTTTTAGTCTCTCTCTCACTCCAATCTCAGGGTCGTCTCCAATGGAACAAATTAAGTTCCATATCTTCCTGTAGAGGTGTTGCGGTAGTTTAAAGGGATCTCGTCGGAGTAGAGGTCGGAGTGGCCATGTGTCACCCAAACAACGTTGGATTAGTAGTTTTATCCCGCACTAGGAGCGGTAACTCGCGGCTATGGATGGTGTTGTCCGGCGCATTGCTCCGCTGTTTGATCATCGTCAATGAGCCCGGGCCTGAGTGACTGCCCCATAGAGGTTACACTAACAGAGATTGCCTCTATCAAGCTATCCACTTCTTCCTCGGCACACCGACGTCGCTAAACGCAGTGGACAGGTCCCGAGTCAACTCGGTCTGCTCTGAGTTACCCTCAGGAGTCTTACGAGATCTCTCCACCTTAGAGGTTCGATTTGACGTGTTTTGGACTCGAAAATATACTTGGGGCTTGGTTCGGTTCGATTGAGAGTTGTGGGTTTAATTTGAACTCGATTTTGAGGGTGGTTGTGGATGATTCCGGTGATGTACCGCCCCACAGGTGCCGAAAAGGGGGGGCTACAAGTTGAGATGGATAAAGCCCATTTGTTAGATTCGAGCTTGGTGATGGGTTGGCTCGTAGTGGTGATCGAATTTAGGATGATTCCTGACAGCATTAGAGTGGTTTCTGTTGTCTCTCGAATTAGAGTGCAAGATCTCGAATGTTTTGTTTGGAGTGGTGGTGGTGGTGGTTTGGAGTGGGTTTAGGGGGTCGGTGAGGGTAGTTCAAACAGGAAAAAGGAAATGTTCCGGTGGTGTTGGTAGTCAAAAATCAATGGAGGAAGTGATTTTAGGTGGTGGGGGTAAAATACCCATGGTGCCCTCCATATTGGCGGAGGAAGTGGACGGAGTTAGGGTTGGGGACTAAATCGACCAACATTTAAAACATTGGGGATGAAATTAGACAATTTTATACATTGGGGACCAAATTGGCCACTAGCCTATACATTGGGGACTAAAAAGGTAAATAAGCCAGGAAGAGACCCCCAATTTGAAATAAAGCAACCTGCAATGTTAGATTGACAAGACAAAAAGCAAAACAAAAAGAACACAGAAAAAAAAATTAAATATAAAATAAAAGAAATAATAATAAAAAAACTAAAGAAACTATGCTCTCTTTCAAAAACTGAACTCGACCATGCTACAAAATGAGATACTTCGAGTACCGCAATGGTCGTAGTTGCATTAGAAATTTAAGCTCCACCAAGTGCATAATCCGAACCGAATTGATTTTTAGACTTTTGACAATGTTCATTAAACATGGGTGGTATACCAAATCACAATTATCGACACCCAGAAAACCAATCTATTCTAAGTTGTTAAAACTTTGTAGTTGGAGGAATCAAAAGGATCAAACAAGTCCAGAACACCCTCACATGAAAGAGGCTCATGTTCTAATAAAACCCTGTTCTCCATGAGATTATCAAGCCCTCCAATAATGACATCAACCCTAGCACCTGTAGAGTTAGAAATTGACACATCCACCTTACTCATATCTTCCCTAGACTCAATTTCCATTGCATATTTGTTCATTTCGACCATTATTTCATTTTCTCGCTCACAATAAACCTCATTCACTTGCAAGCTCTCGACTCCACATGAACCCATCAGATTAGAAACGGTCTGACTAGGCAATTTTTTCTCTTTTCTCTCCCCTATGGAGTGATTGTCATGCAAATGTGGGACTGTGAGATTTTCTATTGGTCCAATATCTATGGACATAGATGCATGTTGTGAAAGTGTCAATACAAGTTCTGTGCTTTGGTCACTTGGCATGGTCTCAAAAGTAAAGCCCAATGGAGGAGGGGAATTGACACTTCCTTTTGGTAACACCACCTTTTCAACCCTAGAGTTTCCAAAGTTGGTGATTAATTGTCCCACATCCCTTGTATTCTCCCCATAATCTATATCCTCTACCTGCTCAATATCCACTACCTTCCATGCATCCTCATCCTCATCCTGCCCTATGCCCATTTCCTGCTCATTGTTTAATAATATTTCCTCATGCCATCGATTAATCGCAATTTCTATTTGGTTTGCGTAAGCTTCAATATTTACGAGAGATTGGGCTTGGGAGTGAAGCGCTTGGGTGAAACATTGATTATTAGCCTCACATTCTTCGAGAGCTTGCACCATCTTCTCCTAAAAATCTAAAGAATATTTTTGAAGTGGCGGGGGAGCTAGTTGCTCATATGACTGTTGTGGAGAAGTAGGGCAGTAGGCCCATGGATCGGAAATATTAGAAAAATTAAGCCTTGGAGATGGGGCATAATATGGGTCCGAAGGGTGTTGTGTCCATGAAAAATTAGAATAATTTTCCCATCCCGAATTATAACTGTTGTAGTAACAATCATAACTCGGTTCAGGAAACCATTGGGCATGACTAAATTGCTCTTGGACATATTCGAGATACTGGGGAGCATAGGTGTAGTCCATATTTTTCATAACAAACCTAACCTAATGCAACCTATTTGATACTCACAGTGATGGTGCCCTCCTTGGAATATTGTTATTGATCCGTTACCCTCCTCACACTCCTTGCAATCTGTACTATTAAAATTACACTAACAAACAAAATTAAAAAGTCCTAAACTAAGAACCAAAATAAAAAATCCTAAACTAAGAATTAAAATAAAAACTAATCGAAACTAAGCAACCGTGCAAATTGGCCCCCGACAACGGCGCCAAAATTTGACCGTGTTGTGCCCAGTCAAAAATAAATATTTAATAAGTAGGAATTAATCCTTACTCCAGAGAATAGTGATTAAGTCCGAGGTCGATCCGCAGTGACAAATTGGCTAAATTACATTAGTTTCAATTAGCTTTTAGTTTAATTCAGGAAAAAGATTGGTTTGATTGATCTTGAAAATTATTAAAATAAAACGAGCAATTAAAAATGATTTAAACTGATGGAGATGGAATCTAGGGTTTAGAATCCACTCCACCCTCGTAACCACGACTTTTGCATAGATTAGGCTAATAATCGAACCACAAGGGATTATTGCTAGGGCTTGCAATCCCCATCGATAATCGTCAAGAAAATATGTGCTTGCTAAAAGGGATAAACTATCACACGGCACGGACCGCCTCACTGGTATGGTGTCACGCCGCCCAACGGCATGACCTGTCTCATGAGCATAGCCTATCTCAAAACTCCAAACACAACATTGAAAACAATTATATGAACGGGTATTTGAAAGCCAACATACAAATACACATCAAGTTGGAAGAATAAAACCACGATTTCATTGATCTTATGGAACCAAGTTCTGAACATATAATTCGATCCGATTAAAACCCTAACCTATACAAAATAGAATGGTTACTTGGCGTAGAGCTTCATCCTCCCCCTAGATAAGGGGTTAAGCCGGCCATGGAGAGAATTGAAATGCTTGAAATCAAAGAACTCGCAAAGAACATGAAGAACAATGAGTTTCTCTCTCTAGAGTTGCTTCTTGAAATAATTCAGAACCTTAAACTAATGTTTGGAAGTTCTATTTATATAAACGACCCAAAATTTACATCAAAACGCGTCAAAACGCTAATTCCCGTGTCCGTTAGTCCGGACCAAGGTGTTGGTGGTCTAGACCAAGCATATTGGGAGTTGTTTACATGTGCCGGGGTCGTTGGTCCGAACCAAGGTATTGGTGGTCCGGACCAAGGATGCTGCGACTTGGATTTTCGACTCCTCTTTCACATCCATTCGTGCATCAAAGTTCCTAATTTGTTCCAAAGTCTATATTTTCATGTCCTTGATCCTTTGGGCCCTGAAATACCAATAACCAACTAAACCTAATCAAATAACTACGTAACCGAACTAACAAGGCATGAATTGGAAGGATTAATGGGTGCTTTTCGGCATCTATCAATTGACTAATTCTATTTCAATGAAATTCAGTTCCTTTTTTTTTATTTTTTATCTCTAAATACCATAAAAACCACTAACAAGGGTATTGAATCCTTTTTGGACAATGCTATAATACATGATAGGGGTGAGCATGGACCGGATTGGTCCGCTTTTATAATAAATCAAGAACCAAACCACTACCTATGGATTATGAAATTGGAGAACCAAACTAACCCACAAATTCATAGAAACAATCCAATCCACACCATCAAAATACAATTCGGTTTTGGTTTAGAACCATGGTTCTCTTAAAATGGAGATATCATCTTTACAAACGATTTAAAGTACTTAAAAATTACTTAGATAAATTAACCTATAATTGTAATAAAACAAGTTCTATTAAAATCACCAAAACTCACTAACATCAACCAACTAAAATTGTAGAATAGTAGTATTAAACTAACTAACTAAACTCACTAACAATTCGGTTTCGGTTTAATACATTAAACATGCATGCCGTTGTGGACTTCTATATTGTTAACTTTGACCATCCTCGAAATGGATAATCAAAAGGTGATGTGCCAACTTTTAGTTATTCAATTTTGAGTATACCATTATTGATACCCTAAGGTGGTTTATACAGTGGACATGATTTATTATCTTATCATATTTTCTGTTTTTGTTGTCATAATTTTAATGTTTTTTGTACCTGCCATATATTTACCATGTTGTCTACATTTGTTGTCATTAATTTATCATTTTTTTGCATAGTCTTTATAAATCAATTAATTTATCATGTTTTCTGTATTTGTTGTCATAAGGAATTTTCTGTAATATTATTTCCAATTTTGTTTTGATATTTTAGGGGAGAGAATATTAGGAGAGAGAAAAAATTAAAAGATTATATTAGAAGATGGGTTGAAAGATGAGAGAGAGAGAGAGAGAGAGAGAGAGAGAGAGAGAGAGAGAGAGAGAGTAATAAAGATTTACAGAGAGAAATATTTAGAAAATTGGGAGAGAAAAAGGGTGGTTTGAGGCTTATTTGGATTTGAGGATACTAACTTTATTATTGAAATCGACTAGGATGGAGATATAAACAAGTTCCTCAAACAGGATGTTTATTTAAGTGCCCCTTAAAAAAATAGCTTTGAACAAAAAATTTATACTTTTTAAATTCTTCTAGTTGAGACAAACCAAAAACCTACAAAAAATTGATGTAAAAGCTAACAAATACAAATAAAATTTATATAAAGATAAAAAAAAAAGGATTATTAAGCCAAACTAGGCCTAAGTAATCGCACATAAATATTAATGTTCTGAGGGCAATAGTAAAATCTTACATCAAGTTTTATTTTGGTGACATGTGACAAGATAATTAAAAAGTCATTTGCAACAATGCACTCTAAGAAATTCTTTAAATTTTAGGTTTTTATTAGCTTTTTGTACTTCTAAAGTTCCACTTACCAAAAGATTACAGAATTCATCAATTATAAGCACAAGATTTGTTGAGTTACCGATTTGAATAGTCATTCTCATTCTTTAAACTGGGAGAGAGATAGAGGCCAAAATAGTTTATCATGGTAGCTATCTCTTTTGAAGTGTCTTTTGTAAACATGACTTTCTACATCAAGTTTAATTTAGTTTTGGTTTTTCATTTGGGTAAATTTCACTTACCTCGACTTAGGCTTCTAACAATTACAGGGACCTCCCCTAAGATTTCTGAAATTCCGCTGACCTCCCTACTTTAAAAAATAAATGTCACATACCTCCCTTCTGTCAACTTCCGTTAGAAAAGATGACAGAAAACGATGATGTTGTAACGCCCCCAAAAATGGGCACGTTAATAATATTACAATTTATAAATAAAAAGTAATAACTAAGAGTCTGATACAAAATATCCTTTTCTCTAATTACTACATTAATCTCAACCGGGTGGATCTATGGCTCCGTCTATCCCTCTACTTGGTCTTTCCCCATGTTGGCAGCTCCTCTGGCTCCGTAGGCTTCCTGACTGTAGAACTCCTCCTGTTCATCATGGTAATCTGACATAATACGTCAGACTCGCGAAGCAACATTGTGGTATTATGCTATGGTCACAGAAGTGTAAAACTGTGAGCGAAAACGCCCAGTAGACATTTCTACCCAAACCTTAACTAGCAATTCTAGAACAACACACACACACACACGCACACACACACACACACACACACATGTATATATATTTGGTAGAGTAAAACAGGAGTTCACAGAAAATAGTATATTTCATGAATGCGAATGTGTGAGTGTCAATGCAGATCAGAGTATATAGTGCGCCAGTAAACAGTGTCTCGTATTATCTTTTCAGTGTCGGCATTCTTCTTCAAATTTATTAATTTGAACTGCTTCCGACCACCGGGCCAACAATCGGTTCACTCTGAAAATTATTGGTCTGTTTTTGAAATTATTGGTCTGTTTCCGTCTCTTTTCAATTACTTTTTTATCTTGTTACATGTATCAAGTCTCATAATAAAATATATTTTCTTATGAAATCCCACGAACATTAAAGTAGAGATCGATTTTGTGTCGGGTGAGAGGGGTGTCGTAAAACCCTTCCCCTCTCGTAACCTGGCTTCGAACCCAAAAACATTTTCTCTGAACGATCAGTCGCGAAGGCTTTTCCAAAACAATGGTACGAAAGTCATATTTTTCAAAAAATGGTTTCCCGGGAAAATTTTCCATAAACCCTGGTGGCGGCTCTGAAAAAAAAAATCAAAATTTCAAACCGGTGAAGTCAGGAGCACCATGGTAGCGTCCACAGGCTGGCGACTCCGCTAGGTAGAATCTCTGGTTAATTTATACTTTGATTTTATTACACTTGTGAACGACCCCTCAAAAGCCTGTTTTGGACGGTCGATTTCCACCGGTGGTTTTTGATTTGAAAATAGAGTCGCCACCCGGGTTTTTAGAAAATAGTTTAGGACCCGAGAAACCTGTTTTGAAAAAGGTTTTGAGAAAATGATTTAAAATCAACTTAAAAACCAGAGATTCGTTTTGGATTCGGGAGCCAGGTTACGAACGGGGAAGGGTTTTAATGCACCCCGTTTGCCCGATTAAAAATCGGTCTTTACTAAACATTTGTGGGATTTTTAGAAAACATTTTAATGCCAAACTTTATTCGAATAACCAATTTATCAAGCAAAACAGACGATAATAATGAAACAGAAGATAATAAGCAAATAAAGATTCAAACTGTTCGTGCAAGGCAATGATTAAAACTTCAAATTTGGCGAAAAAGTGTGCCGTGCGGCACTGTTCATCAGTCCAACGGTCAAATTTTCAAAAGAGTGCCGTACAGCACTTCAAGTGTACCGTGCGGTACAAAAGGAGTGCCGTGCGGCACTGTTTCCTTCACAAACACTTCAAACTTTTGGTTTTTCGACATGATTGAATAAAAAGCACATACAAGGCATGAAATATAGTTAAAAGTGGACTATTTTGAATGAGAAAACAGTGTGTTTAAGTGGGAAATGTTCCTCCTCACTAAATCACTCTGTATGAGGCGATATTTTCACCGTGCGACGCAACCCGGAGGTATGAAATCGAACTGATCTTGATGTAACATGGGCATACCAAGTGTGGAGATGATATGGGAGATCGTTCCACACTTGGTACCCCTCCCCTCAGGGTACCAAAGTTAAGAAGTTTGGCGAAACGGGATCGTACCTCGGTTTCGCAACTCTCGGATTAATACTCTTTCTTGAATTTCTGAATATGGCTTGAACTTCCTCTGATGCTTGAAAAATCACTCCTCAATGTAATGTAGAAAGCTTGGTTGAAGGCTCAACAGAATTGGGTATGATCAGTGAAGATTTTGGGATGAAAAACAGAGCAATGGGTTTCAGGTTGCGACTGGATTGGTTTTGGAAATATGAGGTAGATTTCTGGAGCTTGAGGGTATTGGTAATAAGTGATTTTGAATATAAGAAGAATTTAGGAGTAAAATTTAAGAGGGGTTTTCCATGGTTTTTCTCACAATTTTTTCCCGATCTCTTTTCATCCGAAATCGGTTGGGATTTATAGGTGTAGGAATCTTCTTGGTCAATACGTAAACTTGGCCTTCACTCAAGTAATCATGGCTATGAGGTAGCCTCTTCTGTTTGCAAGAAATCATCATGAAGATGGGGATCCGAATGTCAACAATTCGAGCTACTGGGAGCTCTGCAAAAGCTGTGTGACAAGTGACAGTGCCGTACGGCACATAAACTGTGCCGTGCGGCACACTTACTGTGCCGTGCGGCACACTTCCACCGCCAAAATTCAAAAGAGTGTTGTACGTGACTTGGGCTGTGCCGTGCGTGAGAGATGAGTACCGTACGGTACTGTTGACTGAGTTGACTTGAAGAATTTCAATCCGAGAGGCCTTCCGGGCGTTTCTTTTCATCATAGGGGATTACAATGTTCGTGAACGTCTCATTTTGGGGTGTCTACACCTGTCAAAACAAAAATACTTCGCGCTATCGAAGAAAGGAATGGTGATTCTAAATGGCCTTGCCCGGCCATCCGATCTGGGGCTTTTCCAGTTGTTTACTTGTGTAAAATTTTCAAATTATAAATTAATCGAGAAAGAGCCAATAGTAGAAAAATGTTCGTGGGATTTTTCAAATATTTTATTATGAAACTTTTGCATTGCACGTGCATGGTTACTAGCCCTCGCAGACGTGTTTTGGCGCTACCTACCCGGTTTTCCGGTGCCAGGGAATCTCGAAATGCGCAGCAGCCCTCGACTGTGATGAATCAATTTTTGCCAGAAACGCAGTTGCCTCGCACATACTAGGCATACGGTAGGCATAGACTGATTTTATTCTGGGGTCCCCCTTTTTGAGACCAAATCCAGCCTTTACATATAGTCAACCGTAGAACTTCCGAAACTAGTTGCAAGGCCCACAGGGTAGGATTACTTGCATGTTATTATTTTCTATATCCTGTCATAATACTCCATGCATGCATGCATGCATGACATTGTTCATAATTATTTTAACATGTTCATATTTCCTTGATTTTTGTCATAAATCTTAGGGTAGTTCCCCATTGATCACAGTGTATAGAAAATCATCCTGTCCAACGAAGCAAAGTCTCGAGTAAGCTAGAAACGACAATGATGATGACGACACACACATAAATTCACTCTTTTTGCACATACATACAATTTTTTTTTAAATAAAGTGTCAAAAATTTGTTTTGTAAATGACAAATATATACATACATTCTTTTGGACAATTTTTTTTTGTAAATAACATTTCAACAGGGCCATGGCCTGAGTTCGACTTTTGCGTCACTATTAGATTTGAATAATTGGGTCGAGCAAGAATACCGCACCCACTTGGATTTGACTTCTGGGACAAAGGTTGAGTTGGCCAACATCATCAGTTCAGCCAATCCAACCAGCAGAAACAATGGACGACGGGACACAGGCTATTGAAATGGAAGCACTCCGAAAGGAAATGCATGATTTGGGGGAACGAACTGACAATCAGATTGCACTGCTCATGGTAATGATGCAAGATCTACATCACCGCATACCACCCCCTCAGCAACCATCTCAACAACCCGAGATCCCTATCCAACCCCAAAGAAACCCCATTAACCAACAACAAGAGATCCCTCAACAGCCTCAACAGCCACAGGTTGACCCTGAAATCATTGAGCTCATAGACATGATGTCTAAGCTTAAGGAATTTGTTTGCAAACACGAAAAGACTCTACCACCGGAATTGACATGGATAAGCTCTGTTTGTTTCGCGATGAGAAACTGCCTAAAAAATTCAAACCAGTGGATTTCGAAAAGTTCAATGGTACTGGATATCCAAGGATTCATTGTAAGCTTATGTTGGGTCCCTCTCAATTCAAGGTGTAGGGAAGGATGCCATGGGGAAAATGTTTCATCAATCTCTCACCGGTTCAGCTTTGCAATGGTTCATGACATTGGATAACTCAAACAAGAAGATTTGGGAGGATATTGGGGCAGCTTTTATTGCTGAATTCAGTTATAACACTCAGATTAGAATGACCACCCGGGAACTCAAGTCGACTCGCATGAAGGAGAAGGAATCCTTTGTTGATTTTATGAAAAGATGGAGAGCCAAAGCCGTTCAAATGACTGATAGACCATTCGAAAAGGATCAAATCCGCATGATCATAAAAAATCTACACCCTACTCTGGCTAGACACCTGGTAGCCTCTCATGCCACTGCAAACTTTGAGAGCTTCTTTGAAGCCGGTCTTGCTGTCGAGGAGGCCATGCAAAGTGGAATCTTAGAAAAAGTTGATCCCTCTCCACAAGCAAAAAGGCCATACTCTGGAAACAATAACGTTATGTATGGGGCAAATAGCTATGCTGCAACATCTTCTTCCAACCCCATGAACAACCCTTCTCAAGCCGTCCTAGTCAATGAAATAGCTACCCAACCCAACCGTCCGCCAAAAACTCCACGTCCCACACCACAGTTCGGAGTACCTCCAGCCAAAATCTATGAAAAGCTCCTCAAATCTGGCCACATCAAACCACTCTCACCAACTCCACTACCCCAAGTATTTCCCCCTAGCTTTGTCCATAATGCGTTTTGCTCATTCCACTAAATGCCTGGTCATACTACCAATGGGTGATTTCGCCTTCGCCATGAAGTCCAGAAACTCATAGATAATAAAGCCATCCCTCCAATTCCACCCCAAAAGGCAAACACCGTCACCAACCCTCTCCCCACTCATCAAAAGAATACCGGCATCAACCAAGTCTCCATCAGCTCCACTTCCAAAGACCTGGACCTTCCTTCCTTTGACCCTAGCCAATACATAATACCCGAAGACCAACCCAAACCAGTTGTCAAAATCCCGTTGGATGCCAGCATATGCTATCTTCAGAGCGAGGAACATGCAAGGGAAGATAAGTGGAGGTATTTGATTGAAGAATGGGAAGAGCGGGAAATTTACGGGTTCCAGAACATCAATGAAGAAGCACTTGACCCGTTATTGGCCCACGAAAACTTCGAAGAAATAGAGCAAATGTGGCACCAAGAGCCAAGCAATCAACAACAAGAGGGAATGGAGTAGGAAGAATTTGAATGGGATCTAGCTCCAACTGAGTATCAGTTAATCCAAGAAAATGATCCTTTGGATATGATATCTCTCACGGTGCTCTTTGATGAAACCAACTTGGGTCCAATTCAAAATTTTGAGAGTATAGAAAACAGATGGCCATAATTCCAACTGCTAAGTGATCAGACTGTCAGTATGTTGTATAATGATGGGTTCTTTCCACAAAACTACATCATTAACGAACAACTTCCACAACCAGTAGTGCACATCCCAGATGAACCTAACATCTCAGTACTCACTCCTGATTCAGTACTCGACTCAAAACCTGATAAGGATTTTTGGGAAGATGAAAATGTCATTGATGTTTGGGTAGGTGATGAAAAATGGACCATCGGCAAAACCACACTTGAGCAAGAAAGAGGATTTTGGGATGATCTGTTCAAAGAAACTCCTCATGGGATAGAAGAAGGGAAGAGTTTTTGGGACGACTTAGCCATTGAGGATATTTCCAAAGATTTGGAAGCAACTAACCTTGGCAAAAGGAAGGCTGATGGCGATCTTACTGATCTCTACGTAAATTGCCCAGAACTATGGGAAGAAGAATGGTCCACTGGCATAACTAGTCTAACCTGTAGTGGACGTGTTACTGCTTACTGTCTGGGTCTGACAAAGAAGGACTTTGCACCTTCTCACTTGGGTGTGTGGGCATATGATAACACTCGCAGGGATGTTGTCGGTACCCTAAACATGGAAGTTGTTGCTGAGGGGTTCAAAACTGAAGTTGAGTTTCACGTCCTTGACATCCCTGCTTCCTTCAACCTTCTTCTAGGAAGGTCTTGGCTTCACCGACCTGACATCATGGTTGTTCCCTCTACCCTCCTACAAATGGTCCAGCTAGGACTCGCTATTGGTACTCTAACCATCCACAGAGATTTGGGTATCCGCCCACATAACAAAGATAACGCCCTTTTGCTCGAAATTCTGCAAGATGAAAATGATGTTGAGATGGGCGGGTTTGCTTTTGATACCGCCGAAGCAGTTCTTACTATCAAAATGGATGAGGATTTCAGTGTCAGTTCCACGACTCTAGAAATGATGTGGAGGATGTCTTTTCTGCTCGGTTTGGGATTAGGTCGTGATCAACAAGGAATGTTTGAATTCCCTACTTTCCCTACAAATAATCATTGTTCTGGTCTCGGGTTTGAACTCGGTAAAAGGAACGGCCTGGCCGAGTTTGATCAAAGACTCCAAAGAAACCCCGTTTTATCCGCTATGTGCCCGAAGGTGAGAAAACCCCCTATCAAGTCTAGCCTGAACCTTTCGCGGATCCGAAAATCGGAACTCAGTATCAAGGGTTTGAAATCTTTGCTGGCGACACCTGGGATAGTGAGGAAGACCTAGAAAAAGGGAAGAGTTGGTCAAAGCACTCAAAGTGGATTGTTTGACAATCTTTGATGGAGGTAGTCTCGCACCACTATTTGAGGAGGAAGATCCAGCGGGTACGGTCCAAGAGATGGGAGTGATGATGCTTGGAGAGGAGACCTTCGAAGACCCCACCAAGCTTATCGTGGATACTATCGGCGTTTATAAAAATTACACTTTCAAACCACATTTAAAATACACTAGCACTTTCACATCATCTGAGTCTGAGTCTGATGTCAAGTCTGAGTCTAGCTTTGAGTCGGAGTTTGTGCCTCTCAGCCCTCCACGTCGTCGTTTCACCTTTGAGTTTGAGTCAACTGCTGTGTATGATAACCTTGTTTCAGCTATGAATGAAATGGAGAACGATTTTGCTTACTTTGCTATCCCTGAAATAAATTGTGTCGACCCCGATGATGATGAGATCGAATTCGATGGAGAAATTCCAAAAGAACTTCGATCCCTAATCGAAAGGGAAGACGAAAGGCTGCTCAGCCAATAAAAGAAGAAATAATTGCAATAAATTTGAATAATGAGGAAAAACCCCGAATGATTCAGATCGGCTCCGGGCTATCTCAAGACGAACGCCAAAAGCTTACTAATTTGCTAAAGGAATTTGAAGATGTTTGGCGTGGTCACACGCGAATATGCCCAGAATCAACCCTGAAATCGTGCAATATCGAATTCGCCTCTATCCCGACACCAAACCTGTCAAACAAAAACTGAGAAAGATAAGGCCAGAATGGGTAGAGCAAGTCAAGGAAGAAATCACTAAGCAATTCAACGCCATATTTTTACTAGTAACAGAATATCCACAGTGGGTTGCTAACATTGTCTCGGTCCCTAAAAAGAATGGAAAGATTAGGGTGTGTGTAGATTTTAGAGATCTAAACAAAGCTAGCCCGTAAGGATGATTTTCCACTTCCACACATCGACGTGCTTGTGGACAACACTGCAGGTCATGCTTTACTCCCTTTATGGACGATTTTTTGGGTTACAAGCAAATTCTCATGGCACCGGAAGATCAAGAGAAAACCACTTTCACCACAACATGGGGCACGTTCTGTTACCGGGTCATGCCATTTGGATTGAAAATTGCCGGATCTACGTACCAAAGAGCTGCAACAACATTGCTGCACGATATGATTCACAAAGAAGTTGAGGTTTATGTCAATGATATGATTGTCAAATCCAAGAGTCGTGAAGAGCATTTAGGGGCACATAGAAAGTTCTTTAATAGAATGTGGAAGTATAGGATGCGTCTCAACACAGAAAAATGCACATTCGGGGTAACCACTGGAAAAATGCTTGGATTCATGATCACTACCAGAGGTATCGAATTAGATCCAACAAAAATCAAGGCCATTCTTGAGAGGGAACCACCGCGATCAAAAAAGGAAGTACGGAGTTTCTTGGGAAAAATTCAATTCATCAGCCGATTCCTCGCCAAGTTGACCTCAACTTGTGAGCTGATGTTTCACCTTCTAAAAAGGGAGTGCCATTCAAGTGGGATGATAGATGTCGAAAGCATTCAAAGCCATTCGAAAGTACTTACAGAATCCACCGGTTCTGATTAGGGCTGTAAACGAGCCGAATCGAGCCGAGCTTTATAATGTTCAGGTTCGTTCATTAAGTGTAGACACCCCAATTTTGATGACTTGTGCATCCCCAATGCTGAAAAGAACGCACAAAATATACCTCGGAACGGTCAAATGGATCACAGGAACCAAAAAAAAAAACTCAAACCTACTTGAACAGTACGGCCCGAAACCCAAAATCGTACGGCTTGAAATTCCTTTTGCACCGCGCAGTGTTGACATGTGCACCGTACGGTACACCGTTGACACCGTACGGCGCCCATGTCCCATCAACAGGATTCTCGCGTTTGCTCCAGCAGCTCAGAACAATGATGCGATTCGGCAATGATGCGATTTCTTGATGTACGCATATTGCTTAACTTGTGAGCTCGTCCAAAGCTTCATCTATATAAACCCAAGACCTGTGAACGGAAAAATGCCGGGAAAACAACTCCATCATTAAACTTCCTACAAAATTTCTCTCAAAATTTACTGTTCCTCGTCACTCTGTTGAAACCATTCCCAGTTAAAAAGCCATAACATAACCTTCTTTTCCTTTCATAAGCCTTCAATTACCATCTTCTACCTCCAAATCGATCATCTTCAACGATTTTGGTCTCAACCGAGCAAGCCCAAAGGTATATACCCGCGTTTAAATTGAAGTAACAATCTTCTGAGGGGGACTTCCGCAGGGATTAAGGAAAGCTCTGTAGCTTTTTCTTGAGCCCAAAGGAAAATGTTTCAGTAAAGTTTGAGCCTCTCGGGTAGGCGCTCCGTAACATTATCCATCACTAAGGGATGCCGTCCCAAAAATGAGGTACATTCATTCACTAAAACCATTTTCCAAACCTATTTTTATCAACAAATAACATGGTTTTTGCACCAAAAGCAGAGTTGGTTTTAACTGGATAAAACGAAAACTTTTTGAAAAATGCAATACACAGAGGCACCGTACGACATCCAAAGTACACCGTGCGGTGTGATTTTGGACACCGTACGGCATCACTGGAAAACATTTTGTCTCCCCTATTTTCTGAAACCCGATGCTCTGTTTTTGGGTAAAACCAGAGGGCTAAATTGCAGTTTACCGCTCCACTTTCTGTTTTTGCATTTATCCCCCCTCTTAGTTAATTTTCTCGCATTTATATATTTGATCGTGTATTATGTGATTCATTATCATTATTTGTTTCCTTTACTCATGTTATCTCTTGATATATTGTTTGTGTGAAATAAAGTTTTCGATAAAATATTTTCAGAAAAATCGCACAAAGATTTATTAGAGACCGAAAATTCCGGGCACGCGGGGTGCATTTTTGAAACAAAACCTTCCCCGCGGGTAACCTGGCTCCCGAACCCTAATCTCTATTTTCCACAGATCAAACCCTTTTTCAGTGGCACAAGAGTCATTATTTTTCTAAACGGTTTCTCGGGTACCTAACATTTTCCAGAAATTAAACCCCGGGTGGCGACTCTAAATTTTTCCTTTTTCCCGGATCGCCCTTTTCACAAACACAACCAAAAAGTGTGGGTTCCCGAACGGACGTCCACAAATTGGCGACTCCGTTGGGGATCGATATTTTTTAAATTAATCTTTATTTTGACATTTTACACTTGTAAAACGACCCTTCGAAAGCTTGACCACAAGTACGTGCTTCTAATTTCCGATGCACCAAAAAAAAACAAGTACGTGCTTCACGCTGTACTAGAAAGGATTGATGTCAGGGTGAAAACCCGATCAGTCTGGACTGGAGCTGTCCCGGTTGTTTGCATGAGTAAAATTTCAAGGTCTTGATTAATTTAAAAGGCGAGCCAAACTTGAAAAATATTTGTGGGATTTTTGAAAAGATTTTATTGTTAAACTTTTGCATTGCACGTGCATGGTTACTAGCCTCACCGCTGCGTTCTGGTTACCCTACCCAGCTTGCTGGTGTTAGGACATCCCAGGATTCTCGGCAACCTTGGACGATGATGAGTCAGCCTGCCGTTACTACCCTTGCCACGTCAGTATTCTTGGCTCAGGGGAGGCAAATATTGGCTCTAGTCTAGGGAACCCCCTTAAACCAAAACCGGCCTTTGCATATAGATAACCTTTGTACTTTCCAACCTAAGACAGGACCCACAGGGTAGGATTTCGTGATATATCCTGCTACGTGCTTACTGTTTTCCTATACCCTGTCAGCGTGCTGCCTGTTTATCGCTTGTCGCACATACCATGCTACCTGTCTACTGCTTTTGTATATACTACTCTCATTTTGCATGCATACACCAATTAGATTGGCCCTTAGGTTATCACTCCACTCACCTGAGGATTACCCCTATAATCTCTGGTTAGGCTGAATACAAAAAAAAAATCCCATTTTTCAAAAATCATTGCAAATAAGCTCCGCTTTTCTCCAAATAAAACCAGTACTCCTCTTGTTAGAAAACAATGGCTGACCAACCAAGCAACAAGAGACTCAAGTCTACCTTCTCCACTCACCACAACGCCCCTATCTGGATCATTGAAGATTGCGAATCCCCCAAGCCTGAAGAGAAGACCCCTGAAGGTGAAAAGCTCTACAAATGGGTTGACCAGATCATCGAGCCCAATCAGTGTGGGACAACACTGAAAGCCATCCAGGCTGGAAGTTCCACATCACGCCAGATAACAGCTCGGATATGCTCCCAGACAAGATTACTGTCATGTACGAAGAAGATGATGAAGACTTCTGCCCCGTGCCACCATTCAAGTACTTTGATGAATGGGGCAATCCGGTGTACTACTTTGCTGACCCAGTCACTAGCTACAAATACTGGGACGAATGCAACTGTGATGGCTGCTACGAGGATTACCTTATCAACAATGAGAGCATATCCCCCCACCAGCTCCAGGAACAGCATGCTGGGGAGAAACAGCAGGAAGAAGAGGATAAGACCCACAAAGGAAAGCAGAAGGTCGGTGAAGCCATCTCACCATCCAGCCAGGTGACCCCAACTCATCCCATCCCATGAAGCCACAGCCTGAACAAGTTGAAGCGCGCACCACAACCAGATCTGATCAAGCCATCAAGGGCTCTTTTGGAATAAAATCAGCGTCAGTTGTCTAGTCTGAATGCCGAGTCTATTGCAGTTGCTTATCGAGTCTGTTGTTGTTTTCTGAACGGGTTATTTACCGAGTCTGTGATAACCTGTACTTTTCTTATTGAGTCTGTTTTCTGTCTGTTGGAACTCCTTTTGTATCACTCCATGCTTGGATGATCAATGAAAAAAAAGACATCTTTTCATAAAAATTTGGGAGCCAATTTGCTGTCTCGAACTATGTTTCGGCCTGATTCCTCTTCACGGGGATACGTAGGCAACCTCGGTCCGGTTGTTGTATTCAGTAAAATCAGAGGAAATTGGGGCAATCTTGCATCATGCATAACACCTCATTCATGTAAATAGATTGCATGTACAGTATGATTTAGTTTGTTCATACCATCAGTACATAACCATTGGCAAAAACAAGAGCACTCCTGCACCTGGTTGGGCTCGAACTTCCCAACAACGATTAATTCGGACCGAGTCAAGAGCGGAACAGTCAGCTAGCCTTCCAGTCATGACCAAGAACACAGAACAGACAGAGAAGACCAAGGTTCAGATTCTCAAGGAAGCTTTAGAAGATCAACGAGCTGCTAATTGCAAGCAAATGGTCCAGATGATGATCTTAATTCAGGACATTACTTCCCGATTGCCTTTTGGGGAATCATCAAATAATCACCCGGAAGTGGAGGCCATGATGGCCAAGGTAGCCAAGCTTGAGGAATCAGTTCAGAAGCAAGAAAAGATCGCTGCTATAGGCATTGATATGGAAAAACTATGCATGTTCCCTGATGCCAAGCTACCTGACAAGTTCAAGCCAATTGACTGGGACAAATTTGATGGGAGCGGCGATCCAAAGGCACACCTGCAAACATACGTGGGTACCTTATCCATGTATTGATGTGGAGAAAAACGCCATGGCTCAGATGTTTCAACAAACCCTGACAGGGTCCGCACTCTGTTGGTTTCTGAACTTAGATAATTCAAATAAGAAGACCTGGGAGTAGGGATGGGCATGGGGAGGGTAGGGGGTGGATACCACTACCTCCATCCCCGATCCCCGAACCTATATCAATCTCCATCCCCTCCTCGATCCCCACCGGGGATTTTAATTTAACCTCCATCCCCGCCCTGATGCGGGGAACGGGGATCCCCACGGGGAATCGGGGATCCAAAAATTCATGCACTAGTCCATGCCATTACCCATTAAATTCAACCCCCCACGGCCAAAATTCCATTCCATCCGTGCAATTTGGTTCCCATTACGCATTAAATTCAATATGTAATTTGCATTTGCAACACACAGGAATGGTTTTAACAAGTCTATGCATAAAATGGTTTCATAAAATGGCCAAAATTCAGGAATGTGCCTACTGCCAATGCCTATGCATAAAATGGTTTCATATTTACGGCTATAATCTGGATGCAAGATAAATTTGTTTCAACAATTCTCCAACAGTTTTAATAGTTTCAATTACACAACTCAGTTTCAACAGTTTAAGCAAGTCTCCAATAGTTTCAATTACACAACTTAGTTTCAACAAACATCAAACAAAAAACATAAATTTGTTTAAGTAAGTCTCCAACAACCCCTCTTAAAAAATATATATATATATGTAAACGGGGATGCGGGGAGGGGTGGGGATCGGGGAGGGGATCGGGTAGGGGACTAACAATACCATCCCCTACCCGATCCCCGAAATTTTCTAAAAATAATCCCCATCCCCGACCCGATCCCCGAATCCCCTCCCCGAATGGGTAGGGGATGGGTTGGATAGGGGGGGGGGGGGGGGGGGGTCGGCCGAGATGGCCATCCCTACCTAGGAGGACATTGGGGCAGCTTTTGTGGCTCAGTACAACTACAACATCCAGCTGGAAATGACCATTCGTGAGTTAGAATCTACAAAAATGGGAAAGAACGAATCTTTCGCCGACTTTGTCAAACGCTGGAGGGGAAAGGCTTCACAAATGATGGACAGGCCCTCGGAAAAAGAACAGATGAGGATTATCACTCGGAACTTGGAACCAGACTTTGCCAAACACTTGGTGGTCTTTCAGACCTCCGCCGACTTCAAGACCTTTTATGAAGCTGGCCTTGCAGTTGAAGATGCGATCCGCACTGGCATATTTGACAAAGGAGAATCTGTTTCTCGGCCTAAGCGAATCTACTCTAGTAACAGTAACACCTTTTCGGACCAAACACTTACAGTCTAGCTCAAGCCAATTCCTCTAATCCCAAACCAGTCAAAACCGAACCAGTTAACCAGATAGCCACCTAGCCACCACCTATCCAAAACACCTCCCAGCCAAGAAGAGAATTTTACCAATTCCCTTTCCCTCTTACCACTGTCTACAAAAAGCTCCTTGAGAAAAATGCCATCAAGCCTTTTGATCCACCCAAAGAGCTTCCTGCAAATCATAACCCGAATGTCTACTGTGCCTATCACCAAATGCTCGACCATCATACTATGGACGGTCGGATCCACGCGGCCCGCGGCTCTCTCTCTGCCTACTTTTTTTTTTTAGGAGAGTGAATATGAAAAATGATGAGTCGCCACCCGGGGTTTATATGGAAAACTTTTTGGTACCCGAGAAACCATTGAAAAGAATGACTCTTATGTTTTTGGAAAAGGTTTGGTCTGCGAAAAGATTCTTTTGAGTTCGGAAGCCATGTTACGATTGGGGAAGGTTTTATTAAAAAGCACCCCGCTCGCCCGGATAATTTCCGGTCTCTACTAAACATTTGTGGAATTTTTCAGAAAATATTTTATTGCAAAACTTTTAACAAAAATACAAAATATAACTAACAGAAATAAACAAGTAATTTATAAAACCATAATGGGAATAAAATGAAATACATGAACTTGATGATGAATAAGCGAAACCTGAGGGGAAACGGCGTAATATCCACGGCTCAAACCAGAAAAATGTGAAAACAGAGCACGATTCTGCTTGAAACAGGGGAGGGACTCATTCTTCCAAAAGTTAGCCGCCCGGCTAATACATGTCGGCCGCCCGGCCAACATTCTTCTATTTTTTTGAAATTTTGGCAAACTGGAAAAGCGCCCTGAAAACCTTTCTTTTGGAAGGAGGCCGGTTCTTTTAAATTCAAAACAAACTTGAGAAGTATATTTTGAGAAAGTTGTTCCCCCGATGAGGTCGTATCGTGCGATAACGGAGGATAACGCCCGATACGGAGCCGTGGGGATGGATTTTGCTTTGAACTGAGATTATCCAAACCCGGGGATGATTACGAGAATCATCCCGAGCTTGGACTAGCTCCCCTTAGAATACGAGATGATCGATTGAACGAGCATCGTTTATACCTTTGTGGAATGAAACGATCGAGCTTTGGTTTTTCTTTGTTTTGGAGAGGGAGAATTTAAATAGCGGTTAAAGGTTTCAGAGAGGAAGTGGTTTGGCAGCGCTTTGGAATTCGGTTTTCTGGCTTCTTGGGTATTTTTGCTCGGAGATTGTCTGGTTTTTTTTTCTTTGGGTGTGTCTCCGTCCGGGTTTTTGAGTGGAGGCCGGAGGAGGGTTTTATAGCCGTGGAGGAGGAGGAGTAATGATGGAGGAGATATTCGGAGAGATTTTTCGCGATGATGATATTCCCTGCGCCGGGGAATATATTCGCCTGCGAAGAATCTCTGCGAAATAAGATGTCCGATTTGACAACCAAGGTTGGCCGCCCGGCCAAACAAGTCAGCCGTCCGGCCAAATTGAAGGCAAGCAGACCGCTCGGTTTGTCAAACTAGACCGCTCGGCCAAACTGGTCGTTTTATTGGTTTTTTTTTTTTTTGTGAGCTCTGATCGATCGTTCCGAGGTAATTTACGCATGTTCCTTTCGTCATAGGGGATGCACTTGGGTTAAAATTGGGGTGTCTACAGTTGCCTCTCTTTGACGCGGCTTAGTCATCATTCTGTGATGCAAGTTACATCAAAGACATAGACGTCCCAATTACCCTAGTGCGAAAAACAAGTAAATAGAGTGAAGAAAAGCATGGTCGCGCATAGAGCTTCCTACGTACCCCGTTTGCAGGGATCAGACCAATCGTAGTTCTTCGGGGCTACCGAAATGAAAATTAAACAAGTTGTGGACGGCCCACCGAGATTGTTCGAAAAGATTGTGATTGTTAGAGTCGCCACCCGGATTTGAGGTCCGAACCCGAGAAACCGATCAAAAATAAACATGACTTGTTTGCCCATTTGAAAAAGATTTTACTAGTCCTGGCGGAACCAAAGATTTCTCGGATTCGGGGGCTTGGTTACGAGAGGGGAAGGGTTTTACGGCACCCCTCTCGCCCGGTCCGTGAACCGGTCTCTACTTGATATTTTGTGGGATTTCAAAAATGTTTGAAATTTAATTTATTCACGTAAGTGGGGAATTGGGGACGGGAATCACATAACAACAAAATATACAAGGGATACGAATTTACAGTGAATGCTTGTGCATTTGGTCTACATGAATAATGATAATAATAACAGTAATTACTACCAATATCCACAAAAATAAACTACAACAGAAACTATACAATCAATTCCAAGGAATTACGAACATGAGATTTATCACACTGCTTGCAATCTGGATCCCAGAATGAGGATTGAGCGCTCAAGGGTGATGACTTGAGCGCTCAACCATCATTTCTCCCACACATTTTCCTTGCTGATTTTTCATGTTTGATGGTGCTTTAAGACTTTGAACCATTACAGAAACATCACACAAGTATCACCTCGCTTCAGAAATCATCAAAAGATGTTAAAAACATACTTGCTTTCGAACCAGTTTGAGCGCTCAAGGCTCGTGGATTGAGCGCTCAAACCAATTTTGGAAGAAAGAGAGGGATTCAGATCACAAACGCCGTACTGACAACTTATACACACC
This sequence comes from Vaccinium vitis-idaea, assembly GCA_963854785.1. Classification (NCBI taxonomy): domain Eukaryota; kingdom Viridiplantae; phylum Streptophyta; class Magnoliopsida; order Ericales; family Ericaceae; genus Vaccinium; species Vaccinium vitis-idaea. The sequence goes on from OY978216.1 coordinate 40,063,852, forward strand.
AACAAGGACTTAGACCATAATCCATCATCAGAACCACTGGAAAATTGTAAATAAACCAAGAACAGTTTGAGCGCTCAAAGATCTGACCTTGAGCGCTCAAGCCATAACATGGCTTTCTAATTTTTGACCTTTAAACAGATTTCAATGCCTCCTCAGGATCACCAAAGGCATAGAATGAAGTTTCAAAAGGTCAGGCAGCCACTGTTTTGCAGTTAAATATAAGAAATTTGTAGATTTTGATCTTTGATCACCATAAAAGGTTAATTTACATTCGTGCATGTAGTTTTGGTGTAGAAATAAACTGTTTTGAGGGTTACATGAACGCAATTAACTCTTAAATAATGATCAAAACCAAAAGAAAGCCCAGAAATTAGCAAAACAGAAGCTTGTTCAGAATTGGGCTTGAGCGCTCAAGGCTAAAGGCTTGAGCGCTCAAACCTGTTGTAACTGCAGATTTGAAAAAGGTTTTTGAGCAACTTTCAGACCTTTGTGAATTCAATGCAAGTATAGATGACTTGCTTAAACTCACTGGTCTTCCTCAGATGGGCCAAAACAGTGAATACATCACATGTTTTACTACCTTTTGGAAGATGTTTGTGATTTGAACTTGATTCTGGGCTTTGGGATGATGATTGTGGATGTTTTTGGCTTATAATCTGGACGAATTGAACAATGTAGGTGGTTGATCGATGATCAAGGGTCGAATTTCTGGGTTTGATGAGTGGTTTTGTAGGTGGTTTTGATGGTGGAAGAGTGGTTTTGTAGAGAGAGAGAGAGAAGAGTGGTTTTCTGGTGGAATCCGAAGGTGAGGAGTGTGAGTGTTCGTCCTCAAAACCAGGGGTGTTGGATGGTTTTTATAGAGTGAGTGGGAGGGAAGAGAGGAGAGAGAGGAAGTGGGTTTGTGTATTTAGGAGTATTCTTGGTGTATTTTAGGACTTAGTGGAGTGTATTATACATATAGAGATCGTATAAGATCATCCCCAGACGCTCCCATGCAGGAAATCTCATGATGAGATACTCTGCAAGTTACTGACTGGATCAGAGTTGAGCGCTCAAAGCCGTGGGCTTGAGCGCTCAAGGTGCTTCTCAGGGGTTTGAGCGCTCAAAGCCATGGGTTTGAGCGCTCAAGGCTATGGATGGCAGTTTGCTGGCTTGGCTTGGTTTGGCAATGCTTGGGTTGGTTTGGCAATGCTTGGGTTGGTTTGGCACATTTTGATTGCTTGGTGGTGTTTGGTTGGTTTTGATCAAATTCAAGTCATTTTTACAAGTTCCAGGTAATCGGTCCGCTTCATCATCGGGGATGCTCGAGTGCATCCTGGGTTCAAAATCGGGGTGTCTACACAAGTACCTCTGGGGTTTGTTCAAAATTAGAAATTGCCGCCGAGGGCATTTTGAAATTCTGATTTTGTTTTTCTAAAAATTAAACAAGTACCTCTGGGGTTTGTTTTAAAATTAGAAGTGCCGCTGAGGGTATTTTTTAGAAATCTGATTTTTTTTTTTTTTGAAAATTAAACAAGTACCTCTGGGGTTTGTTTAAAATTAGAAGTGCCGTTGAGGGTATTTTTGGAAATCTGATTTTGTTTTTCTGAAAATTAAACAAGTACCTCTGGGGTTTGTTTAAAATTAGAAGTGCCGCTGAGGGTATTTTTTAGAAATCTGGAATTTGTTTTTTTTTTTTTCTGAAAATTAAACAAGTACCTCTGGGGTTTGTTTAAAATTAGAAGTGCCACTGAGGGTATTTTTGGAAATCTGATTTTGTTTTCTGAAAATTAAACAAGTACCTCTGGGGTTTGTTTAAAATTTAGAAATTGCCCCTGAGGATATTTTTGGAAATTTGATTTTGGTTTTCTGAAAATTAAACAAGTACCTCTGGGGTTTGTTTAAAATTAGAATTGGCCCTGAGGGCATTTTTGGAAATCTGATTTTGTTTTCTGAAAATTAAACAAGTACCTCTGGGGTTTGTTTAAAATTCAGAAATTGCCCGTGAGGGTATTTTTGGAAATCTGATTTTGTTTTCTGAAACTTAAACAAGTACCTCTGGGGTTTGTTTAAAATTCAGAAATTGCCCCTGAGGGTATTTTTGGAAATCTAATTTTGTTTTTCTGAAAATTAAACAAGTACCTCTGGGGTTTGTTTAAAATTAGAATTGCCCCTGAGGGTGTTTTTGGAAATCTGATTTTGTTTTTCTGAAAATTAAACAAGTACCTCTGGGGTTTGTTTAAAATTAGAATTGCCCCTGAGGGCATTTTTGGAAATCTGATTTTGTTTTCTGAAAATTAAACAAGTACCTCTAGGGTTTGTTTAAAATTCAGAAATTGCCCCTGAGGGTTAAACAAGTATTGTAGACTGTGGTGTAGGAAACGTACCTTGCAAAAAGGAGGGGGTGCACTGTAATTTTGCCATGTGAGAGAGAGGAGAGCCGCACGGCTTAGAAGTTTGGCCGCCCGGCCATTGAGTTTAGCCGCTCGGCCAAGGTTGCGATTTCGACTGAAATAAAACCGTCGCGCCACTTCGGGTTTCATTCTTTCGTTTTCAAAATCAGAAAACAGCTTCTTGTGGAGTTACTCTATCCCTCAACCGATTCGTCCCTTTCTCACTAAATTCCTCCAAAGTTCTTCCAAATCCTCGGTTCAAGACTCCGATTTTCGCGAATATTGGTATCCATGGCAGACATCCCATCCGGTGGTGGCGGTTCGTCGTCATTCAGTGAGAGGACATCGTCGCCGGTACCAGTAGAGGAGACGGCGGCGACCGTGTTGCAGTCCGACGGTGGCGTGGCCTCGTCGGTTCCAGGAGAGAGTATTGTCGATGATGCCGATCCAATACAGGGAGATGGCCGTGCGGCCTCCATTGGAGATCAGGCTCGCTGCGCGGCCGGGTCTGCGGGAGACGGGGCATCTACGGTCGTGCATGAGAGCGGGGCTTCGTTGCACGGTTCTGGAGTTGATCAGGCAGGGACCCATGAGGGTCAGGCCATGGGTGAGCCCATGGGAAGTGACAGGCTGGAGTCAGCGAGCACGGCGGCAGGTGATGATGGTGTAGCTATGGAGGTTGACCTTCCAGTTGGTGATGTTGGCGCTCAGAGTAGTTTCACACCGGTGGGCACGGGTGTTTCAGGTACGGGTACCTTTTCTCCTGATGTTGAGATGCATGTTGCTGGTATAGATGTTTTTGATGATCCGAGTGTTGCTCGAGGAGAGGTGGGTGGTGAGGTTGTGGTCCATCCAGAGGTTAGGAGTGCTATGTTAGAGACACCTGCGGAGCAACATACTCCGAGTAGTTCAGGGGCTGGTAGGGAATCCAAGGGTAAGGAGGTTTTGATAGAGGACCTTAGAGAGAGAGGTAGTAGTGGTGATGAGAGGCCGGTTGTTCCTGTCTTGTTTCCCAGGCCTTCGGGTTCTTCAGCGGACCCGGGTGCGACTTTAGGAGATACTTTGGAGGGTGCGACTGATGAGACTTTGGCTAGGGCAGTACAACAGTTCCCAGACCTTGGGACTTTGATAGGTGGGGACTCTGTGCAGGAGATGGAGCACGAGGAGGTGCGTGTTGAGGAGGCGAGGGTGTCCATAGTTGAGGTAGTACAGAGGGCACTGAGGGATAGGCTGCCTTTCACTCTTGAGACTTATGTGCCTCGAGTTCACTTTTTCGCACCTTCTGGTTGTTCGATATATGAGCCTAAGTTGCCTCTTTACCCAAATGGACTGATCTTGCAGGACCCGGAGACTCACATCTCAAACAGACCTTTGGTATGTACTTGTATTTGTTCTTTCCCCTTGAATTGCTTTATCATTGTACTTGTCTTGTGGCTTTGCTGACTGAAACCATGTGATGGTCTTGAAACAGGTGGATGGTGCTCTTCTGGGCTATGGCGGGCTGTCTGATTGCTTGGCGCAGTATCGGAGGCTGCCGCAGATAGTGAGGGGTTTGGTGGATGCTGCAGGCTTTACTATTTCCATCAGGATATTACTGCCGACACGGATGGATCGGAAGTTGGTGAGAGCTCTGGTGGAGCGTTGGTGGGACACCACCAACACCTTTCACTTTAGGTTCGGAGAGATGACGATCACCCCGCTGGATTTTGCAGCGATCACTGGTTTGAGGGTCGGTGGTGATCCGATCCCGTTTGACTCAGGCTTATTCTTGGACCGTGCGGCGGTACGACACTTTCTGGGGAGAGATATGGGAGATGAGCCGTCCGTACGGTGTGACCACTTGCCAGCTATTTGGGACCATGAGCCAGGGTCAGCTGAGGAGGCTCGTCAGATGGCCAGGGCTTACTTGTTGTACCTTTTTGGCTCGGCTCTGTTTCCTGGTAGGAAGAGCCATGTTCACCTTGGTTGGTTACCGGCTTTGGCAGACTTGGAGACAGCGGGCAGGTTTGACTGGGGTGGTGCGGCCTTGTGCACCCTGTACGTTTTCTTGGGCTCTGTCGTCCGTGGGAGAGGGACCAAGCTCGGTGGTTATTGGAGGGTTCTTGAGGTAGCTTTTCTGACTTTCCTTTTGCCTTGTATGCCATATGACTGTATCATGCACTTATTTTGATGATTTGCTCCCCAAAATGTAGTGTGGGCTTACGAAGTCTTGGGAGCACCAGCTCCTGAGAATTCTCACCCGAACAAGGACGTGTTCCCTCGTGCAGAGAAGTGGGCGCAACAATATGTGGGAAAGGGCGCGTTCAAGGGTGATCTGAGAGGTTTTCGCCTGTTCCTTGACCAGAGTACGGGTGCCACAGTATGACCTTTTTGAGATTTCTTTCAAATTCTCTTGATTTCTGAAATGGCTTTTATGGACATGACTTTGAAACTTGTTGTAGGTTCGTTGGAATGCATGGGGTAAGTGGCGTCAGCCTTACTTGACTCAGAGCAGGGAGATGACACGGGGACGCGTGCTGTTGGAGTCCCCGTATGGCTGGCAGTGGTTCTTGGGTGAGAGAGTGTTACGTCAGTCCCTGGGGATAGACTTCTTCAGAGTGCCAGGCCCGCTCCCTTCGCGAGTTCAGAGGACTCACGAGTACACAGTAGCTGAGGTGGAGGCGTATACTGTTCTGGACGTGCAGCTGGTTTTCGACCCTTCTTTGGACTATGCTGGCTATGTGAGGAGTACACTGACCCATTCTTTAGATATGGAGCGTCGTTTAGCCGAGCCAGTGCCGGCAGCGGCTGCTTCCCTGCTTGTGTTGAGGAGAGAGATAGATGTTATGATGGCGGACGGAGGTATGGGGATCATAGATGTTCCCGCGGTGACCGGTCCTGTGACTCTTGCAGCTACAGAGGTATCCTGAAAAGTTTAGAAAACAAATAGTCAAACTTCATTTCCAATTTGAATGTTCATGCATGTTACCTGCTGACGCTTTGCATTGTTTCTTTGCAGATTCCAATTGAGTGGGCCGCGTCCTAGGTCCAGTTGATACGTGACTTGGAGGCTTTAGTTCGCCACCTTATGTTGGGGGATAGACCTGAGGTGCGGCCCAGACCTGAGCCCGGCGTGGTGCAGGATCCTGGTGGTGGAGGTGGTGATGGTGATGATGGAGATGGTGGAGAGGGTGGAGCTGGTGGTAGGCGTGGTGGTAGAGCTGGCCGAGGAGGTGGCCATGGTGCTGGAGATGGCCACGGTACGAGAGGTAGCCGCAGGGGTGGTGGAGCAGGGGGGAGTCGTAGAGATCGTGGTGCAGGTGGTAGTCGTGGGGCTGGCAGCAGTCGTGGTGGTGACAACGGGACTGGAGGTGGTGGCGAGCCTGGCAGTCGCCGAAGGCCTCGGCGTGCCCGTAGAGCCCCTGTTAGCAGTGAGACTGAGCAGGTATTCTTTGCATTCTATCTTGAGATTTGTATGCCTTGTCTATTTACTGATGCACCCTTCCTTTTTTGTGCAGGACATTCCCTCTCCTTCGTTGCCTCGCAGGAGGCCTTTGATGAAGAATGCCAGCGGAGCTCAGAGGCGTGCCCCACTTGTAGTTGCACCGTCTGGCAGAGTGTTGAGGTCTTCAGCTGAGAGACCGAGAGAGGGCGTTCCTGGGAGTTCAGCTCCTGAGTCGCGGTGGGTCCCACGGGCGAGAGAGAGCAGCAGTAGTAGCAGTGACAATGGTGGTGGTGACGACAGTAGTGATAGCAGCGTGGATGACATGCGGACCACTTGAGCACCCCTGAGGAGTACCGACACTTGGCAGTGGGCCATCGCCGGGATTTCAAGAGACGTCGTACTGGTTCCTAGGATGAGCCTGCATGCTTGGTTTTGATTCGGGCTCCTGTTTGCCCATGCTTTGCTTTTTCTTGGATATGGCCTGCGTGCCACAGTAGCTTATGATGTTAGGTCTGTTCTGCCCTTGGATGGATGTACTTTTATTTTCATGTCATGGATGCCAGTCAGTTTTTATATACATTGTACATGTTTGTTATGCTTAAAATGATTCACACTGGCAAAATTTTGAGTTTCAAAGTCTGGTCCTTCATATACATGCTCTGTGGGTGATTGGAATTTGACAATATGTGACACATGCCCCTAGGATATGGAAAGATGTGGCTTTAGATTGAGATTCGGAAAATGACACGTGGAAACACAAACCGACTCTTTAAGCAAGAAAATTAAGCGTTACGGGCATGATGTGACCCATCGCGCCTAGAACTCTGAATTTGTATGACATGCGACAAACGAGGCTTATAACGGATTACAAACGCACGTCACAACTTGCTTGAATGGATGAAATAGGGAAATTGACACTTGGATACGCTTTGACTCGCCGATACCATTTGCTTGGTTGATTTTGGGCTTGGGCGCTCTGGGCCTCAGGTTTTTCCATTGATTCCCTCCCAATCATGTGGTTTGATGAATGCTTGACATGGTTTGTTGAAGCCGTTGACCTTAAAGCGTTTAATCATGAAAACTTCCACTTTGTCGACTTCCGGCGTATCTGACATTTCGGAGTATCCGTCTACCCGAACGTGATCAAAATTGCCTAGCAACCGTCCCCACAATCTTCAAATGTCCATTGCAACTTGTTTGTGCAAGAAAAGTGCTGAAAACATGCTCGGGTCAAGTTCTGAGGTTGAAAACAGAGTTTCAGCTTTAATCTCACCAATGTTGGCCGGTCGGCCAACACAAGTTAGCCGTACGGCTGATTCTGTTGACCGCCTGGTTCTCCTGTTGATCTGCCAAGTTTCTGACCTTTCGGTAGGTTCTGAGTTTTTACGTGGCCTTTTGCTGGCTCCTGAGCATCTTTCAGTTCTGAGACTTTTCAGTAGACTTACTCCAAAGACATCTTGCAAATCATGAGCAATTTTTCCATTATCCAATACGGCACGCCCCCCGAGGTGATACATTTCCCAAAATTTTTGACTTCCTATGCAATATTTCATGCACGCACAGCATAAATGGAGTTTTCCTCGCAACCTTTCTACGGTCTCTTAATCAAAAGCTTCACTCTTCCATCCTCCTCAAACAACGATGGGTCTTCCGGCTTTGGTTCGACCTTGGCTTGATAAACTTGACGGCCTTGGGTGGCTCAACTTTCAAGATCACCGAATGGCCTCTTTGCGCTATATCCGGGACGTAACTATCCGTCCTGAGCTTTTGCACGCCGTGGTTCAGTTCTGGGACCCGAAGGTGCATGTGTTCCGTTTCTGCCTTCACGAGCTATGCCCCACTGTGGAAGAGTTCCATGCATACCTTGGTGGATTTGGCTTGGAAATGCCGGTCGTACCTCCGCACGGGGTAAACTTTGCAAATGTGTTATCTGCCAAGCTAGGGATGAGTAGTAAAGCAGCGAAATCCATGCTCCAAGGTGGTGTCATCCACATTCCGCGCATCATCGAACAATTTCCTCCTGAAGGCTTCGCACTATGCCTCTGTTTGCTTGCTGCTTTTCTGTTTGTTAGGTCTGTCGGGCAAGCGAGCTCGTCACTGGTTGGTGTTGCTGCGCAAATTGAGGAGCGCAAAGATGTGGCTCCGATGGTTTTGGCTGAAACTTTGATGGGACTGGATAGGGTTCATGCCGGTGACACCAATGTCTTCGAGGGTAGTGCTTTGCTCTTACAGGTAGGTTTCTCACTCAGCTCTCCTTTTTCCGGTTTTTCTCACTTTCTCGTTTTATCTCAACACTCGGGTTTAGGTTGTCTACGGTTTCTTACTTGTTTTCTCGCTCTCTCACAGATATGGTTATGTGATAAGGCTAATCTGCTAGAACCCGTGCCAAGGAGGCGGATTCATGAAACACAAGGGTTTGTTCAAAGGGATTTCCTGGAGGTTTTTGATGATGCGCAAGGTTGGTTTAGAGTGCTTTCCCAGCTTACAGAAGAGGTGATCACTTGGCGTTTGACGTGGTTTGACCTTCCAGCTATGTCTGTGAGCAATATGGGGCGTCAGCGGATGGTTTTGGCTGGCTTGACCTGCTGGACCTTTTACATTCCCAACCGCATTCTTTGTCAGCTTGGTGTTCGTCAGACAGTACTACCACCGGAGAACTTTGTTGTGCCCAATCTCAACTTTGCCACTTTCAGAGCTTACCAAAATACTTGGAGGGAACGTGTGACCATTCCAGAAGAGCAGTATCCGAGTGTCAATCTTTCAGACCGTTATGTGAGATGGTTGATAAGAGACATTGAAACAAGGGAGAATGGAAGCCAAAGTTGACTTTTAAAACTATATCTTAATGTGCCCGAAATAAATTGCTTAGACCCACGACATGTTCCGTGTGGAACCAAGCTATGTTGTTTGCTTTTGTGTTTTGAAAGTCTCATGCTCAGCCATGTAATCCAAGAAGTTTATTTGAATAAAGATGAATTATGAAAGTCTGCTTTTTGATTTTCGCACGACGGTTATGAACCAACTCAAAGAGATATTTTTCTTGAAAACTGGCGACCGGTCCTCAAGGTGAGGATGCCTACGTATCCCTTTTACAGGAATCAGGTCATGACTACAAATTTGGGTAGGGTTCACTCGGGTATTGACACTCTCCTTTTGCGCTCTAGGTTTTGCCTAGCACCGCCCTTTCAGGTTTTCGGTCTAGCGAGCTTATTTGATTCTTTTGCCTTAACTTTTACCTAAATCGCCCGATGTGGGTTTTCGACTTAGCAGGCTTGCTTTAAATTTTGCCTGGCACTGTCCGCCCTTGCGGTTTTCAGTCCAGCGAGCTTCTCTCAGGGGTAATATCTCTTGAGCTGATCCATGTTGACCAAAGTTGAGAATTCGTTGCCGTCAAGATCAATGAGTTACGTTGCGGACCCGGACAAGATTTTCTTGATGATGTAAGGACCTACCCATTTTGGTCAAAACTTCCCGCGGGTATAAAAAACTGGAGCTCGAATTTCCTTCAGAACCATGTCACCTTCTTGCAAGTCTCTAGACTTCACTTTCTTGTTGAATGCCCGTGCTATTCTGCGCTGATAACCCTGAACATGATACAAAGCTTTGAGCCGTCTTTCGTCAAATAACATAAGCTCCTTGAATCTCGAGCTTTTCCATTCCGCTTCACTGACCTCTGACTCGACCATGACCCTCAGAGATGGTACCTCAAGCTCAATTGGGAGGACGGCCTCCATGCCATATACCAAAGAATAAGGTGTTGCCCCTGTCGGAGTACGGACAGATGTCCGATACCCCCATAGTGCCATCGGCAGTTGTTCGTGCCAATTCCTTGCGGACTGAGTGTTTTTTTCTAGTATTGTCTTGAGAGTTTTGTTTGCTGCTTCTACGGCTCCATTGGTCTGTGGCCGATAAACAGTTGACTTGTGCACCTGTACCCCGAACTCTCCAAGAACTTCCGCAGCTATTCCTTTGAAATGAACCCCATTATCTGATACAAAGGCTTGAGGGACACCATATCGGTAGATAATGTTCTGCTTGATGAAATGGGCGACTTGCACTGCTGTTAAAGTTGCGTAGGAAGCAGCTTCGACCCATTTGGTGAAATAGTCGATTGCTACCAAAATGAATTTGTGCCCGTTAGATGCAGCTGGTGTAATCTTGTCAATCACATCGATGCCCCAGGTAGAAAAGGGCCACGGTGAGCTCATGGAGTGTAATTCTGATGGTGGTACATGCATGAGGTTGGCATGAATCTGGCACTTGTGACATCTCCTTACGTATTGAACGCATTCGGTTTCCATGGTTGACCAGTAGTATCCCTGACGGAGAACCTTTTTAGCAAGCATCATCCCATTCATGTGAGGACCACAGACTCTCTCGTGAATTTCTTCCATGATCATGGTGGCTTCTGTACCATGTACACACAACTTATGCATCCCGCAATGCAATTGTCGGTATAGCTTTCCTCCGCAAATGATGTACTGAGAGGCTAATCTCTGAAGAGCAATCTGATCCTTCTTTTCAGTCCCTGCCGGATACTCCCCTTTCTCGATAAAGTTCCAAATGTCGTGATACCATGGTAGACCGTCATCGGGTTCGTCAATAGCCATGACATATTCGAAGACGGGCTTGTCCCTCTGCTCAATTGTAATTGGCCTGAGCTTAGCTCCATTCGGTATTTCCACCATTGAGGCTAAAGTTGCCAAGGCATCGGCAAACCGGTTTTTCAATCTCGGAACATGGGTGAACATTACCATCTGGAATTGCGGAATCAGATCTTCGAGGTCTTGGTAATAGGGCTTGAGCTTGTCCTCTTTCACCTTCCAATCTCCATTGGCTTGTGAAACCACCAGATTGGAGTCTCCGATTACCTCCAGTCTTTTAACTCCTATTTCTAAGGCAGCTTCCATCCCTACGATGCATGCCTCATATTCCGATTGGTTGTTAGTGACTTCGAAATTCAACTTGAAAGCAAGAGGGATGTGCGACCCGTCTGGCGAGACTAACAATACTCCGATTCTGAATCCCTTCTGGTTGGCGGCTCCATCAAAATACAACATCCAAACATCGTTGGCTGTCGTCATTACATTCTCGTCAGGGAATTCAAACTCCACATCTTCTGGCCCTTCCACAGGATGGTCTGCTAAAAATTCTGCGACGGCTCTTCCTTTTACTGACTTCCGAGTGATGTACTTAATGTCGAATTCTGCCAACATAAGCAACCATCGTGCTAGCTTGCCTGTCAATGCTGGTTTTTCGAACAGATATTTGAGAGGATCCATTCAAGAGATTAGTTTCACGGAGTAAGCCAACATGTAGTGTCTCAACTTTTTGGAAGCCCAGACCAGCGCCCAACAGACTTTTTCTAATGATGTGTACCGCTCTTCACACTCCATCATCTTCTTGCTGATGTAATAGACAGCCTTCTCACTTCCTCCTTCTCCTTCTTGTGCTAGCATACATCCCATAGCTGATGAGGTGACAGACAGGTACAAAATGAGAGGTTGCCCTGGCATGGGTGGCATCAGTACTGGAGGGTTCTGGAGACAATTCTTAATGGTTTTAAAAGCTCCCTGGCACTTGTCATCCCACTTGAATGGTACGCCTTTCTTGAGTAAACGAAACATCGGCTCGCAAGTTGAGGTTAACTTGGCGATGAATCTGCTGATGAATTGAATTTTCCCGAGGAAACTTCGTACCTCCTTCTCTGTTCGAGGCGGCTCTATTTCTAGAATGGCTTTGATTTTCGATGGATCTACCTCGATTCCTCGTGTAGTGATCATGAATCCGAGCATTTTTCCAGCAGTGACTCCAAACGTACACTTCTCAGGATTGAGGCGCAGTCTGTATTTACGGATTCTTTCGAAGAACTTCTTGAGAGCGGGCAGATGTCCTTCCCTTTCCTTGGCTTTGACAATCATGTCATCCACATAGACTTCCACCTCCTTGTGAATCATGTCATGCAATAACGTTGTGGCTGCTCTCTGGTAGGTAGACCCTGCATTTTTTAGTCCGAACGGCATAACCCTGTAGCAGTAGGTGCCCCATTCCGTGGTGAAAGTGGTTTTCTCGTGATCTTCAGGAGCCATGAGAATTTGATTATATCCTGAAAACCCGTCCATGAATGACAGCAGTGCGTGCCCCGCGGTGTTGTCTACCAAGACATCTATGTGTGGCAGAGGAAAATCATCCTTCGGGCTTGCCTTGTTCAAATCCCTGAAATCTACACAGATTCTGATCTTCCCATTCTTTTTAGGAACAGGCACAATATTTGCGACCCACTGAGGGTACTCGGTGATTATCAGAAATCCTGCGTCTATCTGCCTTTGCACCTCTTTCTTGATCTCTAATACCCAATCAGGCCTCATCTTCCTCAGTTTCTGCTTGACAGGCTTTGCATCGGGGTACAACGGGATTCGATGCTCCACAATTTCAGGATCGATACCGGGCATATCTGCATGCGACCATGCGAAAACATCCTCGAATTCTTTCAAGAGATCCGAGTGAGCTTGGAATTCTTCTGAAGACAGTCCGGAGCCGATTTGAACCATGCGCGAATTAATCTCATCTCTCAAATTTATAGAAATAACTTCTTCTTTTATTGGCTGAGCATGCCTTTCATCTTCCCTTTCGATTAGAGATCGAAGTTCTTTTGGAATTTCTTCCTCAAACTCGATCCCCTCATCATCGGGGTCGACACAATTTATTTCAGACACAGCAAGATAAGCAAAGTCGATTTCATTTATTTCAAAGGAGGGGGCCCCAGGGGCGTGATACATGAGAGTGGACTCAAACTCAAAAGAAAAGTGATGATGTGGAGTGATAACAGACTCATGTTCTGACTCAGATTCTGACTCACTGCTAGACTTAGACTCGGACTCAAACGCAGTGCCAGTGTAAATGATTTTAGGTACAAAAATGCAATTTTTATAAGTTCCATTGGCATCCATGATGAGAGTGGTAACATCCTCTAGAGCTTCCTGACCCAGCATCATCAACTCCACTTCCTCAGCAGGCTTTGAATCAATCAACGTTGCAGCAGGTTCGCTCCCTTCCATACCGAGTGGATTCTTTTCCCCAAACAGCGATAAAAGATTCCCTGAGTCAAGAACTTCGATCCAGTCAACACGGAGCATCTTGACCAATTCCTCCCATTTTTCTGCTTCATCGTCACTATCCCAGGTGTTGTCGGTAAAGATTTCAAATCCTGACAGCCTGGTTTTTGTCTCCATGTCCCAGAATGGTTCTGGCTCTCCCTGATAGCCAACCTCCGGGGCTTTTATGAAATGGATGGGTCCTTTCTTGGCACGGGCCCGTACCCTTCCAACCAGATTTGTTGTCAGGTGATTCATAACCGAGACCAAAGCGGTGGTTGTTTGTCAGAATTCTAGGGAATTCAGCTATCCCTTGATTGTTGAGACCAAGTCCCAGACCGGGTAAGTATTCCATTTTCAGCATCATGTCAAGGGTCGTCGATCTTATCGAGAAATCTTCGTCCATCTTGATCGTAAGCACTCCACCGGATGTGTCAAAGGAGAACCCTTCGAGAGTAATATCTTCTTCCCCGTGAGCGATCTCAAGTAGGGGAGCATTGTCAGGGATATGAGGGCGAATCCCAGAATCTCCGTAGATGGTTAAGGTCCCCGTGGCTAGCCCGACCTGAACTTTCTGGTGTAGAGAGGAAGGTACGGCCATGATGTCTGATCGATGGAGCCATGGCCTTCCTAGCAGCAGGTTGAACGATGAAGGAATGTCGAGCACATGAAACTCGACACTAGTCTTGAAATCTTCGACCATTACTTCCATCTGAATTATCCCAACTACGTCCCTGCGAGTATTGTTGTAGGCACGTACTCCAAGATTTGACGGCTGGAAATCCTTGTTCTTGAAACCCAAACAGTAAGCTGTGCGCAGGGGACAAACATTCAGAGCAGATCCGTTGTCCAATAACACAACCGGGACCCACTTACCCACGCATTTTAGAGTAATGTGCAATGCTTTGTTGTGACCAGCTCCTTCTGGTGGTAGGTCTTTCTCAGTGAAAACCACAACGTGTTTTGCGCGGGTTGGTGTAAGTAGAGCTACCATTGTTTCAGGAGGGGTACCCGGCGGTACTTCCATGTTTGACAGAGCTTTGATTAGCTTTTGATGATGTTCCCTAGATGAAGAAAGTAACCCCCAAATAGACACTGAAGTTGGGGTTCGTTCTAGCTGTTTCTGAATCGGATCGTCTGTTACCGGGGAGTTCCTCGGGGGTGGCTTAGTAGCTGAATTCTGTTGAATGATAATCTCTGGGCGGCTGGGAATCGCATCCTCTAAAATGGGGTCATCCCAAGCAAAATCTCCTGTTGTGGCGTGGTTGGAGGGATTTCCACCTTGAAGATGGGCTGGTTGGTAAATTCGGCCGCTTCTGGTTATTCTTTTAACTGTTTCTTCCCACAGCTATTGATTTTCACCCCAAAAATCTGCGAATTCTTCACTGACTTTCCGTTTACCTGCCCTGATGGCTTCCCTTTTCTGTATTGTTTCTTGATCTTCGGCCCAGAAATCCGTCAGATCACTCTCAACTTTCTGTTCCCTGATTTTGACTGCTTCCATCTTTGTTTTAAGGTCCTTTACCTCTTGGTCTCTCCAGAAGGATTGGTCTAGCATAGCTTTGTTGATGGTCCATACTTCATCATTGCTGACTCGGATATCGATTACTTCGTCTTCATCCCAAATGGTAGCCATCGGATCAGGGACTAAGACTGATACACCCGGTGATGTTGGGGATGGTACTGATGGCCGCGATGAAGACTCTTTAATGATGTATGCTTGTGGTAACTAATCTCGATTGCCAAAAGCGGCTTCTATGACAGAACGGCCTTCTTCTTGAAACTGTGCGAGCGGCGAAACATTATTCAAAGGATGTCTATCAGGGATTAACACTTCTTCTGGGGGATCTGTGTCTCTTTGCTCGGAAATACTTTCCGTCACATCTATCTGGCACACTTGAGAATCTTTGGGCATGTAAACAATAGGCTGGTCACGGGATTCAGAGATAATGAACTGGCTTGGGTCTGGAGAGATTAGCAAAGAACCAAACAATGCTTGTCGGGATTCTTCCCAATCTTGATCGTTCATAGACCACTGTTCCTCTTCTACAGCAATGCTCAACCTTGTTTTTTGTGCTGAACTAGTATAAGAGAGGAAACGGACCCCAAGATCCTTTGGTATGGCGACAATGGGTTTTGGCTCGGTAATCGGGGTGATATAGAGGCTGGGGTTGAATATAGTGGAGGTGAGGTCATTTGTGGTAGAGGTAAGGGAGATTTGGCCAATTTGGTTGTTTTGTTTGTGACTGGGTAAGGGATTAGAAATGGTATTGGGTTTTTGGTAGGGAAGTGGATGGGTTCCGTTGTCCACAAGATCTTGGACTCTGTGTCTGAGTCAGACGCAATTATTGGTATGATGGGCAGGCATTTGGTGGTAAGCACAGTAGCTGTTTGGGTCATGGTTGAAGGGAAGTTCTTTGGGTAATTCTCGGGGTTCGAGTGGTTGGATGGCTTTTTTGTCGAGGAGTTTTTTGTACACTGTGGCCAGGGGAAAGGGAAGTGGGTTAAATTCTCTTCTTGGCTGGGGAACTGTTTGCTGGAAACGTGACTGAGTTACAATTTGGTTGACTGGTTCAACTTTGGCGGGTTTTGGGTTAGAAGGGCTGGCTTGGTTCTGGTTGTAATTGCTGGGTCCGAACAGGGTGTTGCTGTTGCCAGAGTAAACTCGTCTTGGTTTAGGGATAGATTCGCCTTTCTCAAACATGCCACTTCAAAGAGCGTCTTCAACGGCCAGGCCGGCTTCATAGAAAGTCTTGAAGTCAGCGGTGGTCTGAAAAACCACCAAGTTCTTGGCAAAATTCGGTTCCAGATTCCTTGTGATGATTCTCATCTATTCCTTTTCTGAAGGTCGTTCCATCATCTGAGAAGCCTTTCCCCTCCATCTCTGGATAAAGTCAGCAAAGGACTCATTCTTGCCCATCTTGGTTGATTCTAGTTCCCGGATAGTCATCTCAAGTTGAATGTTGTAATTGTATTGGGTGACAAAGGCTGCCCCAATATCTTCCCATGCCCCTCTTCTTGGAGATGTCGAGATTCAGAAACCAGCGGAGTGCGGGCCCAGTTAGAGTTTGCTGAAACATCTGACCCATCGCATCTTTTCCAACATCGTACATGGACAAAGTGCCTACATATGTTTGCAGATGAGCTTTCGGGTCACCACTACCATCAAACTTGTCCCAATCCATTGGTTTAAACTTGTCGGGGAGCTTTGCATCTGGGAAAAGGCACAAATTCTCCATATCAATCCCTGTAGCTGCTATTTTCTCCTGTTTCTGAACAGACTCCTCGAGTTTAGCCAGCTTGGTCAGTACTGACTCCATGTTCCGACTGCTTGAGTCCCCAGCTGGTGGAGGAAGTTGAGCAGTTAGTTTCTGGATCATGAGCATCATCTGGGCCATTTGCTTGGCGTTGTTGGTTTTCTGCTCCTCTAAAGCGTCCTTAAGAAGGTGAATTTTGTCTGTTTCTGCTGACATGACTGAGCTCCTGGTTGACTGTTCTGTTCCTGACTCAGTTCAAACTAATCGCTGTTCGGGGATTCGAGCCCAGCCCGGTATGAGGTTTCTCTTCTTTTTGCCAATGATTAGTACTGAGGATATGCACAAATGGAGCTCAGGGGTGCAGTGTACAGTGTATGTGCAAAGATGGAGAAGAGAATGATGCGTGATGCATGATGCATGAAAGGATTGCCCCGATTTCCTCTTATTTTGTTGGATATACCATGATTTGTGAAAACAATGGCCGGACCAAAGGTTGCCTACGTATCCATAAAGGAATCAGGCCGTGACGTAGTTCGGGACTACAATTTTGGCTCTTTTTCTCAAAAGATTATTTTTTATTTTTTTTTATAATAAGCTCAGCATTTGTACAAACTGACACGACAGACTCGATAATCAAAGTAACAACAGACTCGATAATCAAAGTACTAAGAATCACAAGCTGGCTTGATTCTTCAAAAGAAACCCTGTTGGCTGGATTGGGTCCGTGCATAATCACATTTTGCTTTTAGAAGCTGTTTCTTAAGAAAGGGGCCCATCTGGGGATGCTGGCCTGGTTGAGGATCCCGTTTCATCCGCCTTCTCTTTTCCTTTGCTGGACTTCTGTTGATTCTCTCCTGCGTACTGGCCTTTGAGCTGTTGGGGAGTCATACCATCATTGTTGAGGACGCAATCTGCGAAGCATGCATCGCACTCACAATCATCCCAGTATTTGTGACGTGTAACTGGGTCTTCAAAATAGTAGACAGGCTGCCCATTTGGGTCAAAGTATTTCACAGGGGGGATGACTGCAAACTGTCCATCATCTTGTTCCATCATGAGAGTAATTTTTTCTGGCATTGGTTCTGGCTCTTTTGGAAAGCAAAACTTCCATCCTTCATTTTCATCCCATTGGAGAGACATGCCTAGTAGGTTTGCATCAGCCAACAAACTGAGTTTCTCATCGAATTCCCCTCCCATGTGATCTTCTATTTCAAGCTTCCCTGGTTTGTGCTCTTCTGGCTCTACTGGCGGTTGTTCCGATTGGACTTCCTCAATCACCCATGCGGGTGCTCCATGGTGAGTGGAGAGTGTGGACTTGAATCGCTTGTAGGGACCTCTAGACATTATGACTACAAAGGAAAAACACACTTAAAATTTTTTTTTTTGTTGTTTTCGTTTGGGAAAGAGAGCCAATTGTAGGAATACAAGTTTTTTTTTTTTTTTTTGCATATCCAACACAACTTGTGATTGTCAGGGCAATCCTTATGATGTGATGACCTAAGGCTAAACTACCTTACTGATGCATGCTAAATGGAAGATGTATGTACATGAGGCAATATATACAGAAAATAGTGAACAGAATATACAGTAAATAGGAGATACGGGGAGCAATTAGCAGGTGAACAGGATATAACAGACAATCCTACCCTGCGGGTCCCTGTCTTAAGTTGGAAGGTACTATGGTTTACTATATGCAAAGGCTGAGTTTTGGTTAACGGGGGTTCCCTAGACTAGAGCCAATATTTGCCTCCCAGTGCCAAGTTTACTGCATGGCAAAGGTCAAACGGCAGGCTGGCTCATCATCGTCCGGGGTTTGTCGAGAATCTTGGGATATCCTAACATCGGCAAGCCGAGTAGAGTAACCAAGACGCAGTGGCGAGGCTTATCCAACATCGATGCACGTGCAATGCAAAAGTTTTACAATAAAATGTTTTCTGGAAAATCCCACAAATATTTTTCAAGCCTGGCTCACTCTTAAATTAATTTTTATTTTGAAATTTTACTCAAGAAAACAACCGGGAAAGCTCCAGTCCGGATTGGTCGGGCGTAGCCCTGTTACTGCACCATTCCTTTCTCGATCACGCGGGGCGTGTTCGTTTTTGTCAAGCTTTCGGGGGTCGTTTTGCATGTGCAAAACACCAAAATAAGAATGAATTTAAACGTCCCCAGCAGAGTCGCCATTTTGTGGACGGTCGGATCCACGCGGCCCGCGGCTCTCTCTCTGCCTACTTTTTTTTTTTAGGAGAGTGAATATGAAAAATGATGAGTCGCCACCCGGGGTTTATATGGAAAACTTTTTGGTACCCGAGAAACCATTGAAAAGAATGACTCTTATGTTTTTGGAAAAGGTTTGGTCTGCGAAAAGATTCTTTTGGGTTCGGAAGCCATGTTACGATTGGGGAAGGTTTTATTAAAAAGCACCCCGCTAGCCCGGATAATTTCCGGTCTCTACTAAACATTTGTGGGATTTTTCAGAAAATATTTTATTGCAAAATTTTTAACAAAAATACAAATATAACTAACAGAAATAAACAAGTAATTTATAAAACCATAACGGGAATAAAATGAAATACATGAACTTGATGATGAATAAGCAAAACCTGAGGGGAAACGGCGTAATATCCACGGCTCAAACCAGAAAAATGTGAAAACAGAGCACGATTCTGCTTGAAACAGGGGAGGGACTCATTCTTCCAAAAGTTAGCCGCCCGACTAATACATGTCGGCCGCTCAGCCAATTATGTTGGCCGCCCGGCCAACATTCTTCTATTTTTTTGAAATTTTGGCAGACTGGAAAAGCGCCCTGAAAACCTTTCTTTTGGAAGGAGGCCGGTTCTTTTAAATTCAAAACAAACTTGAGAAGTATATTTTGAGAAAGTTGTTCCCCCGATGAGGTCGTATCGTGCGATAACGGAGGATAACGCCCGATACGGAGCCGTGGGGATGGATTTTGCTTTGAACTGAGATTATCCAAACCCGGGGATGATTACGAGAATCATCCCGAGCTTGGACTAGCTCCCCTCAGAATACGAGATGATCGATTGAACGAGCAGCGTTTATACCTTTGTGGAATGAAACGATCGAGCTTTGGTTTTTCTTTGTTTTGGAGAGGGAGAGTTTAAATAGCGGTTAAAGGTTTCAGAGAGGAAGTGGTTTGGCAGCGCTTCGGAATTCGGTTTTCTGGCTTCTTGGGTATTTCTGCTCGGAGATTGTCTGGTTTTTTTTTTTCTTTGGGTGTGTCTCCGTCCGGGTTTTTGAGTGGAGGCCGGAGGAGGGTTTTATAGCCGTGGAGGAGGAGTAATGATGGAGGAGATCTTCGGACAGATTTTTCGCGATGATGATATTCCCTGCGCCGAGGAATATATTCGCCTGCGAAGAATCTCTGCGAAATAAGCTGTCCGATTTGACAACCAAGGTTGGCCGCCCGGCCAGGAACTTTGGCCGCCCGGCCAAACAAGTCAGCCGTCCGGCCAAATTGAAGGCAAACAGACCGCTCGGTTTGTCAAACTGGCCGTTTTATTGGTTTTTTTTTTGTGAGCTCTGATCGATCGTTCCGAGGTAATTTACGCATGTTCCTTTCGTCATAGGGGATGCACTTGGGTTAAAATTGGGGTGTCTACACATACCAACAATTGTATCCGCCTCAAACACATAGTCCAAGACTTTATTGATGACGGAACCATCTCAATTCCTAAGCAAAAGCCCAATACCATTTCGAATCGCTTGCCTAACCACAAGCAAAACATCCAAATCAACCAAATATCCTTCAGCTCCACTTCAAAAGGCCAAAGCCCTACTCAGTTCAATCCGAGTCTGTACATCACGCCAGTCACTGAACCAAAACCCTTTGTCCTAGTGCCGGATGACCTGGAAATCTATGCCATCAGAGCTTTTGAACGGAAGCCCAAACTCAAATGGAGTGACCTCGCTGAAGAAGGAGAATGGGCCATGAATGATCAGGATGGGAAGATTCCCAACAAGCATTGTTCGGTTCTTTGCTAATCTCTTGGGACCCGAGCTAGTACATCGTCCCCGAATTTCATGACAAGCCAGTTATTTGCGTACCAGAAGGTCTTAGTATCAGCCAAATTAAAGAAACGACGATCTGTGCTGACCCTCTAGACGCAGTTTCACTCTCAGCCTTGTTTGGAGAATCTGAAAATTATGGAGGGCTCCAGCGCAACTTTTCAGGTAGTTATTCACTATCTCAACTTCCCGAAGAAGGAAATCGTCAAGCTATCGAAACTGACTTCGGCGATTACAATTGGTTCCCTCAGGCATACATTATCGGAGAATCTCTCCCACGGCCATCCGCGCCATTCCCGCACACTTCCAACATATCGTTTCTGGTCACCGATCCCCAGACAACCACATGGAATGAAGACGAAGTTACCGACATCCGAGTCGTTAATGACGAAGTGTGGACAGTCAATAAATCCATGCTAGACCCGTCTTTCTGGCAAGAATCAGAGGTGGCGGATTTGAAGACAAAGTTGGAAATAGTGGATATCTACAGTCAGGAAACTCCAGATAGTCTGATAGACTTGTGGTCTGAAGATCAACATGAAAAACAGAAGAGGGAAGCCATCAAAGCTGGCAAACACAAAGTCAGTGAAGGATTTGAGGATTTCTAGGGTGAAAACCAGCAACTCTGGGAGGACACAGTCAACCGGGTAACGAAAATCGGCCGAATCTACCAGTCGACCAACCTTCAAAGAAACATCTCACACCGAACTCAGCCAGAAGAATTTATCTGGGACGATCCCATTCAGGAAAATTCATCTCCGGTTGAGCCAGAAGTTACTACTCAACAGCCTCAAAGGAACCGAGCAACAGCAGAAGACTTGGTTCAGAAGCAGCTTGAAAGAACTCCAGCGTCAGTCTCAATCTGGGGCTTGCTCTCTTCCTCCCGGGAACATCGTCAAAAGCTGATCAAAACTCTATCCAATATGGAAGTACCACCTGATACTCCCCTGGAAACCATGGTGGCACTACTCACTCCAGCTCGAAGATTTACCCCAGAAGGAGCTGGTCATAACAAACCTTTGCACATCACTCTCAAGTGCATGGGAAAATGGGTCCCAGTCGTTCTACTTGACAACGGATCCGCTCTGAATGTGTGTCCTCTACGGACAGCTTATTGCTTAGGTTTCAAGAACAAAGACTTCCGGCCTTCTAACCTCGGAGTGCGCGCATATGACAACATGCGCAGAGATGTAGTTGGGATAATCCAAGTGGAAGTGGTGATTGAAGACTTCAAAATAGATGACATTCCCTCATCTTTTAACCTACTGCTGGGCAGGCCTTGGCTCCATCGATCAGATATCATGGCGGTCCCTTCTTCTCTACACTAGAAAGTCCAACTCGGTCTGGCTACGGGAACTTTAACCATTCATGGAGATTCAGGAATCCGTCCCCATGTCCTTGACAATGCACCACTACTTGAAATCGCTCATGGAGAAGAAGATGTCACTCTCGGTGGCTTCTCTTTTGATACTTTAGGATCAATCCTTACTGTCAAAATGGACGAGGACTTCTCAGTCAGCTCAACTGCCTTGGAAATGATGAGAAAGATGGAATACCTACCTGGCCTGGGGTTAGGTCTGAACAATAAGGGGATGGCTGAATTCCCCAAGTTTTCGACAAATAACCACCGCTTCGGTCTAGGTTACGAGTCAACTGACGGCGAGCCAAGAAAGGGAAAGAAAACGCAAGCTGGTGCCAAGAAGAAACCCCTTCAATTTGTGAAGGCCCCAGAAGCTATCTATCAAGGGGAACCGGAAACGTTCTAGGACATGGAAACAAAGACTAAGCTGCCAGGCTTCGAAATCTTTATAAACGATACTTGGGACAGTGACGATGAAGCCGAGAAGAGGGAAGAGCTGGTTAAGGCACTCCAAGTTGACTGGATCGAAACTCTTGACTCAGGGAATCTGCAATCGTTGTTTGGGGAAGAAAGCCTGATAGGTGTAGAAGAAGACGAGCCTGCTGCGATGCTGTTTGATTTGAAGCCTGATTTGGAGCTTGTCGAGGAGGTAGAATTGATGATGCTGAGCCAGGATGCCCTTGGAGATGTTACTACACTCATTGTGGATGCCAATGGAATTTATAAAAATTGCACTTTTATACGTAGGATTACTTACATTAACACCAAATTTGAGTCAGAATCTGAGTCTAGCACTGAGTCTAAGTCTGACCCCGAACATGTATCTGTCATCCCCCCGCGTCATCACTTTTCTTTTGAATTCGAGTCCACCTTCATGTATCACGCCTCTGAGCCCCCTGCATTTGCTATTAATGAAGTAGACTTTGCTTATCTTGCTGTATCCGAAATAAATTGTGTTGACCCCGACGATGAAGGGATTGAGTTCGAGGAAGAAATTCCAGAAGAACTTCGATCTCTAATCAGAAGGGAAGACGAAAGGCATGCTCAGCCTATAAAAGAAGAAATTATTTCTATAAATTTGAGAGATGAAAGCAATCCGCGCATGTTTCAAATTGGTTCCGGACTATCTCCCAAAGAGTTCAAAGCCCACTCGGATCTCCTGAAAGAATTCGAGGATGTTTTTACATGGTCACACGCAGATCTGCCTGGTATCGACCCCGAAATTGTGGAGCATCGAATCCCGCTTTATCCGGATGAAAAGCCTATCAAGCAGAAGTTGCGGAAAATGAGGCCAGACTGGGTGTTGGAAATCAAGAAGGAAATTCAGAGGCAGATAGACGCTGGGTTCCTAATGGTAACAGAATACCCTCAGTGGGTTGCAAACATCGTTTCTGTCCCCAAGAAAAATGGAAAGATTCGAGTCTGTGTAGACTTCAGGGATCTGAACAAGGCCAGCCTTAAAGATGATTTTCCATTGCCACACATAGACGTACTTGTGGACAATACTGCAGGGCATATGCTTCTTTCTTTCATGGATGGTTTCTCAGGATACAACCAGATTCTCATAGCTCCTGAAGACGGTGAGAAAACTACCTTCACCACGGAGTGGGGCACTTACTGTTATAGGGTCATGCCCTTTGGACTGAAAAATGCCGGGTCAACCTATCAGAGGGCGGCCACAACGTTGCTACATGACATGATCCACAAAGAAGTCGAAGTTTACGTAGATGACATGATTGTCAAAGCCAAGGAAAGGGAAGGGCACTTACCCGCCCTAAGAAAATTCTTCGAAAGGATTCACAAGTACCGGTTATGTCTCAATCCTGAGAAATGCACGTTTGGAGTCACAGCTGGAAAGATGTTGGGATTCATGATCACTACACGAGGAATTGAGATAGATCCCTCCAAAATCAAGGCTATTCTCGAAATGGAACCACCGCAGAGGGAAAAGGAAGTGCGAAGCTTTCTCGGGAAAATTCAATTTATCAGCAGATTCATCGTCAAGTTAACCTCAACTTGCGAACCGATGTTTCGATTACTCAAAAAGGGTGTGCCATTCAAATGGGACGATAGATGCCAGAAAGCTTTTGAAGCCATCAAGAATTATCACCAGAATCCTCCAGTGCTGATGCCACCAATACCGGGGGAACCCCTCATTATGTACTTATCGGTTACCCCATCAGCAATGGGATGCATGCTCGCGTAAGAAGGTGAAGGTGGGAGTGAGAAAGCAGTCTATTACATTAGCAAGAAGATGGCAGGATGCGAGGAACGATACACCTCCCTATAGAAGGTTTGCTGGGCTTTGATATGGGCTTCCAAGAAATTGAGACACTACATGTTGGCCTACTCGGTAAGGCTGATTTCTCGAATGGACCCTCTCAAATACCTGTTTGAGAAACTAGCACTCACGGGTAAGCTAGCACGCTGGTTGCTTTTGTTAGCTGAATTCGACATCAAGTACGTAACCTGGAAGTCTTTGAAAGGAAGAGCCGTTGCTGAATTTCTGGCCGATCATCCGGTAGAAGGTCCAGAAGATGTGGGGTTCGAATTTCCCGATGAAAATGTCATGACCACAACCAATGATGTATGGTTGCTATACTTTGATGGGGCTGCTAACCAGAAAGGATTCGGGATTGGAGTCCTGCTTATCTCACCGGAAGGGTCACACATCTCTCTTGCTTTCAAGCTAAACTTTGAGGTCACCAACAATCAATCTGAATACGAAGCATGTATCGTAGGGATGGAAGCTGCCCTCGAAATCGGTGCCAAAAGGTTGGAAGTGATCGGAGATTCCAACTTGGTGGTTTCACAAGCAAACGGTGACTAAAAGGTCAAGGAAGATAAATTGAAGCCTTACCACAAGGACCTTGACGATTTGATCCATCGATTACAAGTTGTCACTTTCACTCATGTGCCCAGATTAAACAACCGATTTGCCGATGCCTTGGCAACATTAGCTTCAATGGTGGAGATACCTAACGGAATCAAGCTTCGACCAATTACGATTGAACAGAGGGACAAGCCTGTTTATGAGTACATCATGGCTATTGATGAGCCTGACGATGGTCTTCTTTGGTACCACGACATCTGGAACTTCATTGAGAAAGGAGAATATCTGATTGGAACTGACAAGAAGGATCAGATCGCTCTCCGAAAGCTAGCTTCTCACTACATTATCTGCGGGGGCAGGCTGTACTGAAGATCCCACTGCGGAAAACACAAGTTGTGTGTGAATGGCAAAGAAGCAACCAGAATCATGGAAGAAGTACACAGTGGAGTCTGTGGCCCTCACATGAACAGAACGATGCTCGCCAAGAAGATTTTGCGACAAGGGTATTACTGGTCTACCATGGAATTTGAGTACATTGAGTATGCGAGACGGTGTCACAAATGTCAGATTCATGCCAATCTCATGCACATACCACCATCAGAGCTACATTCTATGACTTCACCCTGGCCTTTCTCTACCTGGGGCATCGACGTCATCGGCAAAATCACCCTAGCTGCTTCAAATGGGAACAAATTCATTCTGGTCGCTATCGATTATTTCACCAAGTGGGTTGAGGCTGCCTCCTACACTACTCTCACAGCAGTTCAGGTTGCTCATTTCATCAAGCAGAACATCGTTTACCGGTATGGCGTACCTCACGCATTCGTGTCCGACAACGGTGTTCACTTCAAGGGTAGAGCCGTAGAAGTTCTTGAAGATTTTGGGATCCAGGTCCACAAGTCAACCGTCTACCGGCCACAAACCAATGGAGCTGTAGAAGCTACCAACAAAACCATCAAGTCGATATTGGAAAAAACCATACAGTCTACAAGGAACTGGCATGAACAACTGCCATTAGCACTTTGGGGATATCAGACGTCTATCCGTACTCCAACAGGGGCAACACCCTATTCTTTGGTTTATGGTATGAAAGCTGTTCTCCCTATTGAACTTGAGGTACCATCTTTGAGGGTCATGATAGAAGCTGACATCAAGGAAGCTGAATGGCAGAGCGCGATATTCGAAGAACTCATGCTATTTGACGAGAGAAGGCTCAACGTCTTGTATCAAGTTCAAGGGTATCAACGCCGAATCACACGCACTTTTAACAAGAAAGTCAAGTCCAGGAATCTGCAAGAAGAAGATATGGTTCTAAAGGAGATCCGGGCTCCAGTTTTTGATCCACGTGGGAAATTTCGGCCAAAGTGGGCAGGCCTATACATGGATCAGCTCAAGCGATACTACCCTTGAGAGAAGCTCGCTGGACTAAAAACCGCAAGGGCGGGCAGTGCTAGGCAAAAATTAGAGCGAGTCTGCTAAGTCGAAAACCCACATCGGGCGACTTAAGGCAAAATTCAAGACAAATCAATTAAAAGGGCTCGCTAGACCGAAAACTCGAAAGGGCGGTACTAGGCAAAAATTAGAGCACAAAAGGAGAGTGAAAATACTCGAGTGAACGTTGGCCAAAATTGTATGCATGAACTACGTCATGACCTGATTCCTTTTAAGGATACGTAGGCATCCTCACATTAGGGACCGGTCGCAACCATTTTATGCATCTCTTGAGTTGATCCATAGTCGTCACTCGCGCTTGCAATCACAATCAATAAGAATCAAAGCGAAAAACTTTTACAATTCACTTTTATTCAAACTGATTTCTTTAATTACATGGCTGAGCATGATTCTTTCACACAACAAAACAACACAAAAGCAAAGCATCGGCCCACATGAAACATGTCATGGGTTAGGAATTTATTTTGGCACATTAAGACTAAAGCAAACGTCAATTTTGATTCCCATTTTATCTTGCTTCAATTTCTTGTACCAACCATCTCTTGTAACGCCCCGGGAGCACAATACTGGGATGCTGATCTCTGGGAACAGTCACACGTTCCCTCCAAGTACGCTAATAAGCTTGGATAGTTGCATGGTTGAAATTTGGCATGACGAAATTTTCAGGATTCACAAGTGGTATTGTTTGACCAACACTATGCTGGCGAAGAATGTGGTAAGGAATGTAAAAGGTCCAGCAAGTTAGACCCGCCAGAACAATCCTATGACGTCCCATGTTGCTCATCGTCATGGTTGGACGATCCATCCAGTTCAAGCGCCAAGAAATTGTGTCCTCTTTAAGCTGGGAAAGCACCTGAACCCAACCAGGAACACTCCTGTGAAACTCCTGGTACTCTCTCTGAACAAAACCTTGTGTCTCATGGATCCTGTTCCGCGGCACCACCTCCAGAAGAGCAGCCTTATCACAAAGCCAACTCTACATGAGAGAGAAAACAAGTAAGGAGCCATAAAAAGCCTAAACCCGAGTGTTGAGGTAAAAAGAGAACGAGAGATGAACCAGAAAAAGGAGAGCTGAATGAGAAACCTACATGTAGGAGCAAAGCACTACCTCCAAAAGACATTAGTTCGCCCAGAATGGACTCCATCGAAACTCATCAAAGTTTCAACCAAAACCATTGGAGCTACATCTTTGCGCTCCTCAATCTGCTTAGCCACTCCTACTAGAGCCGCACTTGCCTGATTATCTGAGCAAACAAATAGAAATGCTGCAAGAATGACGAGACAGAAGGCAAAGCCTTTGAGTCGAAACTAATTGATCAATCGCGGAATATTGAGCACGCCTCCCTGGATGATGGACCTTGCTGCATTTTTACTCAAACCCAGCTTTGAGGATAGCACATCAGCATAATTCACTCCCTGAAGAGGAAAGACGGGAGTCTCCTGGTCGAAACCTCTGAGGTACGCGTGGAACTCTTCCGCCGTGGGACATAGCTCTTGAATGCCAAAGCGAAACACATGCACTTCAGGATCCCAGAAACGGACAACAGCATGGAGCAACTCAGGACATATGGTTACATCCCGAATGTAACGCATAGACGCCAACCTATGATCTCAGAAATTCAGCCAACCCAGGCCGTCAAGCTCATTAAGCCAGGGACGAACCAAAGCTGAGATACTCACGACCATGGAGGTAGATGAAGAATGCGATTTCCAGGATGAGTATGTTGTGGAAACAACACTATTTATAAGCATTCAAGGGAGAAAAGTTTGTAAGGCAAAAGTTTGTAAACTTCCTCAAGATAGACTTTGCTTCAACATTTCAAGGTTATGGGACGGGCAAACAAGCATTGAAAAGCCAAACAAGGGATCAGAACAGTAGAAAATAGCACCAGAAGTGGGGTATCAAAGGGCAGTGCCGTACGACACTATAGGAGCACCGTGCGGTGCAATTTCCTACGCCGTACGGCGTACTTGGCTATTTCTCGACCAAAATTCCAATTTTGGTCCTCCGGGACCCATTCCAAGCTTCTTTTAGCCATTTTTTCTTGTACATACAACCCAAAATGAGTATCAAAGGCTTAATAGAAGGACTGTCCCATGCTTTCAAAGATGTCTCAATGGACAGATGCGCCGGAAACCCCGGATACGGAGTCTCGGGAGAAATTTTGCAACTTTTTCACAACTTTTCAGGATATTCACTTCAAGCAAGGGCATGTCATGCATTTTAAAACTCAAGAAGAGTGTATCAAGTATGTTTCAGGGGTTGGTCAGATCTTCATTCACTTGGAAGGCTCAAGACTACCAAAAGTCAAGTCCCGGCACACCTGATTATGGTTTTCGAGATTTACTTGGTTTTGCAAGCATTGTTGCATACATTCGGGATTTGTTGGATCAATCAAGTCAAGACATCAAGCTACGGGGCGCTTTCACTCTAAACTCCCCTCTCTCATCATTTTTTCCAGTTCTTCCCACAAAAGGCCAAAAATGTCCAGTGTTATGTTTTCCCAGTTTCAAACTCATGTATATTTCATTTCGCCGCAGTGTCTCGTGCCATATGTTCCCAGTGCTAGGTTTGGTTTTTAAGATTCAAGTCTTTGCTAATGTAAGGCATTTTACAACGGAAATGCAAGTTTTTTTATAAACAACAAACCGATATCCATATCATAAGTAATAAAGTGCATCTATCCAAGGGCAAAACAGGCCCAACATCATCAAAACTACTACTATGGCACGCAAGCCGTATCCATCAAAAAGAAAGAAAAGAACGGGCAAACAGGCGCCCAAATAAAAAAGCAGGCACAAAGGCCTGTCCTACCTACTCAAGCACGAGACCTCTTCCGCGAACGTGGCCTGAGCTCCTCGGACTCAGAAGGACCCGTGTCCTCCTCCTCATTGCTCTCTGCCTCCCTGAAAGACCACCGTGACGGTGGAGCTGAACTCCTTGGTGCACTACCTCCCGATTTCTCAACAGAGGGCTGACGACCTTGAAGTACTCTGTCAGAAGGAAGAACCGCAGGACCACCTCCAGCTTGCTTCATCAACGGCCTCCTACGCTCAGTCCTCGGAGGTGGGGACATACTCTGTACAAAGCAAAGGAATTCCATCAGTATACAGGATTGATATACAAGTTTGAAAGCACACTATTCAAATAACAAAGCATGAAGATCACCTAAGAGCTCCCTCTGCCAGGAGAAGGGCTACGACCAGCTCTACGCCCTCCTCCTCTGCTGGGTCCACCAGCCCCTCTACTAGCGCCTCTCACAACCCTGCCTGCACCCGCACTACTAGCTCCAGCTCCACCAGCCTCGACTGCACCACCTCTCGCAGCCCTACCTGCACCTGCACCACCAGCTCCGGCTGCACCACCTCTGTCAGCCCCCCGGGCACCTCGGCCTCTGTCGCCACCACCAGCTCTAGCACCCCTGCCTCTATCGCTCCACTGCCTCTCTCAACACTACCACCACGGGCTCCGCCTCTAGCTCCCCGAGCTCCTCTACCACGGCCTGGACCACCTCTGCCAGGACCGCCCTCTCTAAAGACCACTCCCAGCTCAGCTCGGGGGCGCACCTCTTGAACGTCACCTATCATCCGTCGGCGAACTAAAGCCTCCAAATCTAAGTTCAGCTGATAGGACTCTGACGCCCAACTGGCAGGTATCTACAAAAACAACAAAGGCATTACACATGTATTTTCAATAATGTTCAAGGAAATACAAACTGAAAATGTGTTTTGTTTCATTTACAGGTTACCTGAACAGAAGTAAGGTCAAGCGGGGGTGCAACACGAGGAACCTCCAACACTCCCATCATCCCTCCAGGCATCTGCACCTCTATCTCTCTCCTCAACACCGGCAAGGCCATCTCCATGATTGCTATAAAGGTCTCCATATCCAGGAAGCTAGCCAGGTGACTAACCAGAAAGCCATCATAGTCCGGGGAACTACTGAAAGGAAGCACGGTGTCTAGCATGGTGTATCTCTCTACCTCAGCCCGTGTATACTCGTCAGTCCACTGTACGCCAGGGGGTATACGCCCCGGTATTCTGAAGTGTGCCAACCTAAGGGACTGACGAGGCACCCTCTCTCCCAAGTACCACTGCCAACCGTACGGGGACTCCAACAGAATCCGTCCCCATGTCAACTCCCTGCTCCGCTCCAAGTACTGGTCAGTCACTGCATCCCAGGCATGCCATCTCACCTGCAAGGAAATTCAATTTCTTCAGGAAAAGTTGAAAGCATAACAGAAAAGCTTAGCAACACAAGATTCAGGATCTTACCGTGCTACCATCAGCCTGGTCCAAGAAACGACGGAAGTCGTTCACTCTCCCTGCGTGTACACTGTCGCCACGGTGCTCTCGGTCCCACTTTGCTGCTATAGGGATCACCTCCTCATTCTCATGTCTGTTCGCCGGCGGGTACATCCCCAACACCTCATAAGCCCACACCTGCATGGTTAAAGGGTATCATCAGCAAACTACAATTTACATGACAACATCTCAAGAACTTGAAAGCAAGAAGAAAACATGTAAAGTTTTACCTCGAGCACCCTCCAGAAACCGCCAAGGCTCGTCCCAACTCTGCGGCTGACAGAACCCAGAAAACAGTAAAGGGTACAAAGAGCAGCGCTTCCAAAGTCCAAGCTCGCCACTCTACTCAAGTCTGCCAGTGCCGGGAGCCAACCCAAGTGAACCTCACTCCGCCTGTTCGGAAATAGGGACACACCAAAGAAGTATAGCAAGTAAGCTCTCGCCATCTGAGCCACCTCTGTCGGCGACTCT
Organism: Vaccinium vitis-idaea; assembly: GCA_963854785.1. Taxonomy (NCBI): domain Eukaryota; kingdom Viridiplantae; phylum Streptophyta; class Magnoliopsida; order Ericales; family Ericaceae; genus Vaccinium; species Vaccinium vitis-idaea. The sequence continues at coordinate 40,094,446 of OY978216.1, forward strand.
GGCTCGTGGTCCCACAAGGCTGGAAAATGGTCACACCTCACCATAGGCTCTCCATCGCCTATCTCTCTCCGCAAGAAGTGCCTAATAGCTGCGCTGTCTCTATATAGCCCCGAGTCGAACGGGACTGGCTCGCCACCTACTCTCAGACCTGTGATCACTGAGAAGACCAATGGCGTCACGGTCATCTCAGTGAACCTCAAGTGGAAAGTGTTGGTGGTGTCCCACCAACGCTCGATCAGAGCTCTCAATAACCTGCGGTCCGCCCGCGTCGGTACCAGAAGCGGAATAAACCCCATGAAGCCAGTACCCTCAATGATCTCTCTCACTGCCCCTGGCAAACTCTGAAAGCGCCCCAAGGAATCTGACGAGCCTCCATACATAGGCAAAGAGGTGTTTCTCTGTTTCAGAAAGCAAAAACAAGTTTTTCAAACAATAGCAATATAAAGCATGCAAATACAGGAATTCAAGGCAAGTACAATGGTTGAATGCAACAATTAAAGTACTTACCAGTGGATGTGTTGAAATATGGGTCTCTGGCTCATTAAAGTGGTCTCGTCATAGAACAGGTGTACCGGCGAGTACACATCACACCCCAGCGGTATAAAGAAGTGTACCCGTGGCACGTAAGACTCCGGATCAAAAGGGAGCCTTACCCTCTGAGCCCTCTCCACCTCTGCCACCAGAGACAAGAGCGCTCCCTCTCCTGTGGCCTCAGCCTCTCTCTGTCTCTCCTCAAGGAGCATATCCTGAACGTGCTCAGGCAGCCCCTCCTCAGCAAAAGTCGGATCCTCTTGAAGGGTCCGTGCCAAGTCCTCGTCTCTCACTCCTTCTAGTGTATCAGCCATGGTATAACCTGGAGTCCGAGAAGAACCAACTACAGAAGGAACAACTGGTGGGTCTAAAGCCCCAACCTCCATCTCCTCACCCTCACTACTCGAGTCCCGAGCCTCCTCCACTACCACTTTCTCCTTCCCCAGATCCCTCCTAACCATAGGGATGACAACTGACGTCGGCTCTCCTCCAATGGGCACCTCAGTAACCAAAGAAGCACTAAAAACTGGGTACCAAACTCTCCTGAGAACCAGTGTCTTCACCCTCCCCGGCGGGTCTCTGCTCAACCATCACAAACACACCTCCAATATCCATCTCCACCTCCAAAGCCTGTGCACTCATGCCTGACACGTCAACCTCCATGGGCCCAGAACCACTCTCACCACCCTGCATGGCAGCATTACCACTTCCCTCAGGCCGATCAACAGCAACATCACTCAACATAGTACTACTCGTCGCCATAGTGGTCAGGTCGCGACTACTTGGATCGCCCATGGCCACCGCCCCCACATCACCACTGGGTGTCATTGCGGGTAACCCCTCGCCACTCGGTTCAGCCGTCTGAGGACTTACCTCCGCCGTACGAGGCAATTCATCCCCAATCAGCACTGTGCGGTGCCCATCGCCTCTGCCACTCGACCCGACCAAACCCGAAGTTGCGTCACCCATTGGATCACCCATTGCCGCCGCCCTTACATCACCGCTAGATCTCGCTGTGGGTGGCCCTCCACCACTCGGTTCAGCCGCTATATCCACTGTACGAGACCCTTCGTGATGTATTTCACCCCCAATCGGCACCGTGCGGTGCCCAACACTACTGGAACTCACTCGTATCAGACCAACTACACTCGTTGCCATGCCGCTACTAACCGGTTGACTCAATGCCTCTTCTTCTCCAGAAACCGACGGTGGTAGCCTATCACCGGAGGTAGTGGGCCGATTGGAACTCTCACTACAACTCGCCATAGCCGTGAGATTTTGGAAGAAAGATGGGTTTTGATCAAGAAGTTTGGAGTATAGAAATTTGATCCACAGGAAGTCGGTTCCCCTCTCCTTACAAGGTAACTGATCGAATTTGAAACAAGAAGCATAGATATCGGAAAATTTTGGCAGTTTCGAACCAATTTCTGCCGAGAATTCCACTTACACCGTGCGGTGTAGCCTCTTAAGCCGTGCGGTGTAGCCTCTTAAGCCGTGCGGTGTACATTTCCACACCGCACGACACCCTTCTTCTTTTATTTCAAAAATTATACTTCTGCCCACTCACTCGCTTGTAAAACCCACAATCACATTTTCTGAATATTCATTGAATCAAGTTTTCTAAAGTCCTCTACGGCAATAATTTTTCGTACATTTTTTTAAGTCCTCCACGAAATTTATTTTTCACAAAAAATTTTCTAAGTCCTCTATGGCATTTATTTTTCTCCAATTTTCTAAGTCCTCTACGGCATTTATTTTCCCGAATTTCCGAAATATTTTTAATGGCTTTTAGAGCCTCTGAGTTATTTTTAATGGCTTTCAGGGCCTCCGAATTATTTTTCAACGGCTTTTAGAGCCTCCGAATTATTTTTAAACGGCTTTCAGGGCCTCCCCAAAATTTTTTAACGGCTTTCAGAGCCTCCGAGTTATTTTTAACGGCTTTCAAGGCCTCCCCAAAATTTTTTAACGGCTTTCAGAGCCTCTGAGTTATTTTTAACGGCTTTCAGAGCCTCCGAGTTATTTTTAACGGCTTTCAGAGCCTCCGAGTTATTTTTAAACGGCTTTCAAGGCGTCCGAGTTATTTTTAACAGCTTTCAGGGCCTCCGAATTATTTTTAAACGGCTTTCAGAGCCTCCAAATTATTTTTAACGGCTTTCAGAGCCTCCGAATTATTTTTAAACGGCTTTCAGAGCCTCCGAATTATTTTTAAACGGCTTTCAGGGCCTCCCCAAAATTTGTTAATGGCTTTCAGAGCCTCCGAGTTATTTTTAACGGCTTTTAGGGCCTCAGAGATATTTTTAAACGGCTTTCACGGCCTCCCCAATTTTTTTTAACGGCTTTCAGAGCCTCCCAGTTATTTTTAAACGGCTTTCAGGGCCTCCCCAAAATTTTTAACGGCTTTCAGAGCCTCTGAGTTATTTTTAACCGCTTTCAAGGCCTCCGAGTTACTTCGTTCATTTTGCAAAATCATTCGTTTTTCCCTTGTTGAAAACTGAGGTGGCAACTTTTTAACCCTAACGAACTACGATTGGTCTGATCCTCGCAAATGAGGTACGTAGGAAGCTCCGAGCTCGACCGCAATTTTCTATTTTCGGCACGGTTTGTCAAAATTAGGATGTCCGAATCTTCAACGCGACTTGCACCAACGCAATGGTGACTAAGCCGTGTCGAAGAGGGGCAACTGTAGACACCCCAATTTTGATGACTTGTGCATCCCCAATGATGAAAAGAACACGCAAAATATACCTCAGAACGGTCAAATGGATCACAGGAACCAAAAAAAAAACTCAAACCTACCTGAACCGTACGGCCCAAAACCCAGAATCGTACGGCTTGAAATTCCTTTTGCACCGCGTGGTGTTGACATGTGCACCGTACGGTACACCGTTGACACCGTACAGTGCCCATGTCCCATCAACAGGATTCTCGCGTTTGCTCTAGCAGCTTACAACAATGATGCGATTCGGCAATGATGCGATTTCTTGACGTACGAATATTGCTTAGCTTGTGAGTTCGTCCAAAGCTTCATCTATATAAACCCAAGACTTGTGAACGGAAAAACGCCGGGCAAACAACTCCATCATTAAACTTCCTACAAAATTTCTCTCAAAATTTACTGTTCCTCGTCACTCTGTTGAAACCATTCCCAGTTAAAAAGCCATAACATAACCTTCTTTTCCTTTCATAAGCTTTCAATTACCATCTTCTACCTCCAAATCGATCATCTTCAACGATTTTGGTCTCAACCGAGCAAGCCCAGAGGTATATACCCGCGTTTAAATTGAAGTAACAATCTTCTGAGGGGGACTTCCGCAGGGATTAAAGAAAGCTCTGTAGCTTTTTCTTGAGCCCAAAGGAAAATGTTTCAGTAAAGTTTGAGCCTCTCGGGTAGGCGCTTCGTAACATTATCCATCACTACGGGATGCCGTCCCAAAAACGAGGTACATTCATTCACTAAAACCATTTTCCAAACCTATTTTTATCAACAAATAATATGGTTTTTGCACCAAAAGCAGAGTTGGTTTTAATTGGGTAAAACGAAAACTTTTTGAAAAATGCAATACATAGAGGCATCGTACGACATCCAAAGTACACCGTGCAGTGTGATTTTGGACACCGTACGACATCACTAGAAAACATTTTGTCTCCCCTGTTTTCGGAAACCCGATGCTCTGTTTTTGGGTAAAACCAGAGGGCTAAATTGCAGTTTACCCCCTCCACTTTCTGTTTTTGCATTTATCCCCCCTCTTAGTTAATTTTCTCGCATTTATATATTTGATCATGTATTATGTGATTCATTATCATTATTTGTTTCCTTTAAGCATGCTATCTCTTGATATACTGTTTGTGTGAAATAAAGTTTTCGATAAAATATTTTCAGAAAAATCCCACAAAGATTTAGTAGAGACTGGAAAATTCCGGGCACGTGGGGTGCATTTTTTAAACAAAACCCTCCCCGCAGGTAACCTGGCGCCCGAACCCAAATCTCTATTTTCCACAGATCAAACCCTTTTCAGTGGCACAAGAGTCATTATTTTTCTAAACGGTTTCTCGGGTACCTAACATTTTCCAGAAATTAAACCCCGGGTGGCGACTCTAAATTTTTCCTTTTTCCCGGATCGCCCTTTTTCACAAACACAACCAAAAAGTGTGGGCTCCCGAACGAATGTCCACATTAAGTTTTTAAATGAACTCGAGCCGAGCTCTAACTCAATGAAAATTTGGCGAGTCGAGTTCGAGCCGAGCTTGCCGAGGTTTGGATCGAACTCGAACTTGTTCACGAGCCTTACCGAATAAATTTTTTTAGTTATATATGCTCTCATACAAGTCTAAGAACTTCAAATAATTTTTTTATTTTGTTCATAAAGAAGTCTATACATAAATAAAATTATAAACACATATTAAAATTTAAGTATATATTACTTTTTTAAGTTTATATATGTACAAATTATAAAATTTTCATTATGTATATGCAAGTTTATACATGTTCAAGGTTATATTTGAAATTCTTATGAGATATTCATACATATTCCAAGTTAGCGAGTCCAATCGAGCCGAATATTGTCAAGTTCAGGTTCAACTCGTTTATTAAACGAGCCTAAAATTGAGGTTCAGGTTCAGTTCATTTAGTATCTGAGTCGAACTCGAACGAGCCTTTACCGAGTCGAGTTTGTAATAGTTCACGAACGGTTCAGTTCATTTATAGCCTTATTTCTGATGCCTCCAACCCCGGGGAAACCATTGATCTTGTATCTATCAGTCACTCAGTCAACCATGGGTTGTATGTTGGCACTGGAAGGAGAACCGAGAATCGTAAGAGCCGTATATTATCTAAGCAAGAAAATGGTTGGTTGCAAAGAACGGTACACCCCACTTGAAAAGACATGTTGGGCTCTAGTTTGGGCCTCCAAAAAACTAAGGCACTACATGCTAGCCTATTCAGTGATGTTGGTTTCTCGAATGGACCCTCTCGAATATCTATTCGAGAAACCTGCACTCACCGGCAGGCTAGCACGAATTTGAGGTCAAGTATGTTACTCGCAAATCTGTTAAAGGAAGGGGGGTTGCGGAATTTTTAGCAGATCACTTGATCGAGGGACCAAAAGACACAGAGTTTTAGTTTCCTGATGAAAGTGTAATGACGATGACTGATGATGTGGGGGCGTTGTATTTCGACGGAGCTGCCAATCAGAAGGGATTCGGAATAGGAGTATTACTGATCTTGCCAGAAGGGTCCTACATCCCACTCGCTTTCAAACTCAATTTCAAAGTTACAAACAATCAGACTGAATATGAAGCATGCATTGTGAGGATGGAAGCTGCCTTAGAAATTGGAGTCTGGGAATTAGAAGTTGTTGGAGATTCAAATTTAGTAGTGTCTCAAGCCAACAGTGATTGGAAAGTTAAGGAAGAGAGATTGAAGCCATATCACAAAGATCTCGATGATCTCATCCATCAAATCGAGAAAGTCACATTTACACATATACCAAAGGCTCAAAAACCAATTTCCAGACGCTCTTTCCACTTTAGCATCCATGGTTGAGCTCCCAGTTGGAGTAAAGTTGAGACTGATAATGATCGAGCAAAAGGATTTTCCAGCTTATAATTATGTTATGAACATCGATGAGCCAAATGACGGGTTGCCTTGGTATCATGACATTTGGAATCTAGTAGAAAAAGGGGAATACCTAGTCAACGCAAGCAAGAACGACTGAACCGCTCTCCGAATTTTGCCCTCTCATTACATCATTTGTGGCGTGAAATTATACAAAAGGTCGTATTGCGGGTTACACAAACTTTGCGTATACGGAGATGAAGCAAAGAGGATAATGGAAGAAATTCACGAAGGAGTTTGCGGGGCCGCACATGAATGGTATGATGCTTGCCAAAAAGATCCTGCGGCAGGGTTATTACTGGTCAACAATGGAGACGGATTGCATACAATACGTGCGGCGATGTCATAAGTGTCAAGTCCATGCTAATCTCATGCATGTCCCCCCGTCAGAATTACACTCAATGACTTCACCATGGCCTTTTTTTAGTATGGGGCATTGATGTAATTGGAAAAATCAAATAGTCGGCATCAAACGGTCACAAGTGTATATTGGTAGCTATAGATTATTTCACAAAGTGGGTAGAATCAGCCTCCTATGCCACCCTCACAGCAGTACAGATGGCACATTTCATCAAGCAAAACATCATCTATCGGTATGGGGTTCCGCAAACATTTGTGTCCGATAATGGTGTTCACTTTAGAGGTAAGGCGATGAAAGTACTAGAAGACTTCAAGATTCAAGTGCACAAGTCAACAGTTTACTGCCCGCAGACCAACGGAGCAGTTGAAGCGGCCAATAAGACTGTCAAAAATATCCTCGAGAAAACTATAGAATCAGCAAGAAATTGGCACGAATAGTTACCGCTAGCACTTTGGGTATATCGGACCTCCATCTGTACACCAACAAGGGCAACACCCTATTCATTGGTATATGGCATGGAAGCCGTGCTTCCCATTGAGTTGGAAGTGCCGTCTCTAAGGGTCATGGCCGAATCAGGGATCAATGAAGCCAATTGGTTGAGAGGAAGATTTGAGGAGTTAATGTTGTTTGATGACAGACGACTCAGGGCTTTGTACCATGTTCAGGGTTCTCAACGAAGAATTGCGCGGGCTTTTAACAAAAAGGTGAAATCAAGGGATTTAGCAGAAGGGGACATGGTTGTAAAAGAAATTTGAGCTTAAGTGTTTGATCCGCGAGGAAAGTTTCGACCAAAATGGGTCCGGCCATACATTATCAAGACCATTTTATCGGGTGGTGCAACAGTTCTTATTGATCTCGACGGCAATGAATTCTCAACTTTGGTTAATCTCGATCAACTCAAACGCTATTACCCCTGAGAGAAGCTCGCTGGACTGAAAACCGCAAGGGCAGACATTACCAGACAAAATTTAAAGCAAAGTCTGCTAGGTTGAAAACCCGTAAAGGCAGGCTAGGCAACAATTAGGGAAAAATAAATCATAAAGCTCGCTAGGTCGAAAACCTGAAAGGGCGTACTAGGCAAAATTTTGAGCGCCAAAGGAGAGTGTCAAATACCCGAGCAACCCTATCCTAAACTATGTAATGACCTAATTCCCTGGAAAGAGATACATAGGCAACCTCTCGATGAGGTTCGGTCATGACAGTTTGAGTTGATCTTGAGACATCATAGTATTTTCGACATATGCCTGATTACGAATCAAACGGGAAAATTTCTCATTATTCAAAGTTTAATTACAACATTATTCTTGAAAAACCTGAGCATGCTTACAATAAACCAAGCCATAAAGCATCCCACACATTCAAAACAAGACAAACAAACCAACACTGATCAAACACACCACTCCCAAATATGCCGCTTATTACAATAGCATACGCCACAGACACAGAATAACACTAAACAACGCGACACATCACAGATCCACCATTTATGTCAGGGATAGCTGGGTAAGTCAAAGTTTGGTTTAACCACCGCGATGCAGCCTCCTGTTTATGTCCTTCCATAGCCATTTTATGTACTTAATAGGCAGAATAATGGAAGGATATTGATCTTTGAACCAAGTGATACGAACCATCCAGCTTTCACGGTAATTCTTCAAGGATACCTCGTGGAAAGGTGGTGGAACAAAGGTTCTTGGAGGATTGACAGGGATCATTTGGTGGATGCCAAGCTGACGAAGAAACCGCGGTGGTATGAAAAACGTGAACTGGGTAAGACCCACTATCACCACCTATCGTTCATGTAGAGTGCTAACAGTCATTGCCGACAGAGGTAACTAGTGACACCTCCACACAATGCCATCATTATCCAGAGACCTGAGAAAGGTCACCCAAGCTGCCACCGAGTTATGGATTCCCACAAATGCCCTCCTGGACCAAGTTCTAGCCTCATAAACACATTTAGCTTGTCACATAACCACATCTGCAAAGTTCCCATAATTTTTTTTTTGAGAACCAGAGTAACAAAAGAGAAAGGCGGAAGAACTAGAAAAAGAAAAAACCAAGAAAGATTCAAACCTGGAGTAAGAAGGGGCTACCACCGAACACTTGAGTTTGCCCACGATGAACTTTATCCAAACCAATCAAAGTCTCGGCTAAAACCAATGGGGATATCTCTCTCCAGATCTCCAGGTGCAGAGCAACCCCTACTCTGGCCGGATTCACCTGACCATCAGAAGGAACCAACATAAACGAGGATAACAGACAAAGGTAGAAAGCAAACAAGCGCCGCGCCTGCCATGCATGATCAGTAGGGTTGCCTTCTGGACTAAACAACTCATAGATGTGAAAGATATTAAGCCTCCTACCTTCCACCAGAGACTTTTTGCAAAATCAATGCCAAGTCCAAGCTTTGCCCGCAATATCCTCCACATACTTTCACGAACAAGCGGGATGACCGGTTCATCAGTATTATGGCAATCAAGATATAGGCGGAACTCCTCTACAGTTGGACATAGCTCTTGCTCGCCAAAGAGGAATACATGCACGCCAGGATCCTAGAAAAGGGCTGCAACATGAAGGAGTTCATGACGAATGGGCACTTAACGGAGGTACCTCAAGGAGTTGAGTTTGTGGTTGCGAAAATTAAGCCATTCAATACTGACATGCTTTCAAACCAATTTTGAAAACCATCACCAGCAGAGCCGCCATGAAGATTTGGAATTGGAAATTTTGAAGCGTTGGTAAAACTTTGAGAAGCTGGCAAAGAAAGGTTACATAAAAAAGTGTAGGAGTCTCTGGTGTAAAGAGCTTCTTGAGTAAAGAGGTAGCTGAATGTTTATAGTGAAGTGGAGAAAGAAACGTACAACCAATTCCCATGCAAAACCACTATGGGAGTGTAAAACCATGGTTGGAATAAAAACAATGCTTTGAAAAGTTTTGAAGATTTTCAGTGGTTCTAGTCAGAAAGCAACATATATGCATTTGGCTTCTATAGAATCACGAGGAATGGGGAGAAGATCCATCAAGAAGAGGACAAGATTTTTGGAATGTTCTGTGGAGCATTTGTGCGCACAAGTACTACTTGTGCGCCCAAATGGTATTGTATGACCAAATACTACTTGTGTGCATGTGTCCATCTGCCGTGTCCGCATATCGGTCTGGTTTTTCCTCTCCCGTACTGTATCATTGCTTTCCTGAATCATTTCAATACGTCCAAAGCAGTTATGAAGAGGATTTAAGATCATGTCAAGGCTTTGACTCCAAGTTTTTGACAAAAAGCCAAGATTTTGGGGTAATCATTGTCATACCAAATTGTTCAAGCAATTCCAGCGAGCTTGTGAATGTATCAATGACCGAGGAAAAGTATTGGTTCGCATTTATAACCAAGAATGAGTGGTTTTTGTTCCGAAATCCATTTCAAATTCTTTTCGGCTAATGTCGGCCGTTTGCATAGGATCCTATAAGTACTTACGACTTGAAATTGGGAGCATTGGAAGGCATTGTTAGGCAGAAATCGGGCGTTATACATCAAATGTTTGTCTTCAGCCCTTTTTGGAGCTTTCCGAGCCTTCAACGTGTCAAAATCCACTTCGAGTTGAGAATTTGTGGCTTTTTGGAAGCATTGTTCGGGGTTGATGATAAAAATCAGAGGTTATGTGTAAGGACCCATGTAAAAAAATCAATTTTTGGAGAAGTTTCGATTTGGCCGATAAAAAGTCCTGGTAATTGTTTCTTGGATCTTTCTAATCACAACGGTATAATTGGAAGTTATTTTTTAGTAAAGCAATCTCATCTTTCACCCATTTTCTTTGGAGAAAAATGTGCCATTTTTCGGTTTTGTACTAAAAGTGGGGGGATGAGATTTTGATGTGATTAGAATTTCAAAATTTTGGAAATGCCATTGTTTTCAAATGGGGGGTACTTCCTTATTTTCATAAATAAATTAAAGTAAAGAAAACTCAAAATTATAGGCCTTGTTCATTTTCCTGTTTAGTTTTAGTTTTAGTTTTGATGACATCATCATTTCCCTCATTTCTCTCTCTATCTCTCTCCACTCATTACACCTGTTGACATCATCAAAACTAAACTAAACTATCTAACCAAACACAGTCATAGTCTTTACTTAAGTTTGATTTATGAAAATAAGTATTGTGGTCACATATTATATACACAAGTGACATTTGAGTGTGATGTGTAATTAGAGTGTTATATTGAGAAGTGTATGGGGGAAGTTTGCAATTTGTTAAAACAACACACTCATCTCCTTCCTCCCACCCGATCGGCCCCTCTCTCTCGTCTCTCTCCTCCATTGTTGCTCACTCCAAGCTCAAATCTTGCCCTCCTCACTCAACCACTTCAAGAACCAAGGCTATTTTCACGTTCTACGCACCGCGCAGAGCTTGGGTCACCTTGGATTCGCACCGGAAGCTCATAATTCCGGATTTGGGGTTTTCTACACCTTGGGTTTCACTCATCTTCATTTTTCAAGAAAATCCTTGAGGTAGGGGAACAATGTCTACTCTCTCTAGTTGTATGCTTGTGATTTGTTGCATATAATTGGTTCTTGACCTCAATTTCCTTCAATTTCATGTTTTTCCCAATTGTGTGGATTTTTCCAACTTAGATTCTTTGATCTATGAAATTACTTGTTGATTGATGAAATTGGGAGTGAAATTGATCTTCCTCCATGTTTAATTGTTGCCTAGCATCTCTATTTTGTGCCTAGACTTTCTCATTTGTGATTGGGTTGAAATTTCACACCTTAGAGGTGAAAAACTGCACAGTTACTGTTCATAAGCTGCTGCCCCTACAATTTCCAGCAGCTTTTCCTGTCCTTGGGGTGGTTTTCGGTCACCCTTTGATGTCCGTTTGGTCCCCGATTGCTCAATCCTTCATATAATCGACCTTTGGCATCATTTTCACCCGTGTTTTGACTCGAGGACTATGGTTTTATAAACAAATATGTCATCTTACGTCACATGAAATTTTGATGGTTTTTAGAAAGCGTGTGTGGGTATGTGCGTAACCCTTTTTATCGAAAGATCTGAAAAAATGAAACGAACTTGGAAAAATTTGGATTTGTTATTGGAATTGAATGGAATGTTTGAGAAATGAGATTTCAAACCAATGTCATCACTTGGTGAATTTTTTTTATAAAGGCACGCGGAGCCTATGGAATCTGGCAGGGGCACGCGGGACCCACAGAACCCGGCAGGGGCACGCGGGCCCCACAGAACCCGGTAGAGGCACGTGGAGCCTACAGAATCCGGCAGAGGCACGCGGAGCCTATGGAATCCGGCAGAGGGATTAAATACCTAATACTAATGAAATGATGATTTTCTTCAATGAAAGAAAAGGGAAATGAGATTTTCGAACTATCCTTTGTGTTTTGTCAAAACTCGATATGTAAACTTGATTTTAGACTTGTGTGATGAACTTGGGTGGTTAGGTGAAATAAAATGGATACTTGCATTATGTTTGGGTACTTAGAAAAGACTTTGAACATATGGGTTGTTGGTGGGTACTTGGAAATCATTTGGGTACTTCGTTACATTCAAAATCCTTTCTCTATAATTTGGATACTTGGACTCGCACATGAACATCCATTGGATATATCTTGCCTCCATGTGCATGCATCATATTCATACACCTAGCGTTAGTAGAATAGTTCTCCTATGAGCGCGTGTGCTCACCCTATCCCTTTTCAGGTACCCAGCTTTGATCGTGCATGGTTTGAAGTGCATGACTTGGATGATGAGTATACATGGCATGGAGTTATTTATTCATCTTCTATGCATTAAATTTTCTTTTAGGGAGATGATAATGTAACTCTAGTTTTTCATTACCTTCTTGACTATGGATTTGTAATAACTTATGGGATACTACATTGATTTTCACCTTTGGGGCAAGGGTACGGTGCCCGAATATTTGAATTACAGGATATTATTCGATTTCACCTTTGGGGCAAGGGTGCCCGAACATTTGATAGCCAATGGGCTAATGATGTACTTTATTTTATGGAAATTTTATCATTTGACTTATTTATTGGTGAAATTCCTTTATTTTTGGTTTTAAAAAAAAATGAGGGCGTGACATTATACGTCAAAGATCCGCTTTCACTCATTTTAAGCCTTTTCGGGCTTCAAGGATGTCAAAATCCATTTTAAGCCGTTCTTGTCGGCGCCATTGGTTCACACAGTGCCTAAGGGGTATCTATGACTTATTGGAAGCATCAATTGAGGTTGGTGGTAAAAAATCAGGAGATATGCATCAGGTGTCTATTTTCACCCCTTTTAAAACCTTTTTCGAGCCTTAGAAGGGTCAAAATCTATTCTAAGCCGTTTTTGCCAGTGCTAATCATTCCCACAGTACCTAATGAGTACTTATGACTTGTCAGAAGCATCATGTGGGATTGATGGTCATAAATCATGTGGTCATGCATCAAAGTTCGTTTTTGGCTCTTTTTAACCCTTTTCGAGCCTTAGAAGGGTCAAAATCTATTTCAAGCTGTTTTTGCCAGCGCCAATCATTCGCACAGTACCTAGTGAGTGTTAATGAATTGTTGGAAGCATCATTTGTGGTTGATGGTCGAACATCTGGTGGTCATGCATCAAAAGTCCATTTTCGACTCTTTCTAAGCCTTTTCGAGTCTCAGAGGAGTTAAAATCTTTTTCAAGCCGTCTTTGCCAACGTTGACCATTCACATGGGATCTTAAGAGCATTTATGACTTATCAGGAGCATCAGTAGGGTTTGATGGTCTAAAATCTCAAGTTATGCATTGAAAGCCTTTTCATGCTAAAAGACTGAACGAAAGTGTCAATTCGTGCTATTGGTCAGAAATCTGGAGCTATATGTCAAATGCCCGTTCTCGGATCAAACCAATTTTGAGGTTATTTTCGTCAAAACAAACCACTTGAACAAGTTTGTATGTATCCTGGTGGCTGAGTGAAAGCGATGGTTCATATTGGTTGTGAAAATAAGTAGTCTCACATGTTTTTCATTTTGTCCTTTTTTGCCCCGAGTACCTCAAATTCAGTCTCGAGGCCTCTTTGGTCAATGTCAAGTACTAATAAAGTTTGAGTGAGTTTATGATGGCGTTCGTTTCTTTTTCGCAACATGTCAGTTAATATTGTCCATTTTCATAACCAATGTCTATCCATGATACCCGAAGCTTCAAGTTCGCATGAACATAGTAAAACTTCTCAAGAAGGGTGTATCATATAAATTCATGAACTCCTAGCCATTTTTATTCTAGATAAAGCTTGAATAAAATTTGGACACGAATATGGCAGTGCTAGGTACATTTTACATGTGCAGAATTTATTCATTCTCGTTATGCGTAAACAAAAGGAGAATTCAAAAGCAAAGTGAACTTTTTATAAATTAAAACTAGCATTTATGTACATAAGTTATCAAAAGCAGGGGCAAACATACGCCCAAAAGAAAAAGGGGCACGCAGGCCCACTCTAAGCTATCACTACTGTGGGGTTTGCTTCTCCGGTGGACCTCTTTGCGCCGTTTGGAATGGGTGGGAAGAGTGAGGTGTGAGCTGGAGTACGCTTGAGACCTAGCAAGCTCGCCTGAAAAGAAGACCTGCACAGGAAGAACCCGCGTTAGCGCCTAGCCCGAACGGTGGTGGTCCGGAAAGGCACTTCGACGGTCTAGTAAGTCACCAGCGGTGAGTGGTATTGCTAGAAGTGTGAAGTGTATTGAGAGTTTTTTTTTTTTTTGAGAGAGAGAGAGAGAAAGAGAGAGAGGAGAAGAGAGTCCCCAGTCAGGTGGGCAAGCCTCCCTTTTATTGGCAGAGGGAATCTTGCTCGCTATGCTTCCCATGACCTCCACGCGCCGTCCTTACCTGACTAAGGACATGGGTACACAATGAGTGTTTCTCTACTTTGGCTGACGTCATGCCCATCGCGTGCTCAATGAGTCAACAATTTTGGGGGTATCCCCCGGTCAATCACGTGGTCCATCAGACGCCTCGAGCGCATCGTCCAGACGCCGCTCGACACCACTTCAATCCCATCTGTCACGTGTCGCATCAATTACCTTTGGCGAGATCTCTGACCCTCATGGCCTTTGGTTCAACATTACTCTTGCTTCGACTGCGTCCCTTATCGCTAGGCGCAGACTCCCAAGACCCAAGTCCTTCGACATAGACTCCCAAGACCCGTTGGCAGTTTCAGAGGATCTTAAGGCCCCAATCGTCACTCAAAGAGCAGCCGTGCAACGGGTCCCCCGATGAACTACATCCGCCGAAGGATCACTAATCCGAGCAGTAAGGTCGTCAAGGCATGTTTCCGAGCATCTGTTTTCCAAGCTCCAGTGTTCCTCGACGGGAATTGCAGATTAGTAATTGGATCTTGTCGGTGAGCGAGAGGAGATCGTGCCCTTATTGAACCTTAGTGGACCCTTGTGACCTCGGTCGCTACAACTACCATCTACTAGGGCATGCAGGTGATGAGCACAAAATATTGACATATAGCAATCTGTCACGACCCAACCCAGCGAGGGTTATAATACGTGACCGGCCAAGCGATTAACATCCCCCTAAGGCCTCTCATTAAAACAAACATCATTTTCAAAACTATAAATATATACAATTGTTTCACTGTAGCAAAACATACCAGAGCATTCTAATTTACATGAGTTATAACAACTGAAAATAAAAGGGGTCCCAAACTCAAACCCACAATATTTACAAGTTCCCAAAGATAAAGAAAAATATACAACTCTTAGCCACGCCTTTAGTCCATAAAACCTTGTTATAGAGTGTCACAAGTGGCCAAGCAAAACTCCAACTGCTACCTAAGTTCTTTGCGTATCTACTCCATGCCGCCTGTAAAAAGGGTTTTAAAAATGTCATAAGCGAAAGCTCGTATGAATATATAAACAACTAGAATTACATTACCTCCATGGAATTACTTAGTTCAACCATTTGCAGAATTCACAATAGTTCAAGCTTGCAACAAGAATAATCAGCAAGGTAACAACATGATAATCATGACCGTAAGAGGTCCAACAACAAAAATTCTTGGATCCGTAAATAGTTCAATAAATCAGCTTTTCATAATATTCAAAACGGTACTCACGGATTAACCAGAAATTATCAGTGAGCTACCCCGAATGCCAGCTGATGGCTATGAAATGATATCAATTCACGGGCACATGGTACCCAAATGAACGTTTGGTGCATTGTAATGCCCCAAAAATTGGGTACGTTGATAAATCAATATTGTAATTTATTTAAATTGAAAATCCAATTCATTAAATTCCAAAGAAAAATTTAATAAATTCTTTTAACGGAAAGCTTAAGTTAGCTTTCTTATTACAACTCAGAATAAAAACTTTAACATTGTCTGAAAAACTTAAACATTTATTAAATATTCAACTGAAAGGAAAGAACAGAGCCATCTAGCTAAAGATCTATTGGTACAGCCACGACTCTAACATTTCATAACCTTCTTGCTGCTCCATTCCCTCGAACTCAGCAAGCGGCTCCTCCTCTCATTCTGTACCTAGCGTTGGGGATGCCAGGGCCACAAAAGTAGCACCGTAAGTGATAAAATTACACTCAATAGGACACCAAAACTACTCCTTTATGAAAGTATACTCATGCAGTAGTTAAAAACACATGGGACATTAATTTAAGACATAGATCAACATTTCTCAACATAATAAATTTAGTAGCTTTAATACTCCGTCATCAATTCAAAGTTTCATAATTTTCGTTTCCACTTCGAATAAATAATTTTCATTAACGGCTTCCACCCACAGTATACCTCAGGTGCTCGATCACACAACAAAGTCACCTCAGGGTATACTGCGCACGGCTCACGATTGATCACCCATTGATCAATCTCTATCCGGCATCGATTCCCACCCACAGTATACTTCCAGCGCCTGATCACACAACAAAGCTACCTAAAAGTAGAAATTGCGCATGGCTCAAGACCCATACCGGACACGTCCCATTCCCCAAATTCGATAAGTGAAACACTAATCTGTTTAGTTTATTAATTCAATCACAATAATTATTTACACAAATTTAATGGTTTAACCAAACGCCAGTAACGCCAGTAAACAAACATATGCATCCAATTATAGCATGAAAATAAAATTTAATGAAGATCGGCTATCTCGAACCCATACACGTCGATTATAATTCCAGCCACTAAAATTAGCAAACTGTTTCCAAAAATCACGAATTTTTACAGTACAATATTTCATCAAATTTTACACAAGTTCACTGTTTTGATCGAATCCAAAATCCAATCCTAAACGAAGCGAAAAAGTGTTGTGGACGCCCCTCTGGAGGATCTTCAATTCGGAGTCGCCACCCGGGTTTTAGCGGATTGTCCCCAAGTAACCGAACTCGATTGACTCGTGCCTCATTCAATGGATAAGGATTACTGGCCCGTCATCACCATACTATCTAAGGTTCGGGAGCTCAGTTACGAGAGGGGAAGGGTTTTACGGCACCCCCTTCGCCCGGTGCGAAGACCGGTCTCTACTTGACTTTTGTGGGATTACGTGAAATGAATGCAATTCAACCATGAACAAGTACGGGGAATGGGGAATGGGGAATGGGAGCCACTTAATGATGATGAACACAATAGTGGATTATGGTGTATGCATGTGTATCATGTACTACATGAGAGATGATGATGGTATGCAAATATGAACAAGCTAAGGCACAAAACAGCAAACAAAGTGTTAGTACATGATGAACAATAACAGAATCCATAAACGACATGAACAACACATATGAAGCAAAACTAATCTAATCCACTGCCAAGGGTTTGAGTGCTCAAACTCTTGCTCACTCACATATGCTTATGATGCTCCTAATGATTCTGATTTGATGAAAACATGTTTTAATCACCATTGTTTATTCAAAGACAGCATTTAAATCACTAAACAAAATGGCATAATCACATGCTCATGGGTTTAAAACTCATCCATGGACCAAAATGAGGCAAACAGTATAGAAGGAATGAAGACTCAATGCTTTTAAACTTTGCAGAATACTCAAAATGCCAAGAACAAGCTGAAATGAGAGAAAGATTTGATTGGACCAGTAGACGAGTCGAGCGCTCAAAGGGGGTGCATTGAGCGCTCGAGCCATCCCCTGGATTTGAGTGTTTCTGTTGCATTCTGCCCTTATCTGGACCACAAACCAGTTCAACATGATATATGATGATGCATAAAATATTGAAATTTCCCCAACATGAATAAAATAAACTTGAGGTGTCCACATAAGTGGAGGGTAAGCATTGGACCACACATAAACATGATTAGAGTGAGAGGGAGAAGAGATCAGGTTGGCTTAACCAAACATAAACACACACACACTTCGTGAACAGGTTGGCTTAGCCAAACATCAACACACACAAACCTCATAAACTGAAAACAAAACACAGAACTGAAGTAAACAAGATTCAAATTCCAAAACTGAGCAAGGCTTGAGCGCTCATAGTGCTGGCATTGAGCACTCAAGCCCCCTTCCAAGACTGTGAGTTTCTGTGATTTCTGACCATTCTTTGATGTTGGTATGAACTTGAAACTTTCTGATCATGGTTAAAAGGAGTGAAATACACTATTTGTTTCATAGAATAGGATCATCCATGGTTTGATGATGATGGAACACTACTTTCATGGCTTTTGGGTTCATTGATCAATGATCAAAGGCAAAATAAGCTGACTTGAGAGTTTTTGAACCAACAAATAGCCACAATAATGATATTACTAAGATACCACATGATCAGAAATCACAAAAACATGGAGGATGCTCAAACCGTTTGAGCGCTCATAGGCTAGGCCTTGAGTGCTCAGACCATTTGAAGCTGGGGTTTTCAAAAGTTGTTTTCTTGAATATTTGAGACCTTGTGAGTCCATTAGAGGTATAGAGGACCTCCATGAACCCACTGGTCTCCCTCAGGAGTACCAACCCATAACTTTCACATAGATTTCTACCTTTTGGTTTTGATTTGAGCTTGGACTTGTAGTTTTGCTAGATGGATGAGTGTTGGATGGGTTTGTTGACACAATGTGGGTAGATTAGGACATATTATGTTGGGTGTGGGTTGGCTTGGGCTGATTTTGAATGGATGATGGTGTATTCTAGTGAGAGGTTTGGAGGATCAAATAGATTTGATGGGTGGAAAGGGATTTTTGCTTTAACTAATGGATGAAATGGTTTTATGGTTGCTGGAAATGTAGTTTGAGAGGGAGAGAGTGATGGCTCAGAATATGAGAGAATGTCTAACCTCTCTAAATGATGTAGAAGGATGGCTTTTATAGAGTGAAATGGGGGGGGGGGGGGGGGGAGGGGGAAATGGGTTTTCTTGAAATGGGGGGTCTAATGAAGCAATATAGACTCACCCTGAGGTCTATCAGGTGCATGCGAGCAACAGAAAAACGGCTGGGTGGCTGCCATTTAGTTGGAATCTCATCATTAGATGCTCTGCCATCGACAGACTGGACAGAGCTTGAGCGCTCAAACAGGGGGCTTGAGCGCTCAAACCCCTTTGAGCACAGTGGTTGGTTCTGGTTTATTTTGGTATTTTGAGGGGTATTTTGGTCATTTGGGTTGGTCTAGGTTATTTGGGAATGGTTTGGGTGGTTCATGACGGTTTGGGGCAAGGTCAAGCCTTCTTCTCAACCTTAGGGTATTCACGGGTGGTTTTCTCATCATCGGGAACGCTTGGAAAGTATCCCGGGTTAAAATCGGGGTGTCTACAGTTGCCCCTCTTGGATGAAACTCCATACCATTTCTTGGTATGAGTTGTATTCAAGACAGAGACATCCCGATCGTTTCCCGAGCCTTTTCTCAAGCTGCAAAGAAAAACATTAAAACCATGGTCGCGCCACTAGGGCTGCCTACGTACCCCGTTGTAGGGATCAGACCGGCGTAGTTCTTGGGGGCATATGCGATCAAACTCGGCGGGTTTTCCTGGCACGTGAGACAAACGACTACGAGAATCGATGGCTTCCCAAGTCGAGACGCTAAAGATGCAAAGATGATTTCAAGCGAATCGATGGCTTCCCAAGTCGAAACGCCAAAGCAAACAAATGATTATGATTCCTCGTGGATCAACAAGCCTTCGCGAGTCAAAACACTAAAACAGAGACAAATGATTATGATTGCGACCATGATTCATGCAGACGATGCTAACAACGGATTCATTCATACGCACTAGCTAGGTGGCTAAAGCGATTCTTATAGTGATGTGATTAAACGTAGCTACCCTCTGAACAACGGGGAGGCTAAATCTGATGGGGCCATCCTTCGCAAAACGCAATGGCCAAATGAGTGTCTCTTGAGCAACAAGACAATCAAGAAAAGGTGATCGTTTACTGAACAAAGAAACGATCAAAATGCTATTAATCCAAACGCACTTATGTGGTAGACCCTTAGCTACACGATGATTAATTGATTATCATGATAGAATGATCGAGCATGAATTGGCTCCCTCTAGGGGAACGCGCGTTGATTCATCAACCTCTGTAGGGCTAACCCCGAGAGGCCAGTCACTGAGAATCAGGCTCTCAAGCCTATCTCTAGTGTACAAGCACAAGATAGCAATCTGAAATACGTGCGATTCGATTTGAACAGGTCAACGGTAGACCTGGCATTGTTCTAAACAACTCGAGACAACTCAGTGGGATCAATATATGATCAAATCACCTCGAGAGGCTCAAAAATCAAAGCACAACATGGGGGATTGAGCGCTCAGTGTACGGACATTGAGCGCTCAAAGGGTGTTTGAGCGCTCGACCCTTTGGCCTTTTCAGCGAGAAGTTAAGTGAAGCAAAGCAGAAGTGGAACACTTATGACCAAGAGTTCTATGCGGTGGTTCGTGCTCTCAAACATTGGGAGCATTACTTGGTTCAAAGGGAGTTTGTGTTGTACACTGATCATCAAGCGTTGAAGTTCACCAATAGTCAAAAGAAGTTGGATAGCATGCATGTACGGTGGTCCAATTTCATTCAGAAATTTCCTTTTACCATTCGGCACAAGTCTGGGGTGACAAATCGAGTGGCTGAAGCATTGAGTCGTCGAGCCAAGTTGTTGGTGACTTTAACCCAAAAGATTGTGGGTTTTGAGTTCTTGAAGGAGTTGTATCCAGGGGATGAGGATTTCAAAGAAATTTGGGAAGTGTGCATTCAGAATCGATCTGCTAGTGACTTTCATGTTACTGATGAGTATTTATTTCGTGGCAATCGGCTTTTTATACCAATGTCTTCGTTGAGGGAGAGCTTAATCCGAGACCTTCATGGTGGAGGATTGAGTGGTCATTTGGGAAGAGACAAGACAGTTGCAAGCTTGGAAGAGAGGTATTTCTGGCCACAATTGAAGAGGGATGCTGGAAATTTTGTGCGCAGGTGTTATACATGTCAGGTATCTAAGGGCCAGTCTCAAAATAGTGGTCTTTATACACCTTTACCTGTTCCTAATAATATTTGGGAAGATTTTTCTATGGATTTTGTGTTGGGACTGCCTCGTACCCAGCGTGGTATGGATTCTGTTTTTGTGGTGGTAGACAGGTTTTCCAAAATGGTGCATTTTATTGCGTGTTGAAAGACATCCGATGCATCGCATGTGGCTCGTTTGTTCTTTAGAGAGGTGGTGTGCTTTCATGGGGTTCCACAGTCTATTACTTGTGACCGATATGTGAAGTTCCTTAGCCATTTTTGGGTCACTTTGTGGAAGATGTTTGAGACTTCACTGAAGCGGAGCTCTACTGCGCATCCACAAACTGATGGTCAAACGAAGGTGACTAACAGAAGCTTGGGTAATCTGATTCGAAGCATATGTGGGGACAAGCCAAGGCAATGGGATAATGCATTACCACAAGCTGAGTTTGCTTTCAACAGTGCAGTTCACAGTGCCACGAGAAAATCACCTTTTTCCTTGGTTTATGTGACACCTCCCAAGCATGCAGTGGATTTAGTTCGTCTTCCGCGGGGACCTGGAGTTAGTGTTGCGGCTGAGCCAATGGCTAAGCAGTCCCAATAGGTGGTTGATTATGTGAGGCAGAAGTTGGCTGAGACTAATGCAAAGAACAAGGCAGTTGCTGACAAGGGTAGGCGTGTCAAGTTGTTCAATGAAGGCGATGATGTAATGATCTTTCTGAAGAAGAAAAGGTTTTCCGAAGGAACCTACAACAAGATGAACCCTAGGAAGTATGGTCCATACAAGGTCTTGAAGAAGATTGGGGATAATGCATATGTGATTGACCTTCCCGAGTTCATGAAGATCTCCAATATCTTCAATGTTGCTGACATTTTTTAGTATCATGAAGAGGAGCCGCTCTATCCAGATTTGAACTCGAGGTCGAGTTCTTTCGAAGAAGAAGGGATTGATGCAGAACAAGTAGCAGCCCAATTCTATGATCAATTGGATCGGTCAAAGCCTAAGAGGCCCAAACAACTTCTAATTGAAAATTGCCAATTTTGGCAATTTATCGACGAGCCCGGAATAGGCCCAAACTTGGTGGGCTGAAGCAGAATCGTGCTGCGATCAATACTCACCACCCTAATCGTGACTGATGGCGGATTTTGGCCAAATTCTTTCGTTTAGGCCTTCAATTTAGTAATTTTGCTATTTTAGGTAATAATTAGATTACGAATTACTCTTAGTGTGTAATTCCGTTTTCGTTGTTTCCAGTTGGGAATTTCTTATTTTTCTTTCTAGTTTTCAATTTTGGAAGTTTCCCCAATTTCCCTATAAAAGGGCTTGTAACCTCTATTATTATTCAGTTTTTTTATCAATTATAAATCAGAGTTTTCTCTTTCTCTTGTGGATTCAAGAACACTCGTGGATTCGAGACTTATCATCGTTTGGAATAGTACGCTAATTATTCTCTCGTGAATTCCGATGCGTCAGTATATCCTGGCGTTAAAGTATCAGATGGCTAAAGAGCCAATGTGCAAAAGCCGATATCTGTGTAGTGGCGTATGAAGAAAAGTAAACTTAAGCAAGTGGCTTCACATCAGCCCATAACAAAAAACATGGAGCACTATTCAACAGCAGACTTGAAGACTTTAGCTTCAGTGATAGCATTTGTGATTTGTTCCATAAATGAGAGTTTATCTTGTATTTGTCTTATTATCTTCTTCTACCTATAAATAGGCATGTAATCTCAAATTTGGTTGAGTAATACAAAATTCTGGGTATCAGAGCTCTGGCGACAATCCCGGCACAATCCGACAAGAACCGAGAGTTTTCCTCACGTGCACAATTTGGTTGAGTAATACAAAACATTTCTCCTCCTTTGTGTTTTTCATATTGAGTGAAACTGAATAAAAATTGTGAGTGTTTGTTCAATCTCTTAGTGAGTTTCATATACCATTAGTGTGTGAATGATACTCCTCCATCTAACAACATATTTAAAACACTTGGAGCATTTTAAGTAGATACTTCAAAGTCCATTCCTACAATATATATTAGGAGGGGGAGGTTGGACGAAATTTTGTCGATGGGACTAGTGTAAATGACTGTTTTATCCCTCTAGTTATAGTGTCTCTTGTTGTTGCCTTGTGGACAGTGGTCGACTCAGAAATTTGATATAATTAGTAGAAATTTATTGGCAGGTCCTATTATTAGGAATTTTGGCCCACCGGGTCCTGAGCTAAAATTTATTGCTGGAGAGGTCCTGGGGCACAAATATGGTTGGGGATTTTACTTTTTTGCCCATCCTCCCCGTCGTTACTCTTTGTTTTTACTAACCGTTTAGGCACTTTCATAGGATACCCTAGGATTTTAAGCCCTTTTATAGGGTACCCTACAGTTTAGGGTACCCTAAATTTAGAATGTACATTTTAGAATTTAGACCGTACATTTTAGAATTTAGACTGTATATTTAGAATTTAGGGTACCCTACAATTTAGGGTACCCTAAATTTAGAATGTACATTTTAGAATTTAGACCGTACATTTTAGAATTTAGACTGTATATTTAGAATTTAGGGTAGCCTACAGTTTAGGGTACCCTAAATTTAGAATGTACATTTTAGAATTTAGACTGTATATTTAGAATTTAGGGTAGCCTACAGTTTAGGGTACCCTAAATTTAGAATGTACATTTTAGAATTTAGACTGTATATTTAGAATTTAGGGTACCCTACAGTTTAGGGTACCCTAAATTTAGAATGTACATTTTAGAATTTAGACTGTACATTTTAGAATTTATACCGTATATTTAGAATTTAGAATGTACATTCTAATTTTCAAAATGTACATTCTAATTTTCAAAATGTACATTCTAATTTTCAGAATGGGGGTAATTTCGGAAAAAAAGTGTAAAACTTATGTCCAGGACCTAGTGAACTATGCGCATTATTTGTTCCGGACCTTACAAGCTATAAGACTTGTTTATAGGACCCGCCCACAAAAAGCCATATAATTAGGGGATTCTATTGATCATGTCATGAAAACTTGTGTTTCATAATAAACCACAAGGAGATAATATCAAACATATATTTTTATTACAATACAAAATACAAACGTTACAGTGCAATGTCTCAAAATAGTCATAAAAAGTTAAAATTTTCATTGATAACGATGGTACACGATTTGTTCACGATCAATCTAGAAAGATTTTTCCGAATGAGATGATTTTTTTATTTTTTGAATTTTTTTTATAAGAAGGAGCAACATGCAAGATTGATTAAAATGGTTCTTCTGTGAGTTTCGTACATATTTTTTCGTGACTATTAAGAAAGAAGAACCTACCCCAACTACACTTACAATTGATGAATGTAAATCAACAATGCCATGAAAGAAAATTGATATATAAAATGAGATAAATCTAATTATTTTTAAGTTACACACAAGTGACATATCAATTGTGTGTTATATATACAATTACTAAAAATGTATAGGGATACAAATGAGATTTTTAACTTTTTGAGTAGGGGCACGTGGCCCACCTTTGCTCGTGGGTTGGTTGTGTCGCTTTACAAAAATGAAAAACCTTACCAACAATGCTATGGGTACACCACATTTGCACCTCAAACGCACACCACTCTTAGGTGGCAAATGAGGATAGGCCCATTTTTTGGGTGAGCCCCACATTGAGCTTTTTCTCATTTGCCATCTCAGAGTAGTGTGCCTTTTGGGTGCACATGTGATGTACCCATATCACTTTCCAAACCCTACTCCTATGTTGGCTACAACAATTTCCACGTGTTTGCCCGCTGCATGTGCTGATCTACCATATGATGGTGGTCACTGTACTTGTGTTTGTCTTGGCCTAAAAAAATCGGATTATTATTTTGTATTTGAATTTTTTTAACAAGAGGGATTTAAAAAGTAAAATTATTACCTATAATAATATGTTTTTGAATAAGGATAAAAATAATCCAAATATCACTGTACATAGCCTTACTTTGCAGGTTCCTTTCATTGAGACAAATCAATAATAATAATAAAAAAATAGATGCAAACTAACAAATGTGAATTTTTTTTGAATAAGGACAAAACAATAATCCAAAATGGGTTATGTAAGGAAAAATTTGTGCCTAAATTTGTACAATAGTCCAAATCGGTTATTTAGATACAAATTTTGTTTTTTTTTCTCCCTTTTCTCTCATTCTTCCCTTTCCTATTTATTGTTTTTACGTCCTACTCTTAACAATTTTTATCATATAACAAAACTTTTCGCTAGAGTCAAATGCAGATGCTCATTTTTTTCTTTTTGGTAACCATCCCTTTCCAATACAGATTTCCTGCAACTGAAACTTTGTTTCGAAAACATCTCTCTCTAGAATGAACTCTTCCCCCACCTCTGTATCATCTGATCCGATACAGTCGGCTGAGGAAGCAGATCACCTTGAGAGAAGCACGAAGAAAGTCAAAAGCATTCAAGAGAGTAACTCTGATACGGAAGCTATGGATGAGGAAATCCCCATTGCTCTTACTGAGACATCCACGGATTTCGTGATGGAAACTCCAGAGGTTCCTGATCCTCTGCTTCAAAACTCAACAACTCTACTCCCCCAACAGAGGGGATGAAAGCCAAGTCCTTTAAAGCTGCGCTCTTAAGAGAACAATCCCAAGAAGATAAGGAAAAAAGATCCAGCGAGTTTGACGAGAGTGATTCAGAGGATGAAATGGAGAGTGAAGAGCCTATACAAACTGTCTCTCGTATCAGAATCGACTTTTCGAAAGATCATCTTAAACGCATTAGATCTAATTGGAAAGGGTGCTTAATCATTAAGTTGCTGGGAAGGAACATTGGTTTCAAGATTTTAATGGATAGAATCACTAAACTCTGGAATCTATAAGGTCTATTTACCCCCATGGCCCCATGGATGTTGGTCTAGGGTTCTACATCATCAGGTTCGAATCGAAATCGGACTACCACAAGGTCGACACCGGGGGTCCATGGATAATCCAAGATCATTACCTCACGGTCCAGAAATGGTACAACGATTTCAGAGCAGATAAGGCGCAAGCTATGAAAACAGTGGTTTGGCTCCAGTTTCCCCTCCTTCTGGCAGAATATTAGGATGAGGATACTCTGATGCAAATAGCAGCCAAACTGGGAAAACCATTGAAAGTGGACAACAAGACGGAGAAATCAGTTCGAGGAAGTTACGCGCGAATGTGCATCGAAATGGATTTAAGCAAACCCCTTGAACCTTCCATAGCTGCGGGTAAGTATGATTATCTTTTAGAATATGAACACATTCACACAATTTGTTTTTCTTGTGACAGGGTTGGCCACCGGAAGGAGAGCTGCTCCCTCTCAACGGTACCGGAGAAGATAGGCGAAGGAGGTACGGTACCCATTAATGATGATAATGACAGGAAACGGGTGTTTTTCAGCGGGCAAATAGAGCCATCTGGGCCTCAAGAAATTGGCTTTGGAGATTGGATGGTTGTGAGTAGAAGGAAGAGAGCCCATAAAATAGTTGGGCCCCAAAAGCCAGGCGCTCATTCCTCTGATCCTAAAGGGAAGCAACAAGTGCAACATGTGCAAGGGCCTATGAATAAGCCCAATACCCAACACCACTTTAAAAGTTAGTCTAGTAACAAAGGTTATAACAGGGCCCAACAACCAAGTAATTACATCCAGAAGTCCAAGGCCAGTGCAAGCAACAACCCAGATGGGCCGAGTAAACCAATAGTGGAGACCAATGGTCTAGATATTCATACAGAAAATGCAATTCCCAATTCTTTGCCAATTTAGAAATCTGATAAGCCCAACATAAATGAATCCATCCCCACCTCGGGCAAGCCCAACTCTGCCAAAGCCAATGTTTCCTCTTCTAAAGGAACTTCAACCCAATCACCCTCTAAGCCCAGTCTAAATACCTCTACACCCCAATCAGGACCTATTAAACCTTTACCCAACCCTATCTCGCACCTTAACTCCCCAGATAAGACAGAACTAGCCCCCAACCCTTCCTCTCCACAGATTCACATTCATTTGGAAATAGACACCGTACTCACCCCCCTAAACCCCCAGATCCTAAGCCTTCTTCCCCAACCACTTACCATGAGCTTGCCAGAGCTTCAGAACTTCATAGTAGACAAAGGAAAGGAGATACTGGAGATGTCCCCAGAGATCGAAGTCCTTCACCTTGCACAATGCGTCTGGTGAACGGAAGAGATAAGTTTCAAAATAAAGCTGAGAGAAGTAAATCAGGAGGAAGAAGAGAGGAACAGGTTTGAGATCAAACCGACTCTGACTCATCGATCGAATCTTCAGAAGATTAGCCTTATTCTGGATTGTCCAGAAGAAACCCTTTTTGACAGTGTTTTTATGATGCCAAGCCTTGATATAGTCGTCTGGAACTGCAGAGGGGCAGGTAAGGATCGATTCAGGTCGCATTTCAAAGATCTGGTGACGCACTACAAGCTTGATGTTTTCGCTTTACTGGAAACAAAAGTTAAGTTCTCCTCCATGGGTATGTTTTTTAAGAACATAGGATACCGAGCCTCTACTTTTGTGGATCCCGTAGGAAGAGCTGGGGGGATTTTGTTAAGAAATATTGTCCCACATTGCCTAGGAGTGGAATGGGTGATCACTTAATATATGCTGGGACCTCTCCACTCAAAACCAATTGGCAATAAGTGGAGAGGTCCCAGCATATATTAAGTGATCACCCATTCCACTCCTAGGCAATTGGTTTTGAGTTGGATACAAAGTTTCCACATGGTATCAGAGCGGAGCCTATTCCACTCCACATTTAAAAAAAAAAAAAAAATCGCAATCCCACTCCCATGAAGACAGACCAGCAAAAAGGCTGCACGATAATAGGACGCAAAAAGTGGCCACACGTGACAGACCTCAAATGCGGCTGCACGTGAGGGGAGATGTTGAGAAATATTGTCCCACATTGCCTAGGAGTGGAATGGGTGATCACTTAATATATGCTAGGACCTCTCCACTCATTGCCAATTGGTTTTGAGTTGGATATAAAGTTTCCACAGATTTGGTTACTTTGGGATCCTGACAAGGTTTCTCTTAACCCCATCCATTTAACCTCTCAAGTGATACATCCTCTCAAGTGATACATGCTACGGTAAAAAAGGATGAGTATGATGAATGGATTTTCTCCACCATCTATGGGAATCCGAATCCTAGGGTCCATGATGCTCTCTGGGAATATTTAGAGTCTAAAGCTAATAACATTGGAGTGGGATGGATGGTAGCAAGAGACCTCAACGATACTGTTAGTCAAGATGAAAGTAGCAGCGCTACTGTTGATAACCACGGCAGCCAACGCAGGAGATTTGCTGAAAGAATCAATCGTTGCAATCTGGTAGACCTGGGGTACTCAGGGTCCAAATTCACGTGGTCAAACGGGAGAAAAGGACCAGCCAATATTAAGAAACGCCTTGATAGAGCCTTGTCAAATTCTGAATGGCGCACCCGTTTTCCTGAAGGTATGATTCAAGTTTTACCTCCCATCTACTCGGATCATTCGCCTATTCTTATTCGTGTTCTAGGTAGACATAATAATGCCTATACGAATAAACCTTTCAGATTGGAAGTTGCCTGGTTAACCGATAAAACATTTGTCAATGTTGTGCATAATGCTTGGTTTCGCAATAACATTTTTGACTGCATAAATTTTTTTACCAAGGAAGCCACTTCTTGGAATCGGGGTGTGTTTGGTAATATTTTTCATAAGAAACATTGGACTAAGGCTAGAATCGAAGGGAAACATTTGGTCTCGGAGCAATCAAACCCTGTCCTTGGAGCACAACATCAGGCTTTGTGCTCCAATTTCTAATATGTGATTTGGAACACCGTCGAAAACGTCAACCCTTTTAAAGCCCCTGGCCCTGATGGTATCCAAGCAGTCTTTTACCATAACTATTGGGACATTGTTGGTAAGAATGTCTGTGAGTTTGTCAAATCTTGTTTTGAGTCTGCCTCTGTTCCTAAAGATGTTAACAAAACCTTTATTGTGCTTATCCCTAAAGTTGATAATCCTGACTCCTTGAAACTTTTCAGACTGATAAGCTTGTGTAATGTCTTGTACAAGATTATTACCAAAATCCTTGGTAGTGGAGTTAGACCCATTTTGCATAAAATTATCAGCCCCTTCCAAAGCAGTTTTAATGCCGGGTAGATCTACTAATGATAATGTCATCATAACCAAAGAAATTTTGCACTACCTTCGTTTGAAAAAAGGTAGGAAAGGTGGCATGGTTTTCAAAATTGATCTTGAGAAAGCCTATGATAAAGTTTCTTGGGGTTTTCTTGAAGAAACCCTTAGATTCTTCAATTTTAATGAAAAATGGATCTCCCTCATTATGGATTGTGTGTCAAACATCTCTGCCTCTGTTTTGTGGAATGGGGAAGCTCTTGAAGAGTTTACCCCGAGTAGAGGTCTTAGACAGGGAGACCCCTATCTCCGTACCTCTTTGTGTTATGTATGGAAAGAGTATCTCTCCTCATCAATGCCAAAGCCGAGGAAGGTAAGTGGAAAGGTATCAAAGTCTCTAGCAACTCTACTCCCTTAACTCATTTATTTTTTGCTGATGACTTAATTCTATTTGGTCAAGATAGTTTTAATACTTGTAGAGCTATTATGGAGGTTTTGAATATTTTTTGTGAGATCTTTGGGCAAACTGTTAATTTGAACAAGTCTAAGTTATTTATTTCTAAAAATATGCCTAGGGCTAGAGCTAGGAGACTTAGCGCTTTGACGGGCATATCTTAGACGAATGACTTAGGCAAATATCTTGATGTTCCTCTTATCCATGGCAGAGTTACTGAACAACATTGTAACGCCCTTATTGAAAAAGTCCAACAGAGACGTCAGGGATGGAGTAGCAATATTCTCTCTCTTGCAGGAAGAGCTACCCTTGTCCAACATGTCACCTTCACTAACCCGAGCTATCTTATGCAAACCATGGAATTACCTATTAATGTCTGTAACACTCTTGATAGACTTAATAGAAACTTTCTTTGGGGTGACACTGCTAGCCATAAGAAAATACATCTTGTGAATTGGAACCATGTCTGTCGGGAGGGCTTGAGCTTTAGAAAGTTAGAAATAAAAACTTAGCCTTCCTTACCAAACTCAGCTGGAATATGAAGACCAAAAAAGATTGTCTTTGGGTTAATATTTTAAGGAACAAGTATCTTAGACATCACTCTATCGGCAGTTGGCCCAGAGATAGATCAGCTTCTCACACTTGGAGAAGCATTAAGAAAACCCATAAATTTGTCCAACAGGGTACCAAGTGGATTGTGGGTAATGGCTATGATATTGATCTATGGAACGATTGGTGGTGTGGGGAAGGCCCCCTTGCTAATAAGTTTCCTGGTCAACATATTAATTCTGGTTCTAAAGTGAGGGATATTCTTGGTAATAATCAGAATTGGAATCTTGATAACAGCTCTCTTCTTTTGGATGAAGATGCTATTGAGATGATCATTAATATACCTATTGTTGCTTTCTCTATGGATTCTGACCAACCGACTTGGGCTATTGCGGGGTGTCGGCATTTTTTCTACTTCCAGTGCCTATGAATTTATTCGTAAGGATGACAATGATCTTAAAGGATGGAAATGGTATTGGAAGCTTAAAGTTCCTTCAAAATTAAAAACTTTCATTTGGCTAATTCTCTTAAACAAACTTCCTACGAATAAATTCAGGAACCATAGAGGAATCTGCCAATCTGGGCTATGCTCGAGATGCAATCTCGAAGAAGAAGACTTAAATCATTTATTTCGGCAATGCTCCAAAGCTCAAGATCTTTGGTCCTTTTTTCGGAGCAGCCAATGGTTGTGTAATGGATTTGAATGCTCCTCTGCAGATTGGATCACTCGTAACCTTAAGTCCAAAAAAGTCTCCGGCATAGGAAATAAAACTCCTTGGAGCTGTGTGTTTTTAGCCACTCTTTGGCAAATTTGGAAGGACATAAATCGTAAAAGCTTCGATGATCTGGATATCCCCTTGACAATTAGCTTCAAGAATATCATTTCCTATGCCAAAGACATTGATGAGCATTTAAATCTTTACTCAACATGAGGCCCGCTAGAACTCCTTTAACACACTGGTTTCCTCCTTCAGGTCTTAAACTCAACACTGATGGGTGCTGGTATGATTCTACTCAAAAGGCGGGCTATGGAGGTCTATTTTGAGGTAAAGAAGGAGAATGGGTGATGGTCTTTTATGGGAAACTCATATGGGAGACTAGCTTGGCAGCAGAACTCTGGGCTATCTATAGAAGTTTAACTATCATTCTTGAGAAGAATATGCAAAATGTGACAATAGAGTCGGACTCCCTAGTGGCGGTGAACCTTATCACCGAGAACTTTGATGGGTGCCATCCTCAAAGTAACATGATTTTCGAGACTAAGGCCGTTATGATTCGAACAGGCACTTCACTGACTCATATCTCCCAAAGCGCTAACCAGTGTGCTGACCATTTGGCACATCTGGGTGCGGAACAAAATGAACATCTCATTGTTTTGGATGTTATGCCTTTATCTATTAGAGAGTTTTGGAATAGGGACCGTCTCGGTCTTAGAAATGTGCTAGACTAGTTAGTATTTCTGGTTTGTATCCTAATCTCCTGATGGAGTGTCACTTTGTTTGATAAGATCTATTTGATTTCCGAATTACCCAAAAAAAAAAAAAGCAGATGCTCTTATAGAGAACCAAAATGATCAACAACAAAAACTTCGATCTTTAAACAGCACCCGAAGCATCCCTAGAAGAAGCAAACCGGCCACTCTAATTGAGGACCAAAATTAATATCAATGTGATAGTTCAAAATTGTCTATATTAATATCTTCTTAACATTATGGAAAATATATGCTTGATAGATGTCAATGAGAAATATATTCATGTAGCTGACCCCAACTTATTGTGATTTAAAGGCTACATTTTGTTGATTTGGTTTGTAATATATATGTTTGTGCAAGATTTTTTTAATTTCTTTTTTCATAAAACGCATGCAATGGAAACTAGTAATCACATTGAAAGACGATTTTGCTTAAAATTATTTATGTTTGTAGTAAAAGAAATTCAATTACATTTTTTATCCATGTTTCATTGTTCTTTTCTTTTACTGAGACAAACAATCAGAAATTTTTGATCCAAAAATAATGAAGAAAAAGTTAAGCCAAACTTAATGGCCTAATAGTTTCTTTTTAAAGGAAGAAAGAAGAAAGAATGATAAATGTGAGAGAGCGACGGTCTCTGGAAAATACCTAGGGACACACATTTGTGGTTTGTCTTTTTATTGGTTTAGCTTTTCAAATGAATTACTTTGGAATTAGTTCAATTTTGGGGTTTCTTCATATTTCGGCCACTTCAAATTTGGGTTGGTATCTTGGCTATCCTATTCATAACCATAGACCGAACAAACATACCTTTCAATCTCATATTGATTATAGTCCGGTCTAAACTTAATGGATGGAAAAGCCACTGTCTTTCATTTGGTGGGAGGGTCCCTTGATGTGTCATGAATCCAAATTTTGGGTGAGTGATCTTTGGTCAGACTCTCACTAGGACTTTAGTAAATTATCCATGACACTGCTTGTCAAGCCACATCAGGGATAATTTTTTTGGGACACCTATACCATGGTTTCATAACGATAATGATTGTACCGTTTGTAACTGTGTAACTCCAGTCTTTTCTATTGGAAAAAACAGCCGGCAATACAAATTCCAAAGAACAATTTCCATTGATAATCAAACTAAAATTACATAATACAAGAACGGATTATGAAACGAGAAACAAACTGAGCTGAGTCCTGTGATACCACAGTCTCCTTAACGACTGATGTGAAAAAAACACAAGGATTGATTGTGAATCTTCATATCCATCTCCTTTAGGAAAAAAGGCTTATTTGATCTTTATTTTGAAGTTCCTGGTGCAACAGATTGTACTCATTATTGCCCCCTCTATAATCATGTGATCCTTTTTGGTTTTAAATTTAATGGATGCATCGCAACGCCAACCAAGGGCTAAGATATGTGGCGAATGGACGAAATGTGATGGACTCATCTATGGTTCCTCAAGGCCTCATGTGTAACACCCCACATTTTGGGAAAAGCCTTATGGATTATTATTACAATTTAAAGTCGGTCTTAAATAGTAATATTAATAACCAAAAATACATATAGGTGATCTATCCTTCACAGATTACAAAAAGGTAGACCGGGTGGACTCTATAGCTCTGTACGTTCCTTGGTCTGGTCATGCTCCATGTCGGCAGCTCCTCCGGCGCCATAGTATTCCTCTTGTTTGTCGACATAGTCTTACATAATACGTCGGAGTCGCGAAGCAACATCGTTATATTATGTCAGGGTTACACAAGTGCAACACCGTGAGCGAGGATGCTCAATAGATACCCTACCCCAACCTTAAACTAGCAATTCTAGAACAATATTGTAGGTGGCAGGTAAATTGTAAAATCATGCATTTTCAAATACCAGTCTCAAATCAAATCGAAGTGCAGCTTTACAAAATCAGTGTCTCGTATCATTTTTTTTTTACATCAGAGTGCAGTATCAGTATCTCGTATCATTTCTCATAATAGCATTCTTGTTCAAATTTCATCCATCTCAACATCTCACATCTCTCGAAAGTTATTGGCCCGTTCTACCACCCAATTCTAACGGTCGCCAACCTTTTCGTTTCCATCTCACATCACTCAAAAGTTATTGGCTCGTTCTAACGGTCACCAGCCTTTCCGTTTGAAGTCCTGACCACCCATAACATTGACTACCCGCAGGTTATGAAGTTCGTTCACCCCGACTCACACACGACATAGTCCCGGTTTTCTTATAGCACCGAACTTAACAACCTGTTTATAAGATCAGTTTACTACGTGTTGTACTGAGTGAGCTTCGACCAGCAAATTCTCCCCACGAAATTTGAGGTGGAACCCAAACAGCACTACCGTATAGTTCCATTGAGCTTTGACCACCAGTTCACCCCGGGGAACTGAGGCGGGACTCAAATGGCAATATCGTCTCAATTTTCATCACATCATCATTTTCATTCTTATCTCTAGATCTTCTCGTGAAAACAATTGTTCATTTTCTTAGAAAATGTGTTGTCGTATCGTCTCGTGAAATGTGCACAAGCCATAATTTCCATAAAAATCCACCGTTAAAAATTGTTTCATGATAAATCCTTCATTTAAAATCATTTCACGATAACCGTGTTACTTTAGGTATAAAATCTCATTGGTGACTTTTATTTAGACAAATGAGATAACCAGGAGAGTCCTAAGCCGGATGGTCGCACGAATGCAGTTACTGTCACCATTCCTTTCTTAGACAGCGCGAGGCTCATCTTTTTTGACAGACCCTCAAGGGTGTTAGCCTTGGGTTATCTCAACAGTCCAAGTATAGTCCAAACATTTTGAAGTCGCTTTAAGAAAAAGTTTAGTCGGTTACTCTAAAAAATTAGTTGGGCATTATAACGGCGTAAATTTGAAAAGTTGATTTTCATTCGGGCATTATAACTGCAAAACTTTGTTTTCCAAAAGTTCATCGGGCATTATAACGGTGCATTTTGAAAAGTAAATCTCAAATTGTGCATAGTAACGACTAAGTGTGTTTTTCAAAGTCTAATCTTTCATTAAATCGCTAATCATCCAACATAATCTCGTCTAAACATAATTAAGCACATTTAAGCATAATAACGACATTTAAAATGAACTAGAAAATACTAATCTAAGGTTAAGATAAAGTATCTACCTTAATTCCGATGATTAGTCGGAAGCCGATAAGCTTAATTGGATTCCGGCGGAGTAACGGCTGCTCGAGCGCTTTCTAGCTAACCTTTCTACCTTTCTAAGATCTAGGGGTGGTCGAGGGTGGTGGTTGAGGATGAGTTTCACGAAGAACACTTCGAATTTCTCAAGAACACATGAAGAACTACAAAGGTGGTGGAGAAGGTTTTTGGTGTGACAATGAAACTAATGATAAAACCCATTTATAGGAAAACAATGAGGCACCCTCCCCCTCCCTCTTGGCCGACCATCTCTCTCTAGGAAATTGCTTGGCAATTTCCTCCATTAAATGGAGGAAGAAAGAATTTTAACTAGGGTTTATCTTGTCCCCCTAGGTTTTAATGCTAGTTTTAGGATAAGGTCAACTTGCTAGGTTCGTTAGAAATGACTAAAAGCGTCTAGGTTCGTTGGGTTGGGGCGTAGATGGGTAGTTTTGGGTACTAGTTATACACACGAAACAAGTCACGAGGTATTATAAATATACATACATATATATGTATAACACTTACTAAAAGTAAACCTATGGGTCAACTTTAAATAGCCTAATGTGGCTAGTACTATAGGATAAGATGTGTCTCACATTACTTGGGGGATAAGTTTCCCTCCGTTGGGACGAAAAATACTCTGTAAGCTTGGTTTTGTGCGCGAAAAATACAAACTAGTGTACCACGAAAAATAATTAAAGGATTACTATTTTTAAGGAAATAAACAAGTATGTTATGAAATTCCTAGATAGCCTTAAGTGAATCCAAAAAATATAATGCTTCGGAATTTAGAAGAAAAACGGCGCCGAAATGCACGCGAACGCGCATACGGAAACACGCCCGTAAAATTATACTGCGAGGGAAGTAATTTCTCTCCCCTTTCCTCCCCAAACACCTCTCTCTCTCTCTCTCTTTCTCTCTCTCTCTCTCACTCTCATTAATTCACAAAAATCCAAATTAGGGTTAGTAAAGTAAAGTCAAAGTTAGAATTAAGCAAAGTCAAAATTGACCACGTGGTTATAGGCTTTCCAAAATTGGAACATAGATCTAATTTAGGTATTAGATGGAGTGATGCTAGCTATAAGGAGAAAAAAAATAGGAGTTTGGGGATTTGTAGGGCTTTCCGGACGGGATACGGTGTAATACCCGGTGTACACGCGTTGATTTACGGAGCGGAAAATTAATAAAACGAATTAAACGAATTTTTATTCGAATTACTTAAACTAAATAATAATTTATCTTAATTAGTGATATTAAAAATTAAATATTCAAATTAATAAATCAAAATTTTTATTTACGAAATTTCGGGTTATTACATCATGTCTCCAGTGATGCCTTCATCCTATAACGGGTCTGTGCTCTTGTCAACTCTTGCTTCTATGAAATCTTATGCTGTTATGTTGCCTCATTAGTTTCAAATTTTTGCGTAGCATGCGGTTGTGCACCTAGTTCTAGATAATAGATTGGGCACTCGTGCTTATAAGTTTTAACATTTGTTTTTGTTGCAACTATTGGTGTATTGGGAATGTGTTAGATGATTGTATAAAGGTTATGAGAACTATTGTAAGGTTGAAATCTCTTTTTTTTTTTTTTTGTTGAATTTGGTTCTTGAATGACTGATGTTGATGATCATCAAAAGGAATGCATGTTGAATCAAAAGTGCTTTATTTTTTTTTTAAAGAAATTAAAAGATTTTGTGACTAAAAGATTGATCACCTATACATTGTTAATTAATTGGTCACAGAAACCATCTTTCAGTGACCACTATTTTGGTAGGTAAAGTGCACCATTTTGTGACCACCAATTTTCGGTGACCAAAGTTCGTAGTCAACAAAAGGTAACCATTTTGTGACTACCACTTTTCAGTGACCAAATTTAGGTGGTCAATAAAAAGATACAACCGTGACCAAATTTTATTTACTAAATGTTTTGCTTTCTCGACCAGAGCAATTTTGGTCCCCAATACCTTTCTGTGACCAGGGTTAGGTGACCAAATTTTTTTTGGTCACGGAAAATCTTTGGTGACTAAATAGGGCCTTTTAGTGACCAAATTCTTAGCCACTAAATGTGTTTTCTTCCTGTAGTGATACCTTGGTAGAGAAAATATTATATAGTGGTTGTAAATTTTTTAAGATCTTTCTTTTAACAAAATATCGTAGTGTTCAAGTACAAAACAAATTCTCGGTCGCAATGGTATAATTGTGGGTTACAGTATCAGAGGCTAAAAACAGACATTTAGAAGCCAATATGCAATGTGGTAAAACATTTCGTACGTGCATTATTGTTAGCATTATTGGGCATTGGGTGGTATCGAGCAAAACCCTTTTCTAAAAAGATCCGCGGTATTCGGCTGGACCACATTTATGAATGTCATATCATACCGTACGTGCATTATTGTTAGCATTTTCCCATCAACCAATTCTGAGGCCTCGCGTTCTAAAGGGTTTTGATTTTTGATTGGCTATTTGCCAGCATCACTTTGTAATCTCCTCTTCTTCTTTTTTTTGGGTGCTTTTGTGTTGTCTTTTTGAGTTCGAAGTTGCACATGACTATATATCTAGACGCTTGGGTGCCAACTTGGTTGGTATTTTTTCCCTTCTCGTTGTGATGCCATTTTTGCTTCGAATCACTTTAGTCTTTGTTTTCTCCTATTCAAAGATTAGAGAAAAAAAATTTCGATGATAAAAAAAAAGTGAATTGAAATGATGTCCTTACTCATTGTTAGTTTTTTTTTTTGTAAATGTTTTGCAATTGTTAAATCTCCAAATAATACATGGGTCTCAAATATATGTTTCCTTCCAAACGTTTTAAAT
Source organism: Vaccinium vitis-idaea (assembly GCA_963854785.1). Taxonomy (NCBI): domain Eukaryota; kingdom Viridiplantae; phylum Streptophyta; class Magnoliopsida; order Ericales; family Ericaceae; genus Vaccinium; species Vaccinium vitis-idaea. Next base: position 40,131,978 of record OY978216.1, read on the forward strand.
AGCGGTGGTGGGTCACGTAACGTTGATGCTCAAAGTATAGTAGTATCAGGAGTATACGATAGGTAGTGAAAGTCGGATCTGGGGGTGCTGGTGTACGTGCGGTCTTGATGTGCGCATCCGAGACATTGATCTCGGCAATCAACGGCTTGGATCTAAGCGCCAAGAAAAAATTAGGACCGTTAAAAACACATTTGATGACTCGGATGCCGTACACTAGGACTGCACACCAGCACTTCCCCTCTGTGAAAGTTAGATATAAATGCTTTAATTTTTTTTAGATCAATTGTGTTTTTAACAAAATATCCACAACACTTGATATAAGCGTATCAGAAGGCTACAGAGCAATTTAAAAGCCGATGTTGGTTGTAGCATGATGCAGCGAGTATTTAAACACTTAGAGCATTTCAACTAGATACTTCAAAATATTAGGGGAAAAAGTTTATTTCGTCACTCATTTTGTAATTTGAAGCATGAGAATCGATATGGAACTCCAAAAAAAAGTTCACCTTTTTGGTGATACAATATCTTAAAAGTTTACATTTTCTCAAATACCAAATTACTTCTTTTTTTTTTTAGTTGTAGAATTTTGTATCTAAAAGCTTCCAAACTCATATCCCTAAATTTCTAGAATTTTTTTTTCTATTTTTTTTAATGAGTACGGGGATGGTGTTGTCCCTTCGATGAGAGCGTGGATGCTAGGCCAATTATGGCTGTCCATGGTCGGCCATGAATGACTAAGATCTGTTTAGTAACGGATTGTTCAAATTTGTTTGAATAAAATGTAATTTGAACTGTCTATGTCCAGTCTCCACCCATCCTTGTCCTTTTTTAACAGAGAGGAGAGAGAGAGAGAGCGCGCGAAAGAGACGGGACGTGGGAGAAGAAAAGAGTCGAACTTGGGAGGGGCTATCCCTGTACGGAATTGATGTGCCCACTCTCTACCATTCTTCTAATTCTGGCCTAGTGTCATTTCCCCTTGATCCAATAGGCAAATGACCCCTTAAACGCAGTAAACAAATGATAAGCACTAGAGATGACAACGGGTAAGGTATGAATCAGGAGACCTTATTCGATACCGAGGTTTGCAGAACCATAAAAGTTTCACATAAAATCACCTAGAAAATGCATCCAACGGGTGAAATCCACCCGGTATACTTTTCTGGTATCAAACACTTTCCCATTCCATACTCGATCCCCGATCCCCGATTAGAGGGTCTTTCACCATCCCCACCCCCGTCCCCATTGGGGATATTAGATAAAGAACAAAACATACCTCCCGATGGGGATCGAGTTTCCCCGAATACACCCATTTAAAAAAAAAAATTCAAGAATGAAAATAAATTGACATTTATATTTAGAAATCTCAATTGAAATTCTTTGAATATTAAGTAGTCTATGGTTGGTAGTAATTGATACGATTTGCTAATTAAAGAGGTAATTGCTTACATATATAACTATACTCAAGATTTTATATGTATGTTTCTATTTATATGTACATATATGTAGTATGTATAACCGAGCATGGGGAGGGTACGAGTATTCGGGGGTGGGGATTGTAAAATTATACCCGCTCCATACCCGAGCGGGTTTTTTTCATTCCTACCATACTCGCTACTATTGGGGAAAAATATGGGTTATCTCCATCTCCATATATGAGGGGCGGGGCGGGTATCCACTGGGTATGGGGAAATTGCCATCCCTAATAAACACCATCCACCCTGTTTTCATTTTTGGTACAACTTCTTGTAAATCTTTTTTTCATCTCCCCCATATTAGGAGAGAAACTAGCCTTGTGCATATTTGATGCACGAAAGTAAAGAAAATCATCGGTGTGTATTTTTTCCCTATTGCATCAGACGTTTTTTTGGTTATTGTCCCATGCATTGAATGAGCACAACGCGCGCCAGTTTAAGAGTGAGAGTGTTAAGAGGTAGAATCCAAGTTTGGGCTCACCTAATATTGAAGTTGTATGGATTTTTCCCATTTCCAAAAAAGCCCATGAAGAAATAAACTTATTACAGGGTTTGGAGCAATAGCATAAGATATATTTATTTGGTTTTGATACTTGAAAAGATTTGTTGAGATCTAACCTTAAAATTCCATGTACATACCTAATATTCAAAGAAGGAAACTAATAGTGGGGAATGCTGTCATGCACATTCTTATTTTGATTTATACAATATACACTCTCTTAAATCTCTGTATTTATTTTTCTCAACAAAAAGAAATTCATTAAACTTTGAAAAAAGATACAAAGATTAAATGGTTTAGGGCACATAGGCAAAAAGCCACCTAAGACCCAGAGAACAAGGAAGGCAAGATGCCAACCGAAAGGAAAAGAAAAAACGCTTAAACCCAAATCCCTCCAATTCTCGAAATCCCACCAAAAGCAGCAATAACTCGAAAAACAAAAAATTAATCAAATAGATATAACCTCGCAACACCAAAACCTCGCTTAGACCTCAAACAACTCCAGAAAATATGACTTGGAGGATGAGGAAATCAGACGAGAATAAGTTCCTTCGTCTTGGTTGGAGTATTTCTTCCAAGGTTTTTGAAGCTGCTTGAGGTTGGGCTTCTAGCCTTAGTTATGTTGTTTTTCCTTTTACATGTATTCTAGGGTTTGGGCGGATGTGTTTCATGTGGTTTTGATGGCCTACTACCTGCTTTGTATTTTTCTGGGGTATGCCCCTTAGCGCCTATTTTAGTTTAGTTTCAATAAAATTTTACTTACCAAAAAAAAAAAACCTCCAAAAATAACACATAAAGGAGGAAAACCCAAAATTTAAAACTCTAGAGAAAGAGAGGCACCACCATCCTCCAAGTCGTTAAAATCATAGCCACCATCCTCCAAATCATCAAGAACACCCGTCTCCCCCTTCGCTATTTCCGTATCCGCTATTTCTTCTTCCTTCATTTCAATAAGTTTCTTCAAATTATAATGTCTCCCCCTCCAAGTTTATGCCTAATAAAGCACCCGATGTTTCAGTTGCAAATATCCAGAAAATAAGGAAAATGTTACACAAATGTTATAACAGGAGCATACCAGTGGTAGAGAAAATAGGATAGAGTGGTTGTAACTTTTTTAAGATCTTTCTTTTAACAAAATATCGTAGTGTTCAAGTACAAAACAAATTAGCTTTGAATCTTGAAGTTAATACACTCCGGTTGAATCTTCACGAAGGAGAAATTTTAGCTTTAACACAGTGCGTTAAGCAAGCCTCCTATTCTCACATGCTATGTATTTTCTAGTCTCATTATTGCATTTGACATTTAAGCTGAGTTTTCCGTTTGATTTTAGCGGCTCAGTTGCTAAAATCAACCCTAATTTTAGCAAATGAGTTCACCAGGTACTAAAATCTGGGTTGAGGTTAGCATAAAATCAACCTAGATTTTAGTACCTGATGAACACATTTGGTAAAATCAAGATTGATTTTAGCAACTGAGTTGCTGAAATCATTTGAAAATGACATACCTTATACACAGCTAAGTTTTCCGTTTGATTTTGGCAACTGAGTTGTTAAAATCATGGTTGATTTTAGTAAATGAGTTCACCGGGTGCTAAAATCATGGTCTCTTTTAGTTAAAATTAATCATGACTTTAATACTTGGTGAACTCATTTGCTAAAATCATGGTTGATTTTAGCAACTAGGTTGCTAAAAAAAAAAAAAACTCAGCCTAACCATTTGTACTGCCTGACACACGATAAGGCTATCCAACATTTATGTGGACACCTAAGCCGACGTGGATAATGCTATCCTACCTTCAAAAGATTTACGGAGACCTAAGCATATCCAGAGGACCAAACCTACCATTCAAAAAAGAACCAAATAGTACATGGGTCTCAAATATATGTTTCCTTTCCAACGTTTTACATAGCGGTAGTGGGTCACGTAATTAACGTTGACGCTCAAAGTATAGTAGTATCAGGAGTATACGATAGGTAGTGAAAGTGCCGACATGGTATGTATTAAACCTATTATCGGTTACAAATAGAAACGGGATTTATTCTTATCATTATGTTTAAAAATTATAATTGTAAATAAACGAGTAAGAAATCTAATTACCTAATTATAGGGGTATTCATATTCTCTAAAGAGTATTAGATGTAAGGAAAATAAGGGTAGAGATTAAAGCACGAGTGTATGGTACCTTACTTCTCTACCTAACTTCGATTGTGTTTATGGGGCAACTCGGTTCATAGGGTATGGTACTATTGTATTGTTGGAGTTGTGTATTTTTTCAAAAGAGTTCTTCAAAATCACTTTGTTCCTTGTATGTGTGGAGGCTCCATAGACTATTGATAAGTTAGGCCCAAGAGAGGCCTCGCACGCACACGGGTTGGGCCAAGGTCCAAGCCAATTTGTGAAAACCGAACCAGTTAACTGGGTGCGCGTTGCGAACCTCGCGCGTAGGAGGGGTGCAAATCCCCGAATTTCGAGCCTTGCGCACACACGAAGATAACCCACGTTTTGCAAAAATTATTTACGGCAGTTTTGGAAATGATTTTCCGGCCGTTACAAAAATGAAGAAAGCATGTTTTTTTTATTTCAGTGTAAAGAACCGTTACTAGAGTGATTAAAACGTGTGCAATAATCATAGAAATTCTT